>WEZZ01015466.1:52183-141217 GCA_013400585.1 Chloropsis cyanopogon | reverse complement strand
CTCCCCTCTCCCCTCTATCTTCTATTCCCTCTTTCTCTTTGTCTTTCTGTTTCCATGCCCATTTTTCTCAGGCTCACAGGCCTGCTTTGTGAACCTGGGTGCACTGGATGATAGAGTTACACCCACACATTCACCCTCCCTAAATACATTCACAGCCAGACTTGCCACTGCATGTTTCCCTCCTTTCTGAAGCTGAACGAATTGCACAGAAAGAATTGAAACAACTTAGATTTCCTTTCTAGCTTCTTTAGATGCCACAATAACTGAGATTGAGTTATTCTTGCTTTACATACTCTGCAGACACAGAGAGCAGCACTCATTGCACAGAGGGGGAAACTGGGGTGGGTTAGTCACGAGTGATAAACACCCTGTGGCTGTTCCAGAGAGGCTGGACTCCAAACTGAGTGATGTTGGCATCCTGGCCAGGGCTGGGGCAGGGCCTGGCACCCACCAGCAGTGCCCAGCCACAGCTGCTCAGCCTTTGGGCTCATGATGCTGACAGTGCTTCTCAAAGGTTTGCTTGAAAGTAGCCTTGAAGAAAATGAAGACAATGTGCTAGAATAAACACTTTTATATATGTAAGTTTCAGGTATTGGTAAGGATCACAGCTGGAACCCAAAGCCATTTGCTATTTGTACCCTGTTGACAGAAATGAAATGCTTCTGGTCCACAGGTGGTTTCCTTTACATTAACTTCAAGCATATCTCCAGTTCTGTGTACAAATATCTACCAGCAACAGTTTTAAAAGTTACATTTCTACTGCAGCTATTTCCTTCTTTCTTCACACTTAGCATCTGTTGTAAGATGGCAGGTAAGCTGTTTTTTAGGCAGGTCAGGAAAGAAAGCACAGCCTTGGCTGAAGGGCAGCCCTTGACAGACATTTGCAGTTTTCATCATGAGCATCCTAACAAGAAAGATATTTGTTCAATCTAAGTTTGCCCTTTCCCCTTTAAACCACGTTTTGTTTGTGTTATATAATTTCCTGACATAATTTCCTGAGCTCAAGAATGAGAAGAGGAATTATTCTGGAAGAGTAGACCTCCTGTGAAGGCTTTTTTTCCTGCTGTGAGTCACACTTTCGGAGGGAGAGAACCCAGATTTTTGTCTCTCAGGAAGTGAGGTTCAACAATAGTAGGAATATTGTATCTTGATAAAATAGAGCTGTACCAAGGTCAGGGTGAGAGGGGGAAAAAGGACAACACGAGCTGCTGGCTTCTGGTAGATTGGTAAGCATCTCCCATTGCAGGGAGCTCAAAAAGGAAAAGCAAGTAATTCCCACTTCCAAATGTCCTGTTATTCCTCTGAAAATGTTTTATATGTATATATTAGCGAAATGCTCACAGACTTTGGTCTGGATTGGGACTACTTGATATGAGCAAGGGAGAGTCCCCCACTGGGGAGAGGCTGCAGTCCAGATAGACAAGAGGGATGAAGGCTGAGGGAGGAAAGAAGTCTTTAGCAGAGCTTTGTGCAGTCTGCCAGGACAGCCCTGCTCCTCTGCACTTCCAGGCTGGATTTCTGTAGGCCGTACCTGAAAAACATGGGAGGTGCAGTGGATCTGGTTTGTAATAAACAGCTCCTTTTCCATTTAAAGGTCTGAAAATGGCATTTCTAATAAATGCTGGAATTTTTGGATTTACTAACCCAGCATTAAAAGTAGGTTGAATGTTTCAATAGGACTTATGGTGGTACCATTTGTCTCTGCTAACAAAGGCTGTAAGCAAGTGTGAAGAACAGGTAATACAATTTACACCAAGAAACATCTCAGTAAATGCCTAATTACACCATTTAAACTGTGCTGGGCTATACTCTACTACTTGAATTTTTGTAAATCTTGACATTACAGCTGCTTATTCCATGCCAGGAGCAATACTGGATCTGTCAAGCAGAGATAGAGGCTTCATTGTCCAAAATTAAAGATGTGTGAAGCCTCAGATAGCTTTTCACTTTTAGCTGCTCTGCTCTGGTGTTGGAGAGCCCGTGTAAGAGATCCAAAGTCCAGCTGAAGGATCAAAGCCTTTACCTCTGTAACATGGTAATAAACAGCTCCTTTTCCATTGTGTCTGGATCGTGAAGATACAGCAGAGCTACCTTGTTTCTGATTTTGTGCTTGAGGGCTCCGGAGCCACTCCTGCACCCTGAACAAAGCTGGGAAGTCCTGCCAGGCCAGCCCCGTGTCTGAGTTTTAACTAAATTAACTGCAATCCTTCCCAGTACAATGCTAGATGTGTTACCTGTGTGATCATGCACATCTCCTTTGTAGTGCACTTCTCTGCATAGCTCTTTAACACAGCTAGAAGAACATTATTAGATAAATATGCCTATGGTATCATCAGGTTGGGACTATTTTCCTGAAAATAATCACATGGGAACACCTCTTCCACTTCCTTTTGGGAGACAAAAAAATTGGTTGTAGAGAAGGGGATCAAGTGATGTGTCAACAGGAGGGTCAGAAATGGGCATAAGCAAAAGTTCTGCCCAGATTTCGACACAAACTCTTCTGCATTCTCTGCATTTTCAGAGAGATTAGGAAAAAATAAAATTCAGAGCATGTGGACTTCAGTATTCCTATTAAATGAGGCTTTTTCAGTCATAATACTCACTTCTCAATTTATCAAAATTGAGCTGAAAACTCAATATTTCTTCTTCCATGAGCCTTGCAATGGTGGGTCCTTCCCTTGGTGGGCACAAAACAAAGAAGTCAAATGTGCTGGGACACTGAAGATACCTTGGCATACTTTTGTCAGAAGAGACATGGTATAGCTGGAGATGAAAAGTGATTTCCACCATCTTCCAGGAATTCCTTGGAGATGAAGAGTAATGATAAATCTTTCCACTTTCTTGTAAGGTTTAGGGTTGCTGCATGTTGTTTGAACAGCTGCTCTTGTCCCATCCCTGAAGGTGGCTGCAAGTCAGTGGAAGAAGAAGAAATCTGAGTATATATCATTCTGAAGGGGCAGACAGGATGAGTTATTGGGATTTTTCCCACTGATAAATCCCTTGTTACTGTTAGTGATACTGAACATGCTATGCAGTCATGACTGGGGAGTTTCAGCACCTCACCACAGTGCTCAGGGTGCCTGTCATGTAACAGAAAGGTTTACCTCAGTGTCCTGGCTCAAATTTCCTAATATACAAATCTCTACAAGCTCCCTTTAAAGCCCCCAAAAGACACATCTCATGGAGCAAACTCTACTGTCCTGTGACTTGGGTAACTTACTAGTTACAGCTGTCCTCCATTTTCCTAACCAGGGAATTCCTTTAAAATAATGCAGTAAATATACAATGTGCAGCCCCTTCTTAGAGGGCTTGCATAGAGTAAAAACTGCATATATGTAATTTCCCCAATATTTAGTAGCCTTAAAGGCATAATGGTCAAAGCCATTATTTATTGCCAATTCCCCCAGTTGATCCAAGAAAGCATGATTTCTTACAAAAGAGGGAAATGTCTTCAGTCTACCAGTGTGTTGCTACAAGACTGAAGTCTGGATAATTCCCACACAGTGAGCACCCCTCCATGCTGGATATTCCAGCAGAGGAACCTCTAAAATGCACGGCTTCTTTACTCCAGGGGACCTCAGTGAGCGACATCTCTGTGGAGCTGCATTTGGTGCTGTCTGGCTGGCACCTGGCAGTGAGTTTGAGCAACTTTGGTTGTGTCTGTGGTGGTGCCACTGATCTGGTCAACATCTCCATGGACACTTCCCAGTCTGCTATGCTCAGTGTCAGCTCACTGCTTGCCAGCTTTCAGCTTTGCTGTGTCTCCACAGGCTCCTCCTGGTACACATCAGGCACAGACTCCAGGTGGAATCAGCTTCACTTAAATTTCAACGTGTAAAAGTTGTTTTTAGCTTCCCTCTGCCTTCTGTGGCATCAAAGGACCATGCTGAAGGGGGTATTTTTCTCACTGAAAAGGAGCTGTCAAAGTTAGATAAGAAGAAAATTTTCCTCTGACTTCCTATTTTGCCTCCAATGACTTTAATGGAGTCTCAGAATAGCTGACACCAAAGTGACAAAATGTACAAATCTGAATTGAAGTGGTATGAGACTCATCCTCTCTGTCTCTTAGTCCTTGATGAAAGCAGGAGCCCACAAGCCCATTGCTGCTGGCCCTTGGGACAGTCACAGTTCCTAGGAGGGCAACTTGATCACTTTAATAGCAGGAGCTATCCAGGGAAGGGATGAGTTTGTGGAGCAGGTGGCAAGGTAGGACCTGCACACACAAACAGGCTTCGTGTGAGTTCTGTGGCTTTTCTTCTGAAAGACTAAAGAAAAAGAGCTTGGATGGTTTAGGAATGAATAAAGGTTATGAGTTCTGTGCAATGTCCAGCAGCTCATCTGCTGGAGGCCAGCAGACACAACAGTCCCCAGTGAAAGCAGATCCTGTCATTCCCTCTCTGCTTCTCCTTGATCAGCTCCAAGAAGAAACCTCAGCCTCTTCCCTCCAAGTTCCCCCACAAAAGTTCACTAAAGAGCTATTTTGCACCAGGCAGTGGACACCTTTTCTCTTGTTGTCCCTTTTATAACTGCAGAGGATCAGTAATTTCCTCTGGCTGGTCCCATGCCATCACATTTTCCCTCTTCCTGGAAATGTAGCTCAAAATAGAGGTTAACATACAGAAGAGCTCCACTGTCCCTTACATTTATAAAGTAAAAACTTTTATAAAGAGATTGGTGATGCAGAGAGTTTGCAGACTCCAGGATCACTTCCACCAGCTGAGGAACAGAGGGAGCTGCACAGACCCCCGGGGGGAAGGGGGCTGGAGGGACAGACATTGCATCACAGCATCTCCTGTCTTCTGAGGGCAGTACAGACTGTCGAACCCTGGGTTTACTACAGTCATCTGAAAATCCGCAGAAGAGTCATTTTTCTGTAAAACCCCTTTGGTCAGATAGAATTTGAATTTCCTACATGTGATTATTTCTTCAGTTTTAGAGAAACAGCAAATATATAGTCTGCACAGGAAAATGTGCTGACATCTTGCCCCAAAAATTGTCTGAGGCTCACCAGAAAAAAAATAAAGAACAGTTATTATTTTAAGAAAAGAGTTAAAATAAGATAACAACACAGTTGTGCAGTCTTTTTTACAGCATGTTTCACATATTTCCAAAGTCCATATCAACCTAACAAGTCACCAAAGACTTCAATGTCATCTATGGAGCACCCTGTTGAAGACTGGCAGTATAAATATTACATATATTTAGTTCCTGGCCCACTAATTTGAGTATTGGATCTTAAATGAATGAAAATTCTAAATCCAAACCCTTAATTCAATAACATTTCCATTTCAAAAATGTTTAAAAGTCTGAATCTGGGTTTGGCTCCTGAAATACACTACCATACCACCAGAGGGGACTTGCCTCAACTCCCAGTATAAATGCCCCATACACTTGGGGACACATTGTGATTTAAGTCAGCAACTAGAAAGCAAAGCAATGGGTATTTCTCAAATGACTACTGTAAAAACAAATTGATGCATTTTATATGTAAAGATAAATAATTTAAGTCTTTCTGGCAGTATTTTATTTATTTAACAAGTAAAAAGCTATTTTGCATCATAAAAGAAAGCCAAAAAGACAAAACTGACCAAAGCTGAAAAACAGGAAAGCCAAGGGGGAAGAAGAAAAAAGGAATTCTAGTTATTTTACATAACAGATGGCAGCATAACAGAGAACAGCTGATGCTGGTAGCCTAAGGGAATTCTCCTGTGTCAGAAGAAAAATAAAATTTAGGATATACAGAACCCCCCTTTAAATGAGTTTCATTAAAAGTGTCATACTTAATGTACAACCTCTGGTGTCTGTATATCTTGCCTGGGCAATTAATCTACTTTATGGCTCACTCTCAGTGACCTTTCTTCCTCATGAATGGTGAATGAAATATTCTCTGCAGTGACATACCTCTCCCACTCTGCCTCTTCCCAACTGGCTTGTCCCATTACCCCACACACACCCCCATCACACCAGGCTTAAGTTTATGACAGGGATAAACTAAACCACTAAGGCAAGCAGCTTGGTTTGCCTTACCAGAGTGTTTTGTGGAGCTAAATACCATGGAAGCTGACTAAGATATCCAAATCTGAATATCTTATCTAAACAAGGTATGCAGTGTGCAAAGGAAAAGAAGCTGTGGTGAGGAAGCCCTGAAAAAGGACAACACAGGAGACAAAAAGGAGAACATAAATGATCTCATGCAACAGACATAATCAGAATAATCTCATGCAACCACAAGGACCAGTGCTACTTGAAGGGTGATGGGCTCAAGTCATTTTGGGCTACATGCATATGAATGTCTGTGTGCAAGGGATGTGTGCACTGCCATTGGAGAACAGAGGAAAAATAGATCCAGTGCCACTTGACCTAGCACTGAACACACCTGTTATAGCTGTTACTGTAACGAGTAGAAATCATTTAACCTGAGTACACCATTGCACCAAACGAGAAAATTGATTATTATTAATTAGAGTCATTATCCACTAAAAGCGACATGGTGGAATTTTCCACGTACCAACCTAACTCAAGCCATTTTGAATTAATGTGTTGATATTTTCCCATGGATTCAACTAGAAGCAAGTCAAGGCCTGAGATCTCTGGAAACACCCATCCAAAGAAGGAACTTTGCCTTGTTGAGTATAATTTTTCTAAGATTTTGAAAAAAGATGAAGTTTTACTAGCCTTAGAATCATACAATATCCTGCATTAAAAGGAATCCTCAGGGATCATCAAAGTCCAACTTCCTGAGAAAGTGGTAGATGGGATCAGCATAAAATTCCTGATAGTAGCACTCTTAGAGGGGAACTACTTCTTCCATCCATCCAAGTCCTAAGAAGTGGTCTGATGAATGGAGTGCCCAGCACCATTTTATTCCCAAGATAGTCCAGCTATGTAACTCCCATTGCAGATCTCACCCATTACTGAGCTAAGGAAGGGCACAGGTCACTCTTGCAGCTGCCATCTCCAGGTAGAAATGCTCTGTTGTGATGAAGCCTGGCTGCAATTCTTTCCCTTTACAATTACAAGGCAACACTGTCTCAGAGCTGACTCAAAGGATCTGATCCTAACCCAGATTTCCCATGTTGTTCAAGTCTGTTTCACAGAATCACTGGAGACAGAAGGGATCTCTGGAGACCATCTGGTTCAACATCCCTGCTCAGAGGAGGGTCAGGATTTCCTCATTGGAGATGCACGCTTAATATTTATTCACTTCAACTGTTCATGGATGTCTACAAAGGTCCCTGAGATCCTTGAGAGGGAAGTGCTAAGAAGTAAAATGCATGTGACAGCTATCTGGATATTTATCTATGCAACTTTGGTACCTGCAGGCTCAAGAGCGTGCTTATGTGTGTGTGTATATGTGGGAATGATGTATATATATATATTTATATATCCTGAGGATGTTGGCATGAATCAACACTTTTGTCCTAGTCACAGCTTTTATTGTGGTTGCTGTTATTATTTATTTTTGCTATAACAATAGAGCTCTATGTTATGGAGGTAAGCTCTCTTTTTAACTCCTGTCTGGATCCTCAGCATTTGTCACCCTATATTGCCTTTGGGTTTCTCAAGGTCTCTAAGCAAAAGGAGCCCCTACTCCACCAGCATCCCCTCACATTTACTAGAGAAGGATGCCATGACTCCTTGATGCAGCCTGAGTGAGTTAGGTGTAGCCTGAGAACCCTGCTGGTTTGGGCAAACAAATACATGCTGATGACAGACCTTAATGAAAACGAGCTTGGGCAATAGCACAGCACCTGTCATCTCACAGCAGGGAGTGGCTGAGCAGATGAAGGACCCTTTGCACAGGTACCTCAGGGCTGAGGGGCTCTAGCACTTTGTTAGGCTTCCTGAGTGACTGAATTGCTCAATAATCCACAGGAACCATCCCCTGGAACAGAGATAATAAAAGATTTTCTAAGCTTGGACCCAGGTTTTGTGGGTTTTTAACGTAGAGAGAATGAGGTCCAGATTTTTATGCATGTCATTTTGTTTGACCCCATGCAAGCAGAGACAGGTCCTGAAGCTTGGTCATAGGGTACCTTTATACAAGGCACTGTGATGGTTTAGTCACATTTTTATTTTCCTCCCACATCTAAGAACATCATGGGAACCAGACTTCTGTATAGGAAGGGATCAGATGCTGATCATTTGAACATGCTTGGAAATGACACCCACAGCAGATCTGCACACTCTGGTCTGCCAAAATAAACCCTGGTGAAGAGCACAGACCCTTGCAGAATGCAGCAATAAGCTAGGATGTATTTTTCTTATTTACCGTTTTTTCCCATGAAAAAAAGTTTGAAACATACCCTTATACATATCTGACCAGAGTGAATCAGGCCAGCTGAACAAGTTTAGTATAGCAAACACCATTCGATGTGGATCCTAAAGAAAATCTCCTGTGAAGTATCTCAGAGAGCTGCAGAAATAAATGTTGTACAGGCTGCCATCTGGCCATAGTGTCCACACATGTGTATCTGAATGGAATGAGAGGCAAATGAATATTATTTTCCTGGGTTACTGCAGGAGCTTTAAACAAGAATTTCAGTTCTCACATTGTGCACTCCAGCTGCCATCACAGCTCCGGTGCAACATCTGTAACACTATCAGTCACAAGAAATCACAAGTAATCCTTGAAACGAGGAGCACTGTAAATAAAACCAGCACTAGAAAGCATTCAAAACATCATAATCCTACCTACTCTGCACAGATATTAGTGAGCCCCCTTGGGACAGCAGTCTGTGCAAGTGCAGAGGAGCTGCTGTCTGTGATACTGCTGGATATATGGGTGAAAACAGAGCAAGAATCCAAGGAAAAGGGCAAACAAGTGAGGAAAACCTTACAGCCTGGAAGGTGAGGGTGATGGCTTCCAAACCCAGTCAGCAGATTGCTGGCAGCTAACAGAGCTATCACAAGTGGTTTTGATTTTGTTTCTAGTGAAAGACTTGATGGGAAGGTAGTTGTGAAATAGGATGGCTGACTCTGCTAAGTCCATGCACTACAGCTGGAGCCTGTTCTAGGGGTAATGAGCTAAGAAATGGCAAAGACAGAAACCATATCTGATTCTGAAGGAGCAACATCTCATTCTCTTCTTCTGTGGCATCATCTTCCTGGCTTCTCAGTTTCCTTTCTCTTTGCTCAGCTTTAATGGGTGGTGTTCAATTATTTCCACTATGTCACAACTGTCACAGGTGTTGTCTTCCAGTTTGCTTTGCATTTCTGTTATTACACCCAAAATTAACATGCATTAGAATGTCTGGTCCAATAAATCTCTTACAATCTCCTGTATAAATTGGATATGGAAATCCTTGCTTTATTATACATGTTTAGACATATCATAATTTAACATAGTTCCTTAAATATATTTTATCTGCTTCCTGATGAATCATGCTACAATATTTTAATTTCCTAATAGAAGATATGTTCCATCAGATTAAGCGAATAACACTGAAAACATTGAAAATTTGAGGGAATTAATTTGTCCCGCATAAAAAGTGGAGAGGTGAGCTAACTGTCGTTCCTAATTTCTGATTCTAATGTGAAATCTGAATTCTCATTTCACATCTCATTTCCAGTGCTCCCCATCTGGGGACTGTTCTCAGAAACAGAAGCTGCACTTGCAGAAAAAATGGAGAAGAGAGAAACTTCTTGATTTCAAAATTTTATAAACAGCTAAAAAAATCACCCAGCACGGATGAGCAAAAAAATAAGCATTGTTCCTCCTGTGACCACAATTTCTCTGCTCTGATATTGCCATAATAGGGCCTGGGCATCGACAGCCACTAGTGATGCCAAACTCCCTCAGGAACAGACAACTCCATCTGGCAGCTTTTTCTGCTGTCATTTGGGGTTATCTACTCGGTCATCCCACGCTGGCCCTCCCTGCGGACAATGACTTATTGCCAAAATCCACAAACTGAGAGTTCAAGTCTTTATTTCAGCCTACAGTTCAGTCACTTGAGACATCCTGTGGGGTTTAAGCCAGGATGAGTAACTTGTATGTCTCTGCATCCTGCCTCTGCCCTGGCACAGTGTCTATGAAAACATCCCTCCTCTCAGAAGCTGTGGCCCGGGGGCACGCACAGCCTGAGGACAGCAGCTCTGGCATGCTGGCAGGATGACTGGAGCTCCTCCATGCTGAGTCACATTCCCCCTTCTCCAAACAGCAGGACACGGGTTTATTCCCAGCCAGGAGCACAGGGCAGGAGGTTGCATCTCTGAACACATCCCCTCTGTATTTGGGTGCAAACACATCCAGTCATACTGCTAGCAGACAGGTAAACAGCACTGCATTTTGGCTTCCCCAGAGATCCTGGATTAACAGAGCTCCTCTTGTTGAGCATCTCCATTCCTCTCTCCCCTGCTCCTCCTTGTTTCTCACTCACTGCTCCACTACTTTAAGGCCTCGTGTGCAGATTTGCTTTTGAGCAGCTGTACTTTGTTACTGGTTTTGTTGTGATAGCACCCAAAGCCCTGGCCACAGACGAGCTCTCTGTGGTCACAAAGTGCTTCACTAGGCTTTCATTTCCAGGACTCATCTGGGTACTGGGGGGCTGAGTGATCTGCAGGGTTTTGGAAAGAAACACAGCCATAAACCCCAGGACAACACCAGCCTTTCTGTGTTTTACATGAGCTCCACAAAAGCTGTGTCAGATGAAACTATTTATAGACCTGGGCACTGCTCACTTCTGGTTTGGACCTACTCCTTCCCATTTTCCTCTGCCCTAACATTTGGTGGTTTGAGCACAGTTTAAGAGCCAGAGCTTTCTGATCTAACTGTGCCACTCACCCCCTGTGTGGCCCCGTGTGAAGCCACGGACCTCTCCTGTGTCAGACTCCTCATCTGCAAAAGGAGCGTAACCCCTGCTCACCTCCATCCTCTGAGAGTGAAAAAATCTATTAATTTACATTTGTGAGACACCTTTAATGCTTCACAGAGCTTCATAAGTGCTAAATGTGACTGGGCTGATTAGGAGCACCTACAGAGCTTGTGCATGGGGTTGTTACTTGGAAGTATTTGAGAAAGAGGAAAAGGTGATAAACACGCAGCAACAAGCAACCTCTTCTTGGGCAGAAAACAGCAGACTGAGTGAAGGACAACTTCCCCAGGGCAGCAACTACACTGGAAGTGCTATTTTGGGGCCTTTTAGCCAAAAACTGCCTGATCCTCAGACTGTGGGCATAAACAGGGAGCTTGCACAGGTACAAATCATTCTTGAGTTTGGAGGCCTGAGGAGGAACTGAAGATGCTCTGGGGCTGGCCCAGGACATTCTGAGGGTACCTGGAATGGAGACGGGGTGCACTCCTCACCCATGGCAGAGCAGCAGACTCAGATTTCATGCAGGCAATAATTTTGCCTGCTGCTGCTGCTAGATCCTAATAACCAAACCAAGAAGGGAATTTTTACGCCATCTGAGGCATTCCTGATCCCCCTCCACATCTAGTGAAAACTTAATAGCGTGAGAAAATGCCTTCCTGTAGCGTACTGTAAACCACATGCAGAACAGGAGCAGATGGAGGGCCTGTCCTCGCCCGATGGAGGGGCTCTGTCAGGATGCTCCTTGCCAAGGGATGGGAGCAGCAAGGAATGGCACCTTTGCAGGGAGCAGTATTCAATCAGCGAGGGTGAAGCCAGCAGAGATTGCAGAGGCTATGGGATAATAACTCTTGCTGCTTGGAGGAATGTAAGTAAAAGGAGAGGGAGAGCTGCTTTTCCAAAGCCTTTTCCCTGTACAGATGGAAGCATTTAAGATTCCTGCAGGAGCCAGGAGCGTCAAAGTTAACACATCTGGAAGTTTCCTGATGCCTGAAGTCAGGCCGTGGTGAACAATGCTCACTGGGCTGAGCAGGCTCTGCTCGGCTGCTTTTATTGCGCTTGGACTCATTTCAAGCTCTGCTCCGTGATTAATTGCACTTTTAAAAATAAAGTTCAAAACACTTCCCAGGAAGTTTGGGGAAGGCAGAGTGCTTCAGTGGCACCAGGAGCTCAGCACTCGATGCAGTTTCAATACAGCAGCCCCAAATACAGCTTGCATTAGCCACAGCTTTATTTGACATAGGATCTTGTAACCCCATTCCCTCATGGAGAGGGTGTCTGGCCTCCCAAGCCTCTCCAACACCTGCCAGACATGGTAGGGTTGCAGCAGGTGTTAGCCAGGCTCTCCACCCATCTTGTTTTAGCCCCTAGCCTGGGGCCAGGCCAGGACTGTAGATGTCCTCTGCCCCATGAAATTATGGAAAGGAAGAGCCTTCCCCCTTCCCAGGGTGTTTCTGCCTGTCTGTCCCAGAGCCTCACTCTAACTCACAATTAAAAAAAATACAATGTTTTGGGGACAGGGGGGAAGGGCATCATTAGAAAAGCACGTTCTTGGGATGCAAAAGACGTTTCAGAGGACTGAAGCTAGGTCCTTACTGCCATATAATGATGGTGGAGAGGCCAGAGGCAAGACTGAGAAAAGGAGAGCAGTGGGTACTTCTCATTTCATACTAGGATGGAAGTAGGCTCAATCTCTTTGCCATGAAAACAAGTGCATATTTGTGATAGAGAAGTGGAAATCTGCTCCAGTGTTACCAGTGGTAGAAGTGCACAACTCACATTGCCTGAGAGGAACTGGTGTGAATTGAACGGAGACCTGGAAGCCAGGGTCATGGTAACTCATTAATACCTAACAGAAAGGTCTGTGAAGGGCTGTTGCACATGTCCTACAGCCCCTCCTGGGCACCTGTACTAGATAGTGTGAATTAAAACACATCCACAAAAAGATTGCCTTGGAGCCAGTCACTCACAGGCATGAGGGATGCTCAAGGCTGTTTAGCATTCTGTTAGCACCCAAAGCTGCTCCAGTAGCCAGTGAATGCCTGCAGGCTCTTTGCAAGTGTCCTCTTCACTGCAAAAGACAGAAGTTGTTTTTTGTACAAACAAAATAACAGAATAAATAGAATAAACAACAGAAGCTGTGCTGTGCTGCTGGAAAATTTTGCAGACAGGCAGCAAGAAGGGGAGCAGAGAGCTGCCGGCACCATGGGCTGTGCCTTGGCAGTCTCTGCCAGCAACACAGCTCTGCACGCTTGGGCTTTCAGGCTTTCGTGCCCACACAACACAAGAGCCATGGAGCCCTGCAACCAGGAGGCATCGCTGCACACCATCCACCGAGGTGAACAGAGGCACGTGAACCACACAGGAGATGGCTCATCCTGTGGGCTTGTGGTGGGCTCCCGGTATGCCTGGGCTTTTGGCATTTACCTCCCGTTATCAGGCATGTCTGAAAAGCCGCCCAGATTGGCAGCCATCAAGGCTGTTGGTTTATATTACAGCACGTCTGGAGTGCTCCTCCCTTTCTCCTCCGCCCCCTTCGCTTCCTCTATGAAACTGTCTTTGCATCTCGCCTCATGTTGGGACCTGATTTGGAAAATGATTTAACTGCTTGCTTAATTTTAATACACTGCAAGTCATTGTGTTGCAATCACAGCTGGCTGCATGGAAAGCTCACCCATGTGCCAGTACTGGCAGAAGGACCTGCTCTGGAATGATGGGCTGGGGCTGAGCCTGCCCTGCAGGAGCTGGGCCAGGGGGGTCTCTCTCTTCCAGGCTGCTGCCTCCAATGCTTTTTGGCTGCATCGACACCCAGTGAGTGGTTTGGGTGGGGGAGCTCTGGACCTCTGTTTGCCACGCTGCTGTGGTATTTCAGGGTTCCTTTGCACCTCAGGTTTCTTTTGTAATCTCAGTTTGGCTCGCCCTCGAGCTCTGCTCCATTGTTACAGGGCACGGAGCACCCCGGGGCTGGGCGTGGGGTGGGTGTCCCGGCAGGTGCCTGCATGTCCCTGCAGCTGACTGAAATACCATGGAGCACGTGGCAGGCTGTGAGGTCACTCTTGAAACAATACTTCCCTCATTACAGAGCGGGGCTTTTTTCACCTATTTACCCATCATGCACAGATGCCTTCTGAAATGAGGTCTGGAGTGTATGGGCCCTAGACAGGCAGCACGCCTTCAGAAAGGCTCTTCTGCTGCAAAGTGTTCAGGTGCAGGGACTTATAGGGGGACTTTTAGAATCACAGAATCAGAGAACTGTTTGGGTTGGGAGGAAGCTTAAAGATCACTCAGTTCCAGGCCCCCTGCCATGGCCAGGGACGCCTTCCACTACAGCAGCTTGCTCAAAGCCCCATGCAACCTGACCTTGAACATTTCCAGTTAAAAGACTTACCCAGTTCAGCACCACCTAAGGGTCTGTCTCCCATTACCCTGAAAATCCCTAGGTTGGGTTTTTTGTGTTTGTCCAGTATCAAGGTTGCATTGCTGAGGGATGCCCACTGATAGGTACCTGCTGTGTGTAACTACAGCACCATGCACTGCTGTGGGTGCTACCACAGTCCTGGTAATCATGACAAAAAGAACACCAGGGGCTGCTCTGAACCCAGGGTGCTCAACTGTTAGCTTAGTTCTCTCTCTAGTTTATCTCTTGTGTACTCTTTCCTTTACCCACAGCCCTGAAGGCATGAGTCTCAGTGGATTAAGGCTATATTGTATGCTGTTTTACATATATTTCAAATAATAAATTAACAAGAAAGAGATTTTCCTGAGACAGATCAAGCTTCTTACCAGAGGCATGTATCAGAAATCACTGTACACATGTAAAATTGCAGGTGGAGCAAGCCCACACATGGAAATACCGCTCTTCACAAGCAAGGAATTACCACGCTGCTTTGTTTTTCTGTTTCGCTTTCCTCCTAGGAATTTCTTTCTGCTTCCATGCCTTATCTTCTGACCGAATTTCATAGCGCATGGAGTAGAGGAATGTGCGTGGGAAACACTTGGCTGGCCGGGCTGTGTCTGCAGCGCACGCCCTGGGCTCCCGCCGCCCAGGCGTGAAGCCCTTCCCGCCGCTCCCGAAGTCCCTGTCACACATTTCACCCGTGACTCACCAATGTGCCTGATGTTCATGCTGCGGCTTGTAAGCGATTAGTGCTTGTTCACACAGCCTTTTTTTTTTTTCCTTTCCCCTGCTCCCTCTGATTCAGCTGATTTCGATGGCCGATGGCCTCCTCGCTTGCTCATGCTGCGTTAGTCACAGAGCAGCTCTGGGTTCACCAGCCTCCCAGGGTGGGGAGAGGACAAGCGGATGGAGGCCAGTGTTTGGTAATCAGGGATGGGCAGGTGATTTCATGGCACCTCAAAAGAATGCTTAAGCCTTGCTGGTTCCATCTGCCTAAGCATTTCACACAGGAGGTGCTAAAAAGGGATTCTGGAGCTTTAGGGATAAGTGTGAGCTGGAAGTGAGCTCCAACAAACCAGAGAAACAGGCTCTGCTGCCTGTGTTGGCAGGTGAGCAGCTACTGAGCAGATGTTCCTGCAACTCTTTGAGAAATAAAGTTCTGCTGCTTCAGCTGACTGGAGAGAGCTGCTACCTCTCCAGTTATTGTGGCCTTCAGATGTATGGGGTTGGCATGACTGTTGGTATCCATGGCATGGAAATATACCGTTCCAGGTCTGTGTTCTGTGGGCTGTCTGCTGCAGTGGAGAGAAGACAAGCAGCAGAGCTTGTTTGGTCTCTCACTGGGGCAGAAATGGTTGTTGTATGGGCAGAAATGGTTGTTGAATGGCTGCATAGGACAAGGTGGCATCCCCTTATCCAGCAGGGACCTAATGGCCCAGAGGAGATCCTGGAATGGAGCAAATGGGCAGCATTGCCCTTTGCAATGGTTTGTACCTCTGGGACTCACTTTGCCATGAGGGAGTTTCTCTGTATTTAACCAAGTTCAGGGCATCTGGGAACCCTGAGTCAGCAGCAGGGACTACCTGCATGCACACAAGGCCATGCTGGGAGGGCTCCATGTTGGCCACTGATGACCCTAAAAATCCCTCCTTGACATCTGCTAAAGTTTTTCTTGTTTTCAGGAATGTCTGCTGCCCTCTTACCGACAGCAGTGAGAGCCCTTCCACCGCAGCACGCAGAAACGAGATACCCTGACCACATGCTTGCTTTTCTTCTTTCTTCATGTTTAACTGGGATTGCAGCCAGATGGGCACTGGAAACTGGTTTCTGGGAGCAGAATTTTGGACAGTGATAATCTAATCTGACCTCCTGTGTAACCCAGGTCAGAGAGTTTAACATGGTAATTTCTGCACAGGAAGGAATTAGTGTTCCTGGCTGTGCCATGAACCCTGCTCAGCCCAACAATTTGTGGTTGAATTAGGTATATCCACTCTTGGGTCTGAGAAAACAATAAGTTTTCAAGTTTTTGTCTCCCTTGGGGGATAAAGATCTGGTTTATTCCATAGGATTTTCTTCCCAGACCCATTCAAGCAATGTTCGACAGTTGAATGAGATTAGAGGAATGGGACCCCCCTCCATGATGGAGGTATAACTTGGATGTGTACAAATACATTATGCCACTAATACTTTAACCTTGAAAATTCTGGAGTAAAAAGGGTGATGGTTACCATTGTGGTGATCTCCTGCAGATGACTGTGACTTATTTGTGCACACAGTTGTGATTCAGAGGCTGTAGGATCTAGGTGCAAATAATACAGAAGGAAGTTTATGACTTCCTCCTCCACTTCACCCCTCTGACCCTGCTTCTCTCCTGCCTCCACTTCTGATATTATTTTGGTTATATGAAGACTTATGAGGGAATGATAGCTGTGTTTCATGGGGTATCCACTTGTGAAAACTGAGTCATGTGCTCTCACAAGAAGGGTTTTTATCAGACCGTCTCATCTCTTGCATAATACAAGAAAGAAAGACAAATAGGTTGGAGAAAGAAAGCTAAATGTTGGATGTGGACAGTTGAAAGCCTCAGAGATCTTAATCTGACCCCACCACTCATTAAATGACCAAAGGGAGATCACTCTTAGTCAGTCTTTCCAGCAGAAATCTGCTCCAGAAACTGCTCCTCGCCTGCTTCTCAAGATAAATGAGTTCATATGGAAATATATCACTTGGAGTATGCAGCCACATGTGCATTTTTTTGTATATATCTACACACATACTTACTTGAATAATATATACAAACAGATCCCTGCATACACCTGAGCACCTGAGCTACTTCAGCTTGAACACTGACAGCTACTTCAGCTGTCAGTGCTCATGACTTCCAGAAGAGGTGATACATATACATACATATATATATATATATATATATATGTGTGTGTATATATATATATATATATATTTACACACACACATGCATCAGCTTTCCCTGTTTTCCCTGCCAAAGACAGGAATCCCTGTGCCTTTGAGCACCATGGAACAGGCATTTCCATCATGTTGGGTCTGGCTAGACCAGAGAGAGGTGCAGACATAAAACAGAGCTATCCTGGTTGGGAAGGAGGAAAAATATCTAATTAACCAAATATATACCTAGGGCCCAATGCTGCCCTTAGTACAGCTGTGCCATGGGCAGAATTTAATCCATAGAGTGAGCTGATTTATTTTCTTCTGATCTTTTCTAGCAGCAGATTCAATCACTTACCTGCATAAAACTACTTCTTTCCCATAAAACTCTGTCTTCATTTTACCTAGTGGATTAGCACTGCTCAGTCTGTGG
Source organism: Chloropsis cyanopogon (assembly GCA_013400585.1). Lineage (NCBI taxonomy): Eukaryota > Metazoa > Chordata > Aves > Passeriformes > Irenidae > Chloropsis > Chloropsis cyanopogon. The sequence goes on along the minus strand of WEZZ01015466.1, from coordinate 123,672 downwards.
CCTTTTGCATCTGTGCAGCCCTCTGAGAAAACAAGCCTTTTGCCAGATAGCTGAAATTATTAAAGCTGAATTATTCCCTTTACCAAGACCAGCAAACTGAAGAAGGCAGAAGCCCTCCAGAGCGGTGTTAAACATACAGGTCAAAGGGAGAGAAAGACAGAGGAGAAAGAGCCTGCACAGAAGTCAGGTGAGGAATGAATGGCAAATGTGTTTGCATTCATTATCTTGTTCCTTCTTCTCATTCTTCATCCCATTTCCTTTTCAATGGGTGAACGGGGTAAGTGGGTCTCAGGTTGTCTGTGTTTAGTGGAGTACAAGGAAATCCTGTTGCAAAGCACATCACTTATGGCACAGTTTGGTGATCCAGGTTTTGCGACATTCAGGGAAGGAAGATCTTTTCACTGCAGCTGAAACATCCTACACAAAACTAGGCTGTGCTTTCTCCCTGCAGTCACTGCTTGTGGCTCACAGAATAAGAAGCTCTCTTTAAAAAGATAAGCCCAGCCTGGAGACTAGGGATCAGCTGGAATGGGTAGAAATCAAAACAAGGCTGTCAGGTTTTTCTTTTTCTCTTGGCACCTGATGAATTTTCCCAACGTAGAATAATTTGGAGCCAAGATTTGTTTCCAGAGCTCCAAGACTGTTACTTTGCCTGTTCATACACTTTCTTTTTCTAACAGGGTTTTATTTTTCAAACCAATTTTTCATCACACCAATAAATGAGGAGCTTGTGGAGACCTGCTCACATGTGAACCTGGAGAGTGGAGGGGAAAACCCAAACCAGTATTGCTGCATCGCTAATGGTGCAGAGGCTCAGATAACAATTATGGCTGCTGGATATTTAGGCTCTGTATTTAACCCACCTTTCCTGGCTACCTTTACAGCTCACCTTTAAACAACAAGCACTTTCTCTTTCTCAAAGCTTTTCCTTAATTGGATTTTTGTTATGCTCTTTTTCCTTCTCATCTGTGGCTTAAAGAACTGTAAAAAAATAGCTTGGAGGAACCAAAAAGAACCAGCACTTTAATTTCAGGCAGGAATTACACAGCTTTCCTAAAAAGTCATTTTGCCTCTTGCTTACAGGATGGAAAGGGAAGGCATTTTGTTCTGCACAAGTTGGTGATGATCCTGAGATACAAGTTTAAATCAGCAATTGCATTTAAATCAGCATTTATGATAAAGGGAAGGGCTTTGGGAAGGTGATGACTTGTATACTCTCTTTGCCCTGTACCTTTTCCTGTGGTCTCGCTGGTCCCACAGGGTAGCAGAGCTGGGACTGGCACAGAGGCTGCTTGACTCCTGTTCCAGCTCCCAGCGGCTGAACCACCCCTGCCCACAATAACTCCAGTGCTGTGGGTTGAACTGAGGACTTCACACCAGGCTGTGTGTGCTTTATCTCATGAACAGCCATGTCACCTGGAGCAGGGGGCACAGCCCTGCCCAGGAGGGGAGCAGGAGCACACTGGTGGCTGAAACCCCTTTACCCACAGCCTCACTGAAAGCACCTCCCCTGGAAAGAAAAACATCTTCTGCCCCAGCATGGCTGAAGGGTGGTGAGCTGCAGCAGAAGGTGACAGCAGGCAGGGCAGGATGCCCACCAAGAGCCCTTCAGAGGCCAAATGCAGTGCACAGGGGCTCACTGCTTTTTCAGTAGATCCCTGCAATAACATTTCGGTCAGGAAATATATTTCAAATAACATGGTGCGCAACTGGATATTGGCAGTGAGGGAATAAGAAGATATTTTCACCTCATTGCATAGCAAGATTTCTCAGTACAAAGCTATAAAATGCCCACGCTGTGCTCTGGAGTTATCACTCTCCATGGCAGTATATCCTACAGAGGTCCTTCAATAAAATTAAGGATTCAACCTTCTTCAAGAGAATTACTGACACACCCTGTGCATGTTTCTGCCTCTCCAAGATGGTGCTGTGTCCTATAGACTCACAAATGCAGACAAACATTCATTCTCATAGCACAAATGCTTCTAAAAGTTCAAGAGCAATTCTTGTTTGCCAGTTTTCAAAATGCACTGGACACCAATTGCCAGCTTTTTTGAAGAAGCATTCACTCACAGGTCTTGAGTAAGAAATGCTGCAGATTTGGTGATAAAGGGATGGTGAGATTTTTCTGAAGCCACACCAGTCACTGTGATGGCAGCTGAATTCAGGCCTGAACTCCTGATTTGGGGGATGCAGCAGCATCCCTCTGGATAAATAACAGCACTCAGTGGGCATCCTGAAGTCACTGAGTGCTAGAGAGCTTTCTTCTTCTCTCCAGAAGATTGCAGCATCAGGTTGTGCCAGAGCTGCAGCTGCTGCCAGGACTGCTGCCAGAGATCTGGAGACCTGCTGATTTCCATTCTACTTTTCTGGACTTTGTTGCCTTATAAAAGAAGCAAACAACTGTCCTTCATGAGGCAGGACTTTGCATTGTTGCAGTTTTTCACTTCCAAATCACTTTGCAAACATTCAGTGGTGCATCTCACAACACACCTCTAGTGGGCTGTGGATATGTTTTATCTTAATTTTATAGTTGTATTTAATCAAGTAAACAGGAAATTAGTTTCTTGTCAAATCTTCATCTTGTGGCCCTCAGGCTAGACCCACAGGCACAGTCCTGTCCTCCGTCTGGCTTGGGGTTGGTCTGTAATCAGCCTGGGATGGCATTGCTACAGAAAAACAGCCCAGAGAATGATCTGAGGGCAAGGTGCCAATGCCAACACCAGGCCCAGAGTGACTGAATGTCATTGTTTTACCTCCAAGTGTAAATGTTTAAGCTCTTGGGCGTTTGCAATCTTCTCTTCTCAGCCTGTTCTAGACAGTGAATGTCATTTTGCAGCTGCAGCTCATCCTCTCTGACCAAAGGGCTTATTTTAAACTAATCTATTCCCTCCAGTTTATAGCCACAATGACCCAGAGATAAAATGTGGTTGAATAAACCTCTCCCAAAGCATATTTTCATTGTCCATTAACTCTATGTAGTCAACAGTGAAGGACAGGTAATAGACATCAGGAAAGCAGCAGCAAGATGGTTGAGGACTGATCCTGGAGGAGACCAAAACATCCCATGAGCTGCCAGGCTGCTGCTAGGAGCCTGGTGCTCCTGTCCCCTCAGCCTGGACAGATTTTGCACTCCCCAGAGGACCTAAATAGTTTTTAGTGACTACACTGCGTGTTCTTATTTTCCTGTCCTGCATCAGCATATTCACACATCCATATTATAAGCTTTTCAAATTTTAGTTCTTTTAATTTCAGTGGATAAAATATATATAAATATCTTTAAAATATATACAGGGTGCCAAGAGAAGTTGTGAATGCCCCATCCCTGGAAGTGTTCAAGGCCAGGTTGAATGGATCTTTGAGCAACCTGGTCTAGTGGAAGTTGTTCCTGCCTGTGGCAGGGATGTTGGAACTGGATGATCTTTAAAGCCCTTTTCAACCCAAACCATTCTATGATTCTGTGACAACCATCAGACCACTGTCTGAAGCTTCCAAATAACCTTATTTTTGATCAAGCGCACTCACATTTTACATTGTGATGCACTAAGATTTGAATTGTGGTTAGAAAGCTAAGTAAGTCACCAAGGATACAGCTTTGAGTCCCATCTCTGTTGCTCAGACCTCCCAGTCAGGATACAGTTCAGCAAACCATGCCAGGCTCACTTTCAAACTGCATTTTCCAGAGGCTCTTTGTAAATAAAAAGGCTGCAAACCCCCCTGACTGTTCAATGAGGGCAAACTCCAGGAAGCTGGAGTGCTTGGTCTCTGTGCCTTGCATTTGACAGCCTTTTAACAAGAGAGTTTGGCAGAGGCCAATGACTCACTTGAGAGGAAAATCCTACCATGGGATGGTAGTTCCTCATTCTCAGAGACTTTAATCTGAGCATTAGGGTGCATCTGCTGAGAGGTTAAATCCATGAATACTGTTCAGGTTTCTATTTAACATTCTGAGGCTAAACACCACATCTGAAAACATGACACTGCTCTCGTCCTTGCCCCTGTACCAGACTCCACAATTAACCCATCCATATGTGTTTGTAAAGCACAGTAAAACAAATAAAGGCTGAATTTCCCAAACTGTGACCACAGCTTATGAACTTATAGACATAAGCAGAAAACCTCTCCACATCAATGGATTTCTTGCTGGTCTGGATACTTGTCTGTATTTCCTGCTGCTATTAAGAATTATGGCTGTAATCCTACAGGAATGGCTCTTTAGTTTTTAAAGTGCAGCTAACCATCAGGCGGGCAAGATAGCGCAAGCCACACGGGCTGAGCTCGTCTGTGATCTCACCCCATTACACAACACTGTGAGGAGCCCCAGTGGTGTAACATTGCACAGAACAAGCTCTGAGGAGTTTGGGGTTATAGACAGTCCTAAGGAATTATTTTATGTCATGGGAGAGAGGAATGGGAATGAACAGCAGTTCCAAGTCCGGATTACCATTAGGCCAGCAAAACGCATTCCTATAATCTGCAAGTAGACAAAGACATCATTTGTTGGCTCATTTCCTTTCCTCTTGCCTGTAGCAGCCACAGTTCCAGCCCTACTTTATTTGCACTACATCAATGTGTCAATAAAATGTGGCTGTGGGGCCTCATCCTCACCCAGTAGGTGTGAGGTAGCTCTGTGTGAATGCCAGCCAGGGCTCAGGCTGGCAGCTCTGTCCTGGGCAGGGAACCATTATTTCCATTACATTATCTCTTTTGTTTATTGGCTTTTCTTTTTCCCCATAAAGGGATTTATATTTAAACCATATAATATTATCAGATTCAAACTGGTTCTGGACTAGCTCTCCTCAAAAGGGTTTGTATTTTAAGTTTCTTTTTAATTTTCCCATAACATTGATATGTCTGCTTGTAGGGAAGCACAGTGATAGGCAGGCTGGGCTTAAATCCACCAAATTCAGTTTGGATTTATAATATCACTGAACTCCTGCCAGGAGGTGAGGCAATGGCAGGCTGAAGGCTGAAGGAAGAGCGAGGGACCCAGGGGAGATGGGATCACTTTGGAAGAGCAAGAGAAAAAACAGAGGTCTGCAAAATAAGGGTCCCACCCTAAAACCCAGAAAGTGCAGAAAGAAAAAACCTGTTAATCTACCCCTAATGCCAACCTACCCCTTGCAGAGATTGCTGCCAAAGGTACACAAGAGATATTTTGCTCTCCAAGCCTTTGCCGGTCCTTGAGTTTTAGAGCATCTCTGCTTTTTCAGGGCTGACCCCTGGATCTCTCCCTGCTGCTGAGGGTGGAGCAAACTTGGATGCCCTGGATGTCTGCACTTACTTTTGCTGCCCCTGTGTATCATGGCAGGGGAGGGGGCTTATGCCATTTTGCTGGATTTTTTATGATACCTCATGTGTTTACTGGGCTTTGCCCTCAGCTGTGGTGAGCACAGTCTTTAAAAGAAACTTCAGACCTATCTGTGTGCTCAGTGCTATGCAGAGCTTTCATGTTTCCCAAAATGCATCCTAACGTCCCTTCTGTTCCTTCCTGGGAGCCTTCGTGCAGCAGCCTCCTGTGGTTGTTTTAGTTATCTGTATACTTTTTTCCTTGAATCAGATGACTTCTCCCTTCCTAGACAGATTACACAAAGTATTCCTCACCCAGACACCATGAGTCTTTCCGCCCCCAGCAATTGCCACACAGCTCCTCGCTGAGCCTCTCTTTCCATAAATAATACGTGCCCAGATTTCTTAAATTCTTGGTCATCTTCCTTGATTCAGCTACATGTCAATGACCTCTCTTATGACAAATAAGTACATCTGCAGCTGGAATCCCATTTAATAACTTATTTCCCTTATTATATAAATAGAAATATATACTGCAGTCCTTCGTGTGTGGAGCAGCCTGGAAATTACCATGATGGTTTCTACACCCTGTTAGCAGCTCTGACCTGATTTAGCATAGGCTGGCTCACATCACCTCTTACTCAATGTTCCCATGGATGAAGTGCAGACAAGCCACATATGAGGAGCTCATGGATTTGTGTCATGTGTGATGAAACAGGAGAGAATGGACAGAGCTCATGCCAGCTAACTGAGATGTTCTAGCTAAACTCCAAATTACCCAGTCTCTCTCTCCATCCACTTGGTTTAATCCAATCCCTTTATCTCTGTCAGAGTGACATGTTTGTTTTTCCCACATTGCTTCCTACAAACGCTGGTACAAGAACAGCTTCACCATAAATGTGGTGAGTGGAGCAAAGGCATCATCTTCCTAGCATGGATCATCTTTATGGGTGTGGTAACAGAAGTGAGATTCCCACGCTCAGCCCAAAGAATCCAGTGGAAACAATGAGATCAGAAGCAGAAGCACATGAGATTCATTCCAGTTTAACCAGTAAAGCATCAGTTACCAAGTTAACAGTTCATTTTTCTTCACAGAACACTTTCCTGCAGAAGAGGATCTCCTTTATGTCCATATTGGCTTTATCTCCAAAATGTCTCTCTCTCCCCTTGGAAAGGCAACCTGCCTCATGCTGCTTTTATGGCCAATAATACACACCATCCTTAAGAAAGAATGGATGTTTTCCACACCTTTTTTACCCTTACAGCATCTGAGGACCGAAGCCTCCTCCCTGAGCTGTCACATTTGCCATGCAGTACTGCTGCGTTGCTAAGCAGGGGGGGCTGCTTTCCCAAATTTCTCCATTCCAGAGTTCTGCTGTTGTCTCATGCCCTGACCTGCTCTGTTTCCACACACATGAGCATCCTCCTTCCCCCACCCTCTCTGTGTGGGCAGCTCACGGCCCTGCCACCCTCCTGTGTTTCTCCTGTGAGGAGATGCCCTCCACCCTCTTCATAGCCACCCCATAACCACTGGAACACTGTGATGAGAGTTCCCCCAGGCCTTCTCTTCCCCAAGGAGAAGGGACCTGACTCCTTCAGTCTTTCTGCCGCCCCCCTGTGCTCAGGCATGTCCTGCTGGACACACCATGTTTATACAGGATCTCCTTGCACAGCCCATGTTTACTGCCCATGACCCTGCCATTCCCCCCTGTTTATGTTCCATGGCCATATTTACATGCCTTGACATCCGAGGCCCTGCTGCCTGTCTCTCTTTCAGGCTCCCAACATCTGTCTCTCACTGCACCTTTGCTCTTGGGTTCAAAGCTCAAAATGAAATGCAGTCATAAACAGAAGATTAAAAAACCACAAGTGAAACAAGACACCTAAATCCTTGCGTACTTCTGCTGATGTCCTTGATAGGAATTGATCCTTCCAGCCCCCTTGATATGCAGCCAGTGGACCCTTTGTACTGTGTGGGATGTAGAGATCAAAACATGCACATTTAATGAGCTCATTTTTAACAATATTTTGAAGTTGTCTTTTTCTAGTCTGTCTCCTAAATTCTCTCTGGCTATACTTTGCATTTCCCTCATTAGAAACATGCTCTTCCAGTCAGGCTGCTGACATTGCAGAGAAAGTTGCTGCCCTCAATTGGAAGCTGAAACATAATTTGGGGTGCCTAAACTCATATTCACACACACACACACACACACACACACACACGCACACAGAGAGCATTAAAACTGTCAAACATCCATTGAACTTTTTAACCCAAGCAGCTCACTAAAATTCAGGATTTTGTAAAAGAAATCCAGTTACAGAGAGAAAGCTGAAGATGGGTTCAAACATTTTTATATGGCTGCTTTGTCACAAGAAAACACAAAGTCCTACTTCCCTGAAGACAGGAGCAGCAAGTTACTATTCATGCAGAACTGGCTTTCTTTGAATCACAGTTCCCAAACTACATGAGCTTTTCCCAGGTTTTCTCTCCTGCCCGCTCTGCCCAGCAACACATGTTTTTGATTTCACAGGCTGTCTGCCTCCCTCTCTTGCAGCTTCAGAGCTGGGTGTCTCTGCTCCTCAGCTACAGGCTCACCCATCACACTGTTTGCACATCCAGGCTCGGCATGGTCCATGGAAAAATGTCCTCACTGGGATATATCAAATTCCTATGTTATCAGTGCCTTTCTCTATGCTTACTTTGGGCTTTTGAGACTCCTTGTTTCCTAAAAGACCTCTCACAGTTAAATTAAACAAAGGCTGAGGAAGACATGCTGGCCAGGAGCTTTTGCTCAGCCTCCATCAGAGCTTTCTTCTGAGGTTTCGCAGCCAGGCTGACATCCCCTTCCCTGTGCTGGGGACCCACTGGAGAGGCTTCAGCCAAGTGTCCTCCAACATCCTGTCACCCTGTGGTCAGTGCCAACCCTTCCAGAGCTGTCAAGCAGGCTCTGCCATACCTGCTTCTCTGCTCTCAGCCTGGCTATTTTGGAGCTACTCACCCACTCATACAAGAGGCAGATCTGACACAAGCCTCCCATAAAAGGGTGGACCAGGATGGGACCAAGCAGTTTCTGCTGCCAGTCTGGTGGCTGGGAGGGACGCCCACAGCCCTGAGCATTCCAGGAGCACAAAAATCAGCACCGAGCCCTGGCTGTAATGAGGATGTTGGCCTGCACTTCAAAAAGCTTGAACTCATCAGCATTTGGAGTGTGCTGCTGTCAGGGTCAGTTATTATCATTATGCATTGTCCTGTGACCCAACTCACAAATTGTGTCTTTCCACCCTACAATGGATTGCAGACAGAAATAAGCCCAATTTCATGAGTGTATGAAGTGCATATGCTCAGTGCCTTCATGCACACCCTGGGTCATGTATATCCTGTGCTGTCCATCGGCAGTTCAGTGAAAGCTCCTGTCCCATTATGCACAGCAACAGCACCCTCCAAACTGCAGTAGGGAGTTAGAACTGAATGCAGCTACACATTTCCCCTCCTCAGAGCCCTGCAGCTCACCTGTGGCTGCCAGTGCTCCCTGGGTCCACACACCACAGGTTGTGGTTTCTGGTACTGCAGCACATATGCTGTTAGAAAAGTGACTTTTTTCCTCAAAATTCACCTGGTTACAGTGTGCAGCCATAGCTTTCATTATCCCTTTCTTTTTTTTTCAAGTTTCAGTTTTGCAAAACAAATGTATATACTGTACTCAAACTCCCTTCACTCTTGTTTTTGATAATTTGAGGAAGCTGAGTCTGTATTTCTCATTAGAAGTGTTTTGCTCAATTAATTCCCATGACACTCTTCTTAACAACTTCTGTTTGCCAGAGTATTTTAAATAGGGCACCAGAACTGCAAGAATTTTTTTTTTTCAGGATCAGCTTTAGACAATTAAAGAGGCAAAATATGTTCTCTACTGCTACTAAACAACTTCCTTGCTTGTACAGACAGAAATTGTTTTATCCTCTTCTGTCACTGTGGGAGTTCATATTGTGTTGCTTGACAGATAAGATCCTTCAATCCTTTCAGTGTAATGGCTTTTCAGGGCCAGCCTCACTCTGCAGATGGTCAGCTCTCTTTGATATGAAATCTGTCATTTTACAGCTCTGTAATTTAAAATACAGGTTGTTTGAATCAGCTCAATTTATCTCTCTCTCCAGCTGATTCTGGGTGACAGCCTTATCTTCATCATTATTTATCATCCTGTCAAACTCTGTGTCACCTACAGCAAGTTATCTCAGCAGTGTTCCTTATATTCACTCCCAGAACAGTGTAGAAAATTTTGAGCAGCATTGATGATACACTGATCCCTGCAGTTCATCACTAGATGATTCCCCATTGACAGTCACTGTTTGAGACCTATCAATTAGCATGTTCACAGTCCAATTAATGTGTGCTCTACTGGCACTGTGTGCTGGTCTTTGAAATTGAAATGATACCGGAGTACTAAGCTCTGAGCACCCCTATTTACCATCACCACTCAGTTGTTCAGTCCCCCCAATAATTAAATCAAACTAGTCTGAATAAGACAGTGAACCATTAGTTATGTTCTTAGTGGTGCCTTCTTTGTGAAATGAATCTTGCTAATGGAATTATTCCCATTACCTTGTCTGAGAGAGGTGGGATACCTGGCCTGTAGTTATGCAAATAATCTTGGTTTCCATGTGTGACTGCCTTAACATGGGACCATTTCTTCCTTCTTGAACTTTCCAGCTTTTCCAATGTTTATCATCAGTGCACTTAGTCTCCCTCCCCTAACTCCTTTGTGGCTCTGGCGTTCAAGTTACCTGGACCTGCTGGTTCTCCGACATGTTCACCATCGTGCTGTTAATGGACTGGGAAGCCATAGAAACCCACTGCTCTCTTTCTTGCCAGTACAGAAATACTTACTGAATGGTTTTGCTTTCTTCAGTGGATCTCCCAAAATGAAGTTTCTGATTGCAGTTTTACAAGGAAGTTTTGCAGTCTGGTCTCTGTGCCAAGTTCCCCCATTCATGTAGGCTGTTTTTGTCTGGCTCAGCTCTATCTGGGTATGAGGATGTTGGCAAATAGGACTGGCAGAGACTTGCTGTGACATAATCTTGAGGCCTTGTGATATAATCCCTTTCACAAACTGTTTAAGCTTAGAAGTGACTGGATTGTTTGTTTCTCTGGGAAAGGCTCAGAGAGTGACAATACTCTGAAAGAAACTTCTTTCCAATTTCCAGCCTAACCTTATTTATGGCTAGCTTATAAATAAATTGCTGCACCAACATTTTTCTTTTCCTTAAGCATCTTTTCCATGTCTCACAGGTACCCTCATATTGTATAACAGCCATATTGTGCAACACAATCTTGGATGCCATCGGTTAAGGAGCCAAGGTGTTTTTGTTTCTCCATGTCTAACAGACTGCCAGTTCTTCCAGCCATTCAAGCTACTCTTCTCTGAGCTTGCTCCAGTTTGAATCCTTCTTATCCTTACCTTAGGATGACTAAATGCTGTCTTATTGAGGCTTTGCTCAACAATAGTGATATTTCCCTTTTTTTTGTGGCAATACTTCACTTGATGTGTCCCTCTCTCTTGAATGCCTTATTTCATGCATTTTTGATTCTTCTTATGGGATGGAGACACTGAGGAAATGGAAAGAAAAGTGAAAGTAAAAATACCAATAAAATAAATCATAAGCTGTGATTTCCAAATTCTCCACAGTATCTTAGGGTTGTAATGTGACTTCCATGGATGTTTCAGCTCTAGTGCAGTTTTCTGTAGTGCTTAGTTGTGTGATGTACATGTGGCCTTTACATTCAAATTCTGGTAAACCCCTACCTGCACATTTAGGTCCTTAACATATCTGACCTTAAGCGCATGGAGTACCTCTGTAAAAGGATTCACTTAAATACATTTTAAACAATTCCCTTGGAGGTCCTACAGCAAGCATGGTGTGCAGCTCAGACAGCAGTGTAGATGGGATGTGTCAGTAGTGACTAATCATGACTGCATGGAAAGTCTTCAGAGTATTTGGTTAATAAAAGGAACACCAGAATTTTCCTTATATAGTCTTACACCAGGAAAAACCTTATACTAGTTTTTCTTATAAGATTGAAGGGTAGCTCGCTGACAGACCTTGATACAGAAAAGGAACATGTGTAGGATCCCTGGCCTTCTCACTTTTATCTCCTCTGGGAGCTGAGTGACCAACATTTTTATGATATTGGCTCTCCTCTTTTTATATCCTGCTTGTCACCTTGCACCTTCAGAATATTGCCCTTTGTCCCATGCATCAAGGATCCAGTTTCCCACACACGGAGAGGGAATACCCAAGAAGGCCAGCAGGGAGGAGAGGAGGCAGAGGATGGTCACTACATGAGGAAGACCCATGTGTGCCTCAATTCTTCTGCCACGAGAGGCAAGCGAGGACTTTGAGATACATGTCTATAAAATCATGAAGAGGGCCAGCTGAGAAGAACTGTCTGCTTTTACTGTCACTACAAGATGCAAACAAAGGTAAGAGATGCAAATTTGAAACTCACAGAATGAAATGCTTCTTTACACAGTGCCTGAGCCCATAAGCTATGGCAATGTGTAGGCTGACAGAGTACATGGGGCAGGTGTCATGCTACGTTTGCATTTTCCTTGTATATTTCCCTAGGTGCCCATTTTTGATCCCTGTTGGCAACACGATTATGGGCTGCCTAAGCCTTTGGCTGGAGCTGGCACGAATGTTTTCTATCTTTGTGCATAGGAGGAGCATGTCTGCTCAGTTGTGTCAGCACTGCACCATCAGACACAGTCTATTGACCTACTTCCTTATGGATGGGGAAGCAGGAGAGAGGTTTTGGTGGAACTGTTCTTGTTCCTGGCTCTTGTCCTTGGCAAATCTATATTGCAGCAGGCCTCAGATCAGCTGCATCTCTGATCTCAACTGGTGTCCATTCCTATTAATTGTTTTCTCCTTGCTTGGCAGGAGTGTGCCAGGGTGGCTGCCCCTCATTCCAACAGCATGGCTTTATGTTACAAAGAAAGCCATTTTGGAAGGAGTTGGTGTTTAAAACAGTGCTACTGCTTTGCTTTCTCCTCCATCCTTGGCTGCACAGTCTCTTGCCACCTCTCCTCTGCCACTTGTCTTACTCTAGAGTAAGTTGATTCAGCCCCCCAGAAATTGTTTTGTGTTTTGTGGGGTTATGGTTCCCAAGGGTTAGCACCACAAAGTGGTTCACAATGGGGTCAGAGTACTCTGACTGGCCCAAGGGAACAGTGGGAGAGGATAGGAAAGGGGAACAGGAGTACACTTTTTATGAGCCACTGTTCGGTTGACTCTGCAAAATGAACACTTTATCCCAGAAAACTCTGAATCGGCCTGGATGGAGAGTTTACACCTCTGTCCATATCACTTCACTGTGGAGCCAAATTTGCATACTATAGTCCTTTGAAAGATTATTCTGAAAAAAACAAAAATATTGATATTTTCCTGTGTTTTCAGCTCAGGCATTAATTTCTTAGAAACAAAAACCATTGATAGTCACATATGCATGAAAGACATAGAGAAGCCAAAATTATTTTAACATATGACTATGGTTAATAGGAATAAAATAATTAAGCAGCTTGTAATTATGGCAGTATTTTTCAAAACAGAAAATCAAAACTGTGCTTGCATTACATTATTGATACAAATCCTCTGCTCTAATAACGTTAGGTATCTAATAGCAATTTCAAGCATTTAATTAGACTGATTCTTCAGGTTAATACATCATCTTGCACTTCAAATTATCTTTATGCTCTTTACAAATAGCTACTAATTAAGCCTTATGCTACTCCTGCCAAGTCAGTTAATAGTATTATGCCAGGGATGAGAGGTCCAAAGGCCTCTTTCCTCTCATGCTGCCCAGAGGAGGCAAAAGTTTGCTCCAACCTTATGCTCCTGTGCCTGGTGCTGAAGTTAGATGACACGGACTGGGACCCTGGAGGAAAGTGACCAAATTATGCTAAAAGAGTCAATGGTGACAAGCTGGGAGTGCTTGCACAGACCAAGGTCAGGACTGCTGGTGATGGCCTCTGTGATGGACTCAGAAGCAGGGTGTGATGAACTGCTGGTGGTGGCCAATGCTGCCAGCTTGGCACAGGCACCAGCTTGGTGATGTGCTCTAGGACATACCTGTTCCCCTGCCAGCCAGGAAAAGCTCTACACAGGACTGTGAGAATGGTTCCCTACATGGGTTGTTCCTTATCATCAACCATTTCTCACATTTCTCCTGGTTTCCCTCCTCTTGCCCTCCTCCCAAGCCACGCTCTGCTTAAGGGGTTGGTCATTTTCCTGCCCCTAACACAGGGGGTGGTCATTTTCCTGCCCCTTACACAGGGCACAAAGGCCAGAGAGGTCCAGAGAAGCCACAGGGGCTTCTTTAACACCTGAGTGCCTGACGAAACGCCACAGCTTTGGGGAGCATTCCAGCAAGGGCTAACCAGGCCAGGTCCAACCTTGTCCTCACCATGGGCAGAGGGAAACTCATCTTCCCCTTGCCAGGAGCATTTTGTGTCATTGCAGCATTAGGCAAAACATGAAGTTAGACCAGGAGAGGGGAGGGTTGAGCCCCAGTCTTTTGGCTTGTTGCAGCCAAGCAAAACACCTCTCACTCCTGTTTCACCAACACCTACATTCTAAGCAGCATTATCCCTGTTCTGCTGCTCATCCCTATCCAGGAAAGTGCCCTGAAACCTAAATGCACAAAGGTTTTCTGAAGGCCAAAGCTCAATATCTTCCACTATCCCAACTCTATGTTGGTTTGGAATAGGGTTAAAGAAACCTGAATTATGCAGTTTTGAGCCCCCTAAAAACAATCTTGATCTCTTCTAGCACCTGCAGGTGTTTGACTCATCACTGCCAAATCAATTTGACTGTGACACTGCTGCCATACCTTGCTGGACTGGCACGGGATATAATGAATGCTTACCAAAAGTACAAAGATGATTTGATGGAGGGCTCTTGTGAAGTATGAAGTGATATGTAACCTGAAAAACAAGTTTAATTAAATGCTTTTAATTGCTGTAAGTTATGTAACCACATTAAAACAGTGGCATCAACACCAAAACACTGAAGATAAGCTGTGATTTTTCAAGCTGGGATAGTCAAAAAGCACTACGAATTCGACTTACTCACATTACTGCACATGCAGACAACAAATCAATTGCTGGTTTTTACGGTAAAACAGTCACTACAGTTTGATAATTACTCTGTGTGTTGTTATTTAGAACATAATTCTCCACTTTTTCTCCATCACAGAGAAGAAGAGGATGGAGTAAAGTACTGTCCCTCGTTCCACCAACCTGCCTGAGCCAGAGCTTTCCCTCTTCCCATGAATGAGGGACTGAACCACCCCATCTTGTATTGACTCTAAACAGCTATCCCTGATGACGTACGCTTCCCCCCTTTTTAGAAATCTTCACATCTAGACAAGTCTTTTTGCAATCTGTTCATCTCAATGGTAAATTTTTTCCATATTTGTAATAGATTGATTTGCATCGATGAGATATGAGATGATGGGGGGGTTAAAATTTCTTTTGGGGAAGTACCTTTCTCACACAGACCAAATTTTGGTCCCCTTGTCTAAATCCATGTTCTTTAGTCTGTTCAAATCTTAATACAGTGTTGGTTATATAAACACCTACTAACAAGAGGCTGCTGATCTTCATTATTACTACCAAGAGGTAATGGCCACATAAAATCACTTTGCCATCCAGTGAGCTATGGAAGGAGTCCTCATGTGCTGAAGTTGTGGTTAGAGATGAGCCCTCTCTGCCCTGTGACAGTCTAATTTAAGAGCAGGAAATTCCTCGGAATAACCAGCTCCTAGTCCCAGCTGAGAGCTGGCTGATAAAACCCCTGTGAAATATTTAACCGTGCATAGTAGCAGAAGATTAAGAACAGATGTGATCTAGAAAATCAGCTACACCTACAGCAAACACAAACCTCTGCCCAGCATCCCTGGCTCCAGCAATGTCTGGCACACTGTGCCTGGCTGGCAAGGGCTCTGCCTGGCACCTCTGCACCTTGTCCTGCTGCTGCTCTCTCCCTGCTGGCTCATGGGAAAAGCTGATTTTTTTCCCTTTTCTCAGGAGCTGCCTTTGTATCTGATTGACTCCTGTAACCATAGAGTGGTTTGTGTTGGAAGGGACCTTAGAGATCATGCAGTTCCAACCCCCTCACCACGGGCAGGGACAGCTTCCACTGCCTGGATGTGCCTGTGATGTAAATTCCCCCAGCCAAACCCTGGTGCCTGAGAACACAGAGGTCACAGTGCTGCTGTTCTCACCCAGAGACACAGGAACAGCTGTGCATGGAGTGGTAATACACATTCTTAGGCAAACTGAGAGAGCTGGAAAAAGCAGACAGACAGTACAGTCTCCCTTTGGTACATCTCTTAAGGACCTTCTGAGACCAAAATTTCCCTTCCTTCATTAGGAGTTGGACTCAATCACCTGTCCAACTCAGCATATGATGTGGTTCTATGATTATTTAAAAGGCAGTGACCACAGGGTGGCTCAGCTGACAGGTACAGCGTGGCATTTGCAAAGTGGCCAAGGCATGTTTGGGCTCCAGACTTAGCTGGGGTATTTGCTGCCCGCAGCTGAGCACTTGGATTATCCTTCTCTCCATGTGACCTACAGCACTGTGAAGCAAAAAAGTTTATATTGGGCCCATTTTGGTGCTAACTGGAGCTGTTGGGGGACTTCCAGGAATGTATTTCATGTGTGCAGTGGTGACCTGGGGCTGCTGCATCCCAGGATGGGTCTGAGCCCTGGGGGTGAGTTGGGGTAGGGGGTGGGGGACAGCCAGCCCTCTGGGTCAGACCATGGCTGGCTGCAGGACATGGGTGTTTGATCCACTGAAGACCAGCTTGGGTTAGATGTGGATATGAACTGCCTCAAAACAGGGAAGTGTTTGGAATTGAAACATCATTTTAGGATCATTACAGGAACTGGGCAGAATGTAGATGCACAAACTCACATTTCAGTTTCTCAAAAGACATGACTCTACCTTCCAAGTGCTCAATTACTAGAGTTTTCCAGGTACTCACTACTCAGAGCTTTCAGTAACTCCAGTTGCAATATTTCTGACAGTATAATTTACTTTTTTATGGGTGCCTTGTAAAGGAGTTCAAGATTGTGAATTTTGGTCCAGGGCTTTGAAGCTTCATTCAGTCACAATATTTCTCTGCTGCCTGGCTCTAATTCCATGGCCTTGTGCTTTGGATTTACATTACTTACCTTCTCTACATTTCGTTATCTTTTTGATGTTACCCAGCAGATATTTTCATAAGAATTTATTTACTTGTAAGTGTCAAGCGTTTTCACAATAAATTCAGAGGAAAAAAAGTGAGAGTAATTGCTTTGCCCAGAGACTACAGTCACTCAGGCAATTCTTTCTCTCCTCAGGACCAAGGGAATGGGAATGGGATGGTTTTGGTTGTATCCAGAGGTGGCTGGCTGGCTCTGACTCACTGCATGCAGTTTTACCTGAGTCACAAGGAGAGGCACAGCAGCTGACAGTGAGAGGCAATCACACAAAGGATATTACAGCCATGCAGGCACTTCAGGCACTGCTCCTGGTGGACAGCAGCAGCGGGGCACAAATACATCTATGTAGTTCTTAATTAACTACAAAAAGTGGGTCCCTTTTCCCCCCTTTCTCTCTTATTTCCCAGACCATAAACCAAATCTTCAGCAGGTATAAACTGGCACAGACTTTCTGACTTCAAAGGAGCTGCATCAGTTTGAACCAACAAAGATTCTGGTGCCATATGGCCCTAATTATGTTAATGTGAGGCCCAAAGGATGCAGTGCAATAATAAAAAGGAAATACTGTGTGATCCATCATCACTTTGGCACTCAAGACAGGCCTTTCAAAGGTATTTAGGCACCAAAAGAAGCAGACAGGTGCGTAGAAGATTTTCTGTGTTCCATTTCCCCACAATAAAAAATTATTTCCCTTCTATCCCAAACCAGGCTGGAGAGCCCCTGAAAAGAGGGTTGAAACATTTTATTTTTACCACCATGGAAACAAGAGGGGTCTTTCCAAAGTGGACCTCTTACTACTTTGTTTCTAGACCTGTCTGAGTGCTTGGCAGTCCCAGTGCTGGCAGCACCTGCAGACACTCCAAGGGTCCGGGTGAGGCGGCTGCCAGGCGCCGCTGGGCGAAGCTTTGGCACCAGGCAAGGATCTCCACAGGAGGAATGATTCCAGCCCAAGGAGTGTCGGCTAAGCCACGCTGCCCCATCAGCACAGCTCCTTGCAGTGTTATCCCAGCATATGGGGCTGCAGGAGGATATGGGCAGGGCAACTCACTCCTGTCCTCAGCAGATGGAAGCCTACTGCACCCTGAGCTCCCCCAGGCCCATTGGTATGGAAACCTTCAACAGCACGGAAACCGCCTTTGATTTTAAATCCAAACAACCAACCGCTGTTATTCTTGGACATTTATATTGCATTTTCCTCATATTTTCCATCTCATGGATGATTAAAAACAAATTACTGCATTAAGGTGTTTGAAGTTAGGATGCTCTGTGCAGCAGTTGTTTGTTTCTAAGTCCTTGACAAGAATTTCCTGTTGATCTGGTTATACGTTGTCTTCACCTAAAACAAATCTTCTCCAGAGACTGAACTAGTCTCTAAATAGTTTTAAAAGGGTTCTTCCATCTCAGGCTCTTTTCTAAAAGCCTTGTAATCTTTGTCCTGCCAGGGAATGAAGCAAGATTGCTGGAAGCATATTCAGGTTGCCCTAAAGGAGTGGGAAACAGATTGCTTAATAGGCAAGAGCTACATCCCACATAATAATTGTCACAGTCATCTTTCATTGTTCTGATGCCTTTATATTGGTGCTGTCTGTAGTGATGCAATGCTGATGCTGTAATAACCTGGTTGGCAATTGCATGGACTCTCTTTAGAAAACAAAAGGTCACCATTTCACAGAGTTCCCAGCATGAAAATGCATTTATTGATGGTCTGCATTCTGTATAATTTTGTTCTTTTGCTACTTTACTGTTCAGCTTACTCAGTCCCGGGGCACAGATGTACTCATGGTGTGCTGCTGCTGCCCTTCTAAAGAGCTTGCAGTAGTCGATGCTTTTGCTGTAATTCCCTGCATGTGCTGGTGTGTCAGGAGTACACATCACCCTCGGGACTGGCCAGGAGTGGAGGGAAGTGAAGAGTAAGTAAACCAAACACCAGGCTGCCTATGTGGGGGAGCAAGGCTTAAGTCTCTACTCTGCCTGAGCCAAACCAGTTAATAGACACAGGGCTCCTGAAAGCTGGTAGATGCTTCTTTGCTCTGTTAGTCTGCAATGGACCTCTCTAAATTTAATCAGAATTTTTTATTTTACTCTTAAAAGCAACTCTCAAAGTGGGTTTGATCAAACCAAACCTATTTCTGAAAAAAACCTGGATTTTGCATTTTGACATTTCCTGGTTGAAAAGACTTTTGCTGCTGAGATCCCAGATCAGTTCTGGGCAGCTGCAGTGACACTCAAGGGACACTGAGTCAGAAGGGTGATCCAGTGTTCCTGCATGTAGAAGGTACAAACAGTCTTGTCACTGGTTGCAATAGAGCCACTCCAGTAATAAACCAATAAATTATGGATAGTGCCCTATGAGATAAAATATCCAAAAGATATTGTCAAAATGTATGCTGCTGAAAATAACATAACTTCTTATGATTTTAATTTCAGCAAATGAAGGTTTACAAGATGAAACCCCACCCAGCCCTGCATTTTTGTGATTGTAACTAATGTCACACGTGCAAGCAATGTTTCCCCTTTGACTCAAGTTATTTATTGGCAGAAATATTTGCGAGATAAGAACATTAACACCTAGCTAACATCTTTTAGCATAAAATAGCAACAACTCATATGCAAGTCTCAATAGTTTCTGTATATTTCTATAAAATACCTGGAGTTACTATATACTGTGCAGCAGGGAGCAACACAAATCTGCCTTTAAAAATTCACAGGACTTGTTGATTCATACGCAACTGAGAAAAAATGTGGAAAAAATATTTATTGCAAATGCCTCAAATATTTACCAGGTGAAACATCAATAGCAAGACCTTAAATAGACTCTTAATTCCACAGTGAGGTATTTAAATAGGGTTCTGAATTTCAAACATGCTGGGAAAGAACACTGCTTATTGGCACCTTCTCTGAAGACCAAACAACAGACTTTCACTCTTGCTATAGAAGAAAAACCTATATTTAGGCATTCATTTGCAACATTTTCATTGCTACTTCTCTTATGTGACATTTCATCTTTGTGTTTGGGTAAGGGATCTTCATCTAATCAGTACAAAGGCTTTGCAGCACCAAGGTATTGTATTCTCATTAATTCACAAGCCTTCTTGTGTTTATAAAACACTCTGAATATTTACTGGGGACGTGGACAACGCTGGTTCATTGTCACAGAGCATAAGTGTATGCAAAAGTCTCTTTCGTGTTTCCCATATTTTGCAACCATTTTCTTTTCCTCTTCTTAAGTCATAATCTCTGCAGAGAGCTCTGTGATGAAATCCTGAGTACAATTAGGCTAAAGGATTTATTATGACTCATCCAGAACAGGGGTAACAGTGTGAACTTCAACTAAAACACGAAGGTTTTTCCCCAGTATATGCTTTTGTCTAAAATCTGACACTGCCTTTCCACTTTCCTCAGAGCTCCTGAGATTTTTAAAGCGTGTGGGCCAGATTCCAGGTATCTCTTAATATTAGCAAGAAACTGGGGTGTAATCCAGACAAAACACAGGAGTGTATTGGGCACTTTTGGCCCTGATCCTGGAAAAACAAGGGATTTGATCTTTTATTTGATATAACATAGATCAGGCCTTCAAATTGGACACTTAGAAATGGCTGTGACTGAAGTGAGAAGGAAAAGGCTGGAAGGAGTCTTAAAGATGAGGGGACTTCACTGTAGCCACCACATGATGCAATTTCTCTTACAAATATATTCATTATCATGTAAAATCAGCTGAAATATTTGCCCTTACAATCTTACTGCTCACTACAAGAGAGTACAGGGATGGTTACACACAACCAGGTGGGATCAGACATCTACCCAGCCCAGGGTCCTGTCCCTGTCCCTGTCCCATCTGGTGCAGGCAGGCCATGGGAATGGGGCACACATGTCCAGCCTACCCACAGTGGTCTCCCAGGCTCTCTCACTCAAAGCACAGGGTCTTCTGCACCAGAGGGAGGGACTTTGCATTTCATACCCACATGGGCTTTTGTCCGGTGTGAATTTGATCAGCTACTTGTTTGAAATCATGTGAAGGCTTAACATTCATACAGTCACATGGAAATGGTGGGGGTTTTTTTGGCTTAAAGGCACCTACCTGCTGAGTGGCCCCTTCCACTTCTGCAGCATTCTTGGGAAAAATTGGCAGAGCTCCTCTTTGTAGATACCAAATGTGAGCTTTTAAAGCATCAAGACACAATTTCTACATTTACAAACCCAAAGGAAAAAGTAAAAATAATCCAAGGGGTATTGAAGGGAGGCTGCAGAGCACTGTGAGGAGCCCACTTGATGCCAGCACATGGAGCTGCCAGGAGCCCATGGCAGGGCAGACACTGTTCAGGTCACTTGCTCCAGGTGAACTGGCATGGGCAGAGGTGCCACCCCAGCCCAAAGAGCTGCACAGAGAGAGAGGTGAGACCTGCCAGGGGGACAGCAGCAGCAGAGCTCCTCAAACAGGGCAAATCAAAGGCCTGGAGAAGTCAGGAGGAGTTATTTATGTGGAGGGGTAATGTTAGCTGGAGTATAATTGCTTTCTGGCTGCTCTTAAACTGTTGCTTTCAGGTTGACCTCTCCTGGTTCATCTGGAGCTGCTCTGCTGCTTTATTAGTTACCATTAGTAATTGTAGCCTGCAGCTATGGGCCACAGGAGCATGGGGGAGAAATAAAACACGGGAAGAGGCAGGGATGGGAGGGCTGTGCCCAGGAGGGTCTGCTGCAGCAGGGCCTTTGCTGAAACGTGGCTCGTCCCTCTGCAGAGCAGAGCCATTGCAGACTGTTCTGTGGCTGTGCCCAGAGCTGAGGTGGAGGGGTTAAGGTGATGCAGGCTCACCATAAGCCACAAAGTGCAAACTGAGGTGGTGGAGGCAGTTTAGGAGAGTAAACAGCAGTTTTGTAGAGCTCAGAGGACTCAGAGATGTGGGAGGAGCAGCTGGGACCTTTGTGCTGTGGTTGTTTCTTCTGAGGCAGAGGTAAAGCCCGGGTATCCCGCTGGGGCCAGGCAGTGGGCTGAACATTCCCCAGCACACTGCAGCTTGTTTTCAACCTTCAGCATCATGGATGATGGTAAGTGCCAGTTGCCACCGAGATGGAGATGTCATTTGGATTCCCATCTGTCTGGATACTTGTGTGAGGAACCTCCAGCAGCTGAGCCTGGCCTGCCTGGATTGAGGAACAGCTGTTCCAGGAGGATTTCATCATTCTGAGTTAGTTTGATGTGCTGATGTGCCATGTGGCTTTATGGAGAGGCTTGAAACAGAGCTTTGCTGAACAGACTCAGAAAATCCCTGATTTTGGTGTAGCTGGAGGCTAAGAAAATACTTGGAGATACACTGTGTACACTCAATGAGTTTTTGCTCTTTCCTGGGTGTCTGCTTAATAGAACTGTTCGAATTCTTAATTTAAGAGAACAGGAAAGGGAAGAGCGAGGAAGGAGGGGGCAGCACCAGTCTGTCCCCATATCCACCCCCAAAGTTCTCTGCCATGAAACACACAGTGATGTGTGATGGAAAAGCAGCAGACAGCCTTGACCCCAATGTCCTTGCACAGGCTGTGGTGGTAGGGACAGGGTGACACCTCCACAGCGACAGCAAAGGAGGTGCAAAAGCAGCAGTGCTCCAGAGAGGTGTCAAGTCCTAGATGGACGTAGAAAACCCCTGTGATCAATTGAAAGGTGATAAGGATGTCTCAGCATGCTCCTTCATTGCCAGCTGGAGGGGAAATGGGATTTCCCTCTGGATAGGAAAAAGAAATGTAGTGGAATTCCCAAGGAGGACTCTTCCCATTACTTCTGTAAGTTACCTAAGAAACCCAGAGTCTCTTTAATGCAAACTGCAAGCACTGCTATCATAAATAAAGTGGCACTAGTTCTGCTACAGGGAAGTGCCTTAGCACTATATTGCTCCAGCATGCAACTGAGATGCTCTTTAACACTTTCCCAAAATGTTTCCTGTATCTCTTAAGCAAAACAGACTCTGCAATTTCCAAATGCATCTGCCTACAGCTAAAGCAGTTGCAGTTTAACTGGGATGTGGAAGCATGTGTGTGCTTCTGTGCATATATATGTGACCCTCTAATATTTATTTTTAAATCTTCTTATATGAAAAAAAAATATTTTGTGCCTGGATAAGGTGGGGGGAGGGGGAAGAAAGTAATTTATTTACTGAACTAGTAAAGCTGTAGTTCCCAGGGATAGGAACACAGAGTCTTCAGATGCTTCCCAAATCAAATTGTTAAGCTTTTTTTAAATTTTCATGCCTGCTAATTGCTCTGTGTGGCTGGTTTTATTTAAGAGGTTAGTATTTTGAAGTTGAAATGAGGACATATTGCAAACTTCACCCCACAGTTCACTGTGCTGTGTACTCTGCACAGCAGCTCAGACTGTTAATCATAGGTGAGGGCTAACAAAGCCAGACTGATGCAACTGCAGGGAGACACGAGGATACGGCCAGACAGAGCAGTTCAGAGCCATAAACAAAGACACTGTCCCAGTGAAGGACACACATATTGCAAAATATGTTAGCTCAGGGCATCCCTTTGCGCTGCAGTGTGAGGAATACGTGCAGCAGTCCTACTGCAGGTAAGGAAACCCTCCAGTGCCATCAGGATCACGTGCCTGTCTGACTTGCTCTGTCTGGGGGAAGATCTGGACAGGCTCTTCAGGCAGGGTCAGGGGTCTCTGCTCACGGGTCTGGTTTGGTGCTGCAGTGTGAGCGGGGCAGACACTGAACACCCAACCCTCGACCTCCTCGAGGCTGTTCCCAGGCACTGATCCTGCCCCAGTCCATGCCCTGCCTGTGCAGGTGCTCCCTGCAGTGCAGAGGTGTCTGAACAGGCTGGTGTCAGTGAGAGCTGCTCTGTGCTTCCCAGATGAGATGCCTAATGATGCAAATATTATCCAAACAACTCGAATACATACACCACCTTGACAGAAAACTAGGGAAGCACCTTTCCAGCTTCATCTTACGCATCAGATGGCACCCCAATGTCAGATATTTTGGCTTTTGTTTTCATATGACTCCTGTAATTTCTGGTAAATAGATTCAACAAACAACTCAGTCAGCAGCAGCAAAGTTCAGACACAGCTTTCCCTTCACACATTCCCTCCTCCCCACCCACTGCAAATACATAAACCGATTACAGGGTTAAAACAAAAATAAAAAATTTGTCCTTCATCAGGACAGTTCATATTGCACATGACCTAGGTGTGGCATAATGAGGCTGCTGCAAGGCAGCCCGAATCCAAAACCATTCCACCAGTCCAGCCAGTCATGCTTGCTCAGGTTGAAGGTGGCAGTGCTGCTAACACTTCCAAGAAGCTGCTTCCCCCTTGGGAAAATGTTAGATTAGGAGGACCAAGGGTGTGGAGCAGCATTCCCAGCTCTGTTTAGCATTGTCCAAGGAACGGGTAATGTAAAAGGAATGAAAGGAATTGTGTCTTCTGGTAGAATTAATCCCTTGAGGATTTGCAGTCTGTAAGCAAGGTCTGGCTGGGCAATATAGTAGGCAAAAGCAAGCATTTAGCTGGGAGAACTGAAACTTTTCATTTAAAAAAAAAAAAAGTTTCTTTCATTCTGTTTGCTTGCAAACAGTGGGGAAAAAAAAGAAGAAAAAAATAACCCCAAAACTAAAAGTTTCCTTGGAAATTCAGAAGAGGAAACAGCTATCAATTGATGTATGCTATTTTTTTCCAAGCCTCAAGGGACTGAAAGAATAAGTATTTTCAATATTTAGACCCCCTTCACTAAATACGTCTCCCGCTGTTTTCAGGGCAAATGCAATGTAATCAAATTCTGGGTTTAAAAAAAACAATCCAAGAATAATTGAGTTTAAAATCCAAATTTCTACCTGAAGGGGAGTGTTTTGAGGAGTAGTNCAAATCGTTATTTATAACACTAGTAAATTACCTTGTCCATTGTCAAAAAAGGTTGTTAGCAGCCACTGGGTAGGTGGGTTACATATCTTTAGTATCTGGCCTGTAAAATAATTTATTATCAAAAAGGCTGATATTTTTCTTTCCTGCCCAAAGCTGCAAGGAGAAGGGAGCTCATGGTTGCTGTTCCCCACAGCAGGCATATTGAAAAAGGTGGAAAGGCTCTTGCTGCCTTTTCAGCAGGGAGATGAACTTCCCAATTCTGAGGCATGTTAACGGACAGCCAAGGAAGAGCTGTTGCCTCTTAACCTTTTCTTTTCTTGTATTAAAAATATCTTTTTGACTTAACACCATTATCATCTTCCACTAGTGGCCACTTGACACGCGCTTCTGGAGAAAAAGCTGGCTTCTGCTAACAGCTTCTGCCCTGTGGAGAAAATCAGAACATGACTGACCCTTGCATCTAGACCTTCTTCAAGTTTTCCCCCTGTGCTTCCTGCCTTGCTGACACCAACAATCCCAGCAGAGACAATCCTGTGCCACCCGTTGGGATGGCAGTACCACCCCACCTTCACAAAGTGATGATGTGAGAAAAAAAAAACAACTCTTTTTTGATTTTCCAGTACAACAGTTAGAGGTGATGTCTGAGAGGTTGGAGGGAGATGACAGAGAGAGTTGGGGTCGTGTTATTACTAATTCCCCCCTGGGCCATGTGCAGAACTTGGAGGGATTTCTGCTTCACCCTTCCCTTGCTTTCCTTTAACACTCACTAATCTCTCATTAACCTGCCTCTGTACAGTGGCTTGCTATGGGAATTTTCCCACTCTGGATATCGACAAAGACCATTAATAAATTGTCATATCTGGGAGGCTGCTCCAGACTCCAGTACAGGCTCAATGTGATTTATGCTCATGACCAGTAAAAGGAAAAAAAGCCATCATAGGCATTACATTTTTTTTCGATAACATATTTGGGAGTGTAAGAAGTGTTAGATCAGCTGCAGGATTTCTCTCTTCCTCCGGTGAAAACTCTTCTAGTAAAACATTAATTTGAGAAATCAAAAGCAAGGGTTCAAACAGAGCCCGCTTCCTGGTTCAAAGCCTGGTTCAGACCTTGATCTGTAAACCTCCAGAATTTGTTACAAGGGAAGACCTAAATTTCATCCACTTATGCCTGGATGTTACAGTAAAGAAACTGTTAGTGGAACATTTTAAATATATATTGAGCGTTTCCAGGAAGTGCAAATGTTTGTTGCTAAAATGCAGTGATCTCTCTAACATACACCAGAAGATTTTCTAATCAAAATACAACCTTGAGCAAGCAAAATACTGCTTCTTTGTAACATATAATTTATCTTTGTGAAGATTAAAAAACCCAACAAATCTGCTACAGAATATGACTGGCAAGGGTTAAATTCTCCTCTCAGATATATCAGTGCAAATCTGATTGTAACACTACTGCTGGTAACATGGCTCCAAATCTGGACTGGTACAACTTGAGACTGATGTCTTGAAGTAAACATGTCCCTGTGATTTCAAATTCCCTTTAACCCTCACTGAAATATGCAAACTACCATCAGCAGAACACAGACATGCTTCTTTGGAGTGAGAAAAGGCCTATTACATGAAAATAATAAAACCAAGATATAAGTGAAAAGGAATTTAGTTGGAGGGCAGGTATAGGTTCTTAGTGTTCCCCTAATCAGCAGATAGAAATCTCTTCCTGTACCTCAGACTTCATGTACTCCAAGCTTTCTTCTGAGAAGCAAGGAGAGTTTTCTATCATTATACTCATTAGTAGCTGTCTCAAAAAAAGTTTCCATTTTTGTAGATGAAAAACATAAGCCATGAGTTGTATTATGCAATTTCTATCATAAAATCTCCATTAATAGCCTGTCTAATCAAGTACTCAGTTGTTTAGTAAACAAGGGCTTTGAATGATGATGACTTCATGGTTTATACAGATGTTTAGCAGAAAAAGGCATGAATACTATATAATATAATATAATATAGAAAATACACAAGAGAAAGGTCTGTCCACACTTTGGTGTCAGTAATGAAAATGAAAGGGTTCTCTGCAGAAGGGTCAGTGTTTCTGGGGTTTATGGGAAGAAGGCATTTTAAGCTGGCTGTAAAAAAGGATGATGTGTCAGATAAATGATCTAAGTGATTAGCTTTGTGAAAAAGATAAGCAGAAAGAGCAAAGTCTCTGCCCTTACTCTGGTGTAAGATGCAAACTTGGCCAGTCGGTAATTTAGAGCAACAGTAGAGTTCTTTGTCTGGCTTAGCTGAGTCACACAATTATCTCAATAACAGTAAGTACCTAGCAACAGCCTCAATAAACACCCATTTGTGTGATTAATCAGCCACTTTGAAACAGGTTTGGTAAACATTACCCTTTCACTTTTGGCTTACTTTATTAAAAAGCTGTCCACTGAAGCTGCTCCCCACGCTATGAATAACCACGAAACCACCACTGTCCTGCCCAGCTCGGGCAGGTGGGCTGAGCTTAACCTGACACTTCTCGCCCATGTCAAAACACAGAAGGCAGCAGGGATCAGGGTAGGATTTATCACGGGTTTTCTAGCCATGGGCTCAAAATAAAACTGCTGATGTTAGTGAGCGCTATCAAAAACTGCACAAGAATTTGGTCGTTGTGAGGCCAAGATAGGAAGAAAGAAAAACTAGAAACTTAAGTTTCCATAAATGTAAACATTTGCAAGTGATATTCGAGGATAACTTACAGTGGCTGGAATGTACTTTAAGTACCAAAAAGCTTTGGAGTACTCAGAGATTGTGAGAAGTGTTTGCAGCAGATTGGCATCTGGGAACAAATGGAATTTCTTGTTATCGTGGGAGATATCAAGATTATTTCCAACCCTTAGTGGACTCCTGTGAAAGGGAGGCTGTGAAGTCTGGTTACAGGGCATACAAATATATATGTAAATATATACTTCTATTTATATATATATGTATGTATGTATATATGGATTAGAGGTGCATTCTTCATGGGAATGCTGAGGTGGCAGCACTTTACTGCTTTTCCCAAGATCTCCAAACAGTGCTGTGCCTGCCTCTTGTGCAGTGATGAGGGAAGTGTTCCTCTTCAGGGAACAGGGAAACTTATTTCAGAGGCAAATGGCTTTGTTCAGCTGAACCCCTATTCTCTTCCCCTCAGGTAAATGCACCATCAGCCTGTAAGGTTGGAATGACATTCCCTTAACCTTTCTGGCTGAAACTATTCTTTTGACCATGGAATAATTAAGTGTAGATATCTGCTTGCGTTGCTACAATAAAGAATTATAAATCTGCATTCTCATGCAGCATTACTTTTCTTAATGCTGCCATAATGCCATTTACATTGGGATTGTTTTTCATCAATATACCAGTATTATCCCCAGTATTAAATTATCATATAGCAGCAGAGGTTACTCCCTTTCCTGCTGATTTTTAATGCACAAAGAAATAAACCCTTTTTATAATTGTGCTGAGAACCCAGTGTCATTAAAGCCACACAGAGCCTGCACTCAGGTAAGATCTTAATCTAACCTTGCTCAGCAGAGAGGAAAGGAAGAAGAAACAGAGATCTCTCCTGCAAAACATCACCCATCTGCTGAGTGGGGGCGAAGTTCACAGTGCCCCCTGTTCTCCCAGCTTATCTCAACCACACATCACACCTCTTCGTGTTTTTTCATGCATTTGCCTTTATGAGCACCAACAGATTGCAATTCAACACATTTCTGTAAAAAACTGGACATTATGCCAGAGATAATATGCAGTAAACATGAGAGTTAATTAATTACATATTTTTCCAAATATTACTCTGGGGTAACCTCAGGATTTTTTGTCTCCAGAACTTAAAACCTGGCTCATGTGAAGGTTCTGTGGAGCTTGTATCCTTAGGGACTTCTGAAAACCTGTCTGGAAAAATCCTGTAGGCAATCTCATTTAGCTCTGAAGCTGGCCCTGCTCTTTGCAGAGTTCAGGCTGAAATCTCCAGTGATTGTTACCAAGTGGGTTTGTTCAATAATTCTCTGGAACTCTGATTCCAAAATTGACATCTGAAGACAACAGTCATGCCTCAATATAAAGTGTGCTCTGTTATACCACAAAGACCCTGGAATACCTTTGATTGGTTTATTTCCCCAAAAAGGGGGGAAAAGCCCCTTGGAATGTGAATTGTGGCCTTTGCATCTGTGTTCTTGAAAAGCCCATTGTAACACACGAGGAAGGACAAACAGTAGCATTTTACCAGATGTGATTACACAGACAATTTTATTATTTGCAGTTAACTGTACAGGAAGGACAAATATAATTATTCATACACTATGAGGTTTCTTTTGCTTTTTATATTTTCTTGCACATAATGCCTGGCAAGTTGTAAGTAGCACCAATTTTCCAACCTCTTCCATGCTTCCAAGTTAAGGTTCTTCATCCCTCCATTCAGAGAGGATTCAAGGGGTGTCACTCAAGATTGACTTCAACAAAAAGGGAGAATAAATTCACGCAGATGCACAGGTGCACACAGATGATCCAAGTGTCATTTTCCCCTGAAGAGTGAAAACTTTCCCCTGGGAAGGGTGTTTCTGTGGATGACATACCACTACCTGAATAAACACACAGATTACCACAGCACATGCAGGAAAATAAATGTGGTGGATATACTCTGGATGGGAGAAACCTCTGACCAGAAGTGACCATGGTGCAGGAATCAACTTCTTTCTTTTGTTCCCTCCCTACAGAAGATGTTTGTAAACAGGCAGTCTAGGGATATATGGAAATAAAATTACAGGGAATGGGTATGTGAGCTATTTTCCTAAAAGCAGCCAAAGTAATTTATTACATGAAATTTAAAAGTTAAAAAAGACAGTAAGTCAGAGGAAGCCAGAGTTCTCTTAAGGCAATTGAAAATCTTTTCTTTCCTTGCCCACATGTCTCAGTACAGAACAGAGCACATTTTACAAGCTCCCTCATTAAAGATGGTTGTTCAATGCAGAGAGAAGGTTATGCAAGTCAGGGCAGATGTGAAGTACTGTGCAGCTCTGAGAAGTAATACTTTGGAGCTACACTTTCATTGTGTGATTTCTTCATTAAAAAAACCCAAAAGCAAAACTTCAGAACATTGAAATAAAACATCTGATTTTGTTCTACCTGAAGAAACTATAAAAAAGAGTCAAAATTTAAATTAAATTCTCCCAGGGAGCTTGGAAATGAAGCATCAAAATTGCAAGGTGAAAAGTTTCTAAACCACAGAAGCTAGCCAGAACTTGTTACGTTCCTGAGTGATAAACACTAAGTTCAGCTGATCTTTCATGGAAAAAATATAGTAAATTTCCCTTCTGGGGGTTATATTTACCCAGCCTTTTCAGGCTGCATTATCACCCACTGTAATCTATTTAACTTCCATCCATGAGTCACTCTGACACCAAACTGCTTTTCAGCTCTGTAAACAATACAAAAACTGAGCTCCTAGCTACAAATAAGGAAGGAATTTTGAACATAATGTTTTTTATCAATGAAACATATTGACACATGACTATACTGTTGTCAGTCATACTTCCATTGAAGTTAAAAGGAATAAGAGCAAGCCAAGATTTGATAATTATTTCACAAATGTACTGCATAATCTCTGAAGACTAAGTGCTAACAGATATTGAACACAGGTGATCCTACCAGTGAGAGACAGCTATGGATTTGCAGCACCTTCAATAACTTTCCATGATAAAACTTCCAATGAAAAAATGTGTATACTAACATAATAAAACACACTTTAAAGGTAAGCATAGTTTATTTAGTATATGGGAATGTAATATATACTTTATTAAAAATGTTTTGCCATTATTTAAAGTTAGAAATAAAACAGTCATGTAACATTCATTCATGTTACAGATTCAGTATTATTATAAGCAATAAATACTTTATTAAAGTTGAGGCAACAAGGAAGCACAACACATTAAACTGAGAATTAAACAGAGGCACATTTATATACTATAAAGTTGGAATGTGCATTTCAGAGTAGCAAGCTCCCATTATTGAGTTCCTACCCCAGTAGGCAGGCAATGAAGTCTTTTAAAAAGATGTAGTTCAGATCCCCAGTCCTGGGGTGTGAGACTTCTGGAGATAAACAAAACTATCCAAAAGCATATTTGGTCTGAATTCAGAGTCTGATCTCCAGGTCTGAGACGTGGTGTCACCTGTGCTCCTGCAAGAGATCCCAGCCTCTCCCTGCACCTAAAGACAAGCAGGTACAGGCATCATGTGGCTCCTTCCACTGCTGGACTCAGCACAGCTCTTCTTGGTGCACCATTCCTGGGAAAATATCTGCTTGATTGGAAAATATCTGCTTGATTTCACCAAAACTTACCCAAGTAACCCTGGCTTCACAGAGTGCTTAGGGATATTTGGCTGGTAAGGGTTTGTCTGTGTCAGTAACAAAGTGACAAATCATGAAAGTGCATTGTTTTGCCAAAGGGAAAAATTTTGGAAAAAACCATTAAAATTTTGCCCAGGTGCTGTGTCCATAGGAGTACCCAACCCTCTTTGTTGCACCAGGAGAACTCCCTTGAACTTCCTTCCTAGTGCCCAGATGGGTCCTTGCATGCAAGCTGCTGGGTTCCTCCTGCAGTTCCAGGTAGGCAAGTTATTTATTACTTCCTCTCCTGAACTGCTGGGAGCCTGATTATACACTGCTGATGTTTGCTTTCTCAGTTCAGGACTTGGCTGCATTTCCAAAAGAGGTGCTGTTTGTTAATGGTCAAAATGATCTCTGGTGTCAGTCTCTATACACAGCTAGAAACAATGCAGCAGGGGGGTAGAGATTTCATGATGTGAAATGTGACAGTGACCTTGGAACTCCTGCCTCAATCCTGTCTCCACACATACCATAAAATGCAGTATCATTCATGTTCTGTTGCACCATATATAAAATAATGCAGTCCATACATTGTCAGAACACTATTGGTGATATACCTTGCACCTTAACTCTCTGAGGTCTTAAAAAACACCACTCTGCAAACCTGTGCTAACTGAATGTCACTGACCAAGTCCATCAGCAGCTGATTATTATCCCACTAACCCAGACAAACAGCAGGTTAGCAATAAATAATAAATAATAGGCTGTTATTTGCTGTTTTGACAGCAGATGTCATTTCTAGAGGAGTTCACCCCTCGCCATGCTCGGAGTGTTAGATGAAATGAGGAGGAGGAGGTGGAGGATGAAGAGCTCCCAGCTCTGCTTCCAGTGCTGGGGCAAGGAGCCCTCCAGGGAACTGTGAGGCTTCTTCAGGCTGCAGGAATGTCTGGGCCATATAATAACAGCTCACAGGCCATGAAATTTTACACATAGAGGGTGTGTGATTCACTCCTGGGTATTGCCATACCCTCAGTGAAATCTCACCAGTAACTGCAAAAGGAGAAGGCTCAGGGATGGAGATGAGCACTTCATAAAACCCCATGTGTGACAACACTCATGGATCAGTTCCAGAAGCCTTTTAAGGAAGCAGTCGGGCTGCCTGGAGCCTGGTTACTTGCCTGTCTTCCCAGGCAGGTTTTGCAACTTCCTGGGAACAAAGTTCCGCCGAGGCTGGTTCCTGACATCCACTCTGGGAGCCCTTTGGGCTGTGTTTTTGCAAACTGGCCTGGCTGCAGCACAGGCACCCCAGGGGGCTGAACCCCACTGGGATTAGACAAAGATTCATGATTTGGCATAGGAAATAGAATAAGATGTGATCTCAGGTCTGCCATCTCCCTCCTTTCTTCTGCATGGTGGTTTGGAAGCCCAGGCTGGACCAGTGCTCCTGAGTATTTGTACCCTTCTGCCCCAAATCCCACAGCTTCTCCTGCAGCACCCACAGGGCCCATTGCCTGCCCAAGCCTTCCTGTTGCTCACCCCTTGGACCACAGAAACTCCACTGGGAACCAGCTTCTGCCCTGGGGCACCACCCATCCTCATGGCTGAGATCCCAGCATGAGGAGGGGTGGAGCAGTGGTGCCAGAAAACTGTACCTCACTGGGACATGCCTCAAGCTGGTGCTGCAGAGATGGAATTAGAACCACAGAATAATCTGAGTTGAAAAGGAGCCACAAGGATTATCTAGCCCAACTCCTGGCCCTGCACAGGACCAACACAAGAGTCACACCATGTGCCTGAGAGAGTTGTCCAAACACTTTCTGAACTGTGGAAGTTCAAATCCCTCTGAATTGTGGAGGGATGGAAGTGCATAAAAAAGAATAAATTAATTTCTGTCCTCTTTGCTGCCATACTAAAAGTGTCTGGGCAAACATTTCACCCCTCAGGCTTGTTGTCACTCTTTCCTGAAGTTCTGAGCCTTCCCACCTGCTAAACACACATCTATCAGCCTGCACATCACAGATTGAAGGCACATCTTTTTCTACTTGCACATAATGAGGGGGAAAACTCAGTTTGCTGAAAGATGCGTAGTTGAAAGACGTTTAACTGAGTTTTGTGAAAGAAAAACCTCTTCCAAACAATGCTGCTGGAAAGGTGAGCCTTGCATTTATTATGGAAGATACAAGGGCAGATAAGCAAGCCCAGCATGTGTTTAGCAGTCTGGCTGCTAGAGCAATGTGCAAATAAAAAGTCCCTCAACAGCCACCACAGAAGCCAGCACACTGCCATTTTTAAAAAGGAAAATTTGTCTTTGCTTTAAAAATTCACTCAATGCTCCCTTGATCACTCTGGCTTCAGGTAGCTGGCAATGCTCCTGAACTCCTGGGCCAAGATGGATGTGTCCTGGCTCCCAGGGGAAGAAGGGGCAGTGGGGACTCCAGTGGGAAACTGTGCCACCATCCAGCTGCTGCGCCATCATCACAGCAAGGGACAGGACACTGCAGTGCTCCATCACCTGCTCCACCATGGACTCAGCTTTCATGAATCCAGGCACTAAATGAAAGGATGGCTCTGGGGCTTTGTGTTCTCAACATTTATCCCTGGTGTGCTTGTCCTCTGCCAAAACATGGAACAAGTGTGCTCACCTCAGTTTCTTCATCATGTCTATAGTTTGGACATAATTTACACTTAATATTTTAAATTCCCAATTTCACATTGTCCTAGTTTTGGCCAAGGCCATGAGGAGGGTGGAGCCTGGAGCTGTGTGGGCACATCTGGGTTGTTATTCTACACCACTCACATCACTGAAGGGGCTAGAACTATGGAATTCTTACTTCCAACGAGAAAGGGGGATGCTTGCAGTCAGGAAGGAAAAGGTGCATGCAGAGGGTCTGGGGGACAATTTTTGTTCCTGTCTCAGGAGCTGTATGGCACCAGCTCAGGTCAGTGAGTCAGTGAGAATGTTTTCTGTATGCAAATTGCCCTCTTTTTGTATACTTGTGTTATTAATATTGTTACTGGTGCTGTCACTGTTTGTTTTCTTACCTCATTGCTGTTGCTAGTAAATTGTCCTCAGCTCAGCTCAGAATTTCTGCCTTTTGTCTCTCTCTGTCTCGGGATAGGGGGAAGGGAGCAGCTCCATGGGACTCAATTTCCAGCTTAAACCATGATGCACATTTACAAGTTACTTCAATTTTAAAATCACTTAAGAGAGTGTATCCAGGTTTTGCTTCTCTCGTCAATCTTCATTAATAAATAAAATCGGCCAGGGACCATTTTCTTGCTCTGGGGCAGAGCAGCACAGTGCAGCTCCCGCCCACATAGCTGAGCTCTGTTCCTGCCCCTATGCACTCTGGCCAAGGGAGAGCCAACCACAGGGAAAAGTCATCATCCTGTGGTGTTCCCTGGCTGGTCCAGGGTGCTGTTGGACCAGTGCTAGCCAGCAGCGATGGGGTCCATGTTAGCAGCTGGACATGCTTGCCCTGTGTGCCTGTGGCTGAACCCCCACTCCAGCCTCATTTTACAGACCAGTACAGATGTACCTGGGGAGAATTAATTCATCCCAGTTTAGTTCTCTAAACCCTGATGCCTTCTAGATATTTGTAGCACATGCTCCTAAATAGCATGGATGGAAAAAAAAGTTGCCAATTTTATTTATTCATGTAATGATTTATCTCATCAGTTTTCAACTCAGGAACTTCATGGCTATGGCCAAGCAGGGCGTCAAGCTGTGCAAACGTGGCCTGTAAAAGCTTAAGAACTGCATCTGCAAAGGTGAGAAAGTCAGAGGAAATACACAGGCAGATGGCTCAGGGGACAGAGCACACTCAGAGTACAAGGTCGAGGAAAACCTGACAAAACAAAAATCATTCTGAAATGTAACACCCACACAGCCACTCATGCTTTCACCGTAGAGAATCATAGACAATTTTTAAAAAATTTTCCTAAGTGATCTTGTCAACATCCTGGAGAACAAGAAAGTTAATCTGCATCCTCCAACAGTCAAGGACCACAAGGGTTTCTTCAACAGGACTAGATAAACTTGATACATTTTCAGCAAGAAATAAAGCCCACAAAGACCATTACTTTGCTATTTATTGTTCACTAAACACCTTAACGTCTTGGACAGCTTCAGCCACGGTGCTAATGGGAGCGTGGGTTTTCCAGGCAACCCCTGCACAGCCAAAGCCCAAGGGCAGGTTCCTATGGTGACTGAGCACTGTAAAGCTTTTTGCCAGGCTCTTAGGCAGTGCTTTGCAAAGTAGGACTGAAACACTACTCTGCTTAAAACCTTTTCCACAGGATTTATTCACCTGTGGCCTGGCAAGCAATTAACCAGCTGCATTGCTCCTGAGGCAAGTGATAGGCACTTGAAGCCTTGAGTGTGTCTCTATTAGTTCTTAGGTGTAACCATTTTTAGGACTCAGGAATTGCTAGGGCTGAAAGCTTGGAGAAGTACCATCTGTCATTACCTGCATAATTCTTTTTCACAAAAAAGATGGCCTTACTGAACTGACACAGTTCTATTATGGATGGGATCTCACGTAGCAAATATATTGTACACTGGTGGCAAGGTGAGTATTAATGTAATTTATTCAGTTTTCCAGCAAGAACAATGAAGAGTCAGATTACACTTCATGTAATTCACAATGTGTGCCATTGAATTCTGAGCCCTGTGCCAGTGAAAAAAAATTACCATCTCTAGCCTGGATATACTATTTTAGCCCCAGAATTCAACTTTAAACTTTTCATTTATGAGCTAAATTGAGGCCTCCCACATCTGCCAGAGGAGCTGAGAGATGAGCTGCCTCTCTGCTTCCCATGTGGGTTCCCCAGGAATCGCATACCCCGTCAAACTCCTGCATTCCAGGCGGATGGTCAAGAAACATCGGGAGACTTTAGGAGCTCCGTGTGCCGCCACAACCTGCCACAAACACATCACCTACCCGGCTCACTGGTGTCAGAGGCCGTGTCACCTCTGGGCAAAACAGGGGACTCACCTGGGACCGTGCGCATCGGGACTGCCCCTCTGCAGAGCTGGGGCTGCTGCTGGAGACAAACGTGCCCGCAGGTTCTAGCTGACCTTTACAAACGCTCCTGTCACTGCCTGTTAGGAGCCTTCTGAGCACTGACAGGAAAAACAAGTCACCCTGGGAGCAGCGGGACTAATTGGTCGTTTCCTGTGCTTGAAGCGTTCATTACAAAGCTCTTTCTCTCTTCATTCAGTAATCTAACATGGGCTGAACTCTGCAACCTCTCCCTCAGTCAGGAACTAATGGAGTGTGCTTTCTTTTCCAATTTCTGTGAAACCCGAGGAAAATAAAGACCTTTGCAACCTTTCGTACTATCCTGTCCTGTGAGTGCAGGTTTCGGTGTAGGTGTTGTACTTGACTCAGCTTATCAACACTGGGTTAGCATAAATGTCAAGGTCTCTTCTCTAGGAAGGGAGTACTGCTTAATCATGTTAATTTAATCCATTTTACCATACTTCTAATCTTGGTCAGTGTAGGAGGACCTTTTAAAATGCTCCTGTACCTAACAAGCACAAACAGTATCCATCTGATGTCAGCAGCCAGGTGTGCATAAAAGAGCTGCTAAATGTACTAGAATCCTGAAATGGTTACAGATGTCCTGCAAATTATTGCTGCTGAAATTTGATTGTGTGTAAACCTATTTTGCACATAGAATCACGGAACGGTTTGGGTTGGAAGGGGCCTTAAAGACATCTAGTTGCATACAGTTACTCCCTGTCCTGAGCAGGGACAGCTTCCACTGTCCCAGGTTGCTCAAAGCCCCATCCAGCCTGGCCTGGAACACTTCTATGGATGGGGCATCCACAGCTTCTCTGCACAACCTGTTCAAGTGTTTCACCATCCTCACAGGAAATAATTTCTTCTTAACAGCTAACCTAAACCTACCCTCTCTCAGTTTAAAGCCACTCCCCATTCCAATCACTTCACACCCTTGGTCCCTCTTCTGCTCTCTTGAAGCCCTTTTTGGTACTGGAAGGTGCTATAAGATCTCCCCAGGGCCTTCTCTTTGCTGGTTATTTTGAGATGCTTACAGTCCAGGTGCTTTTCCCCTTGGACTGGCTTTCCATCAGGAAGGCAGGCACACATGAACTCCATCAGCCAGCTTTTGCCTCCTGGGTTCTGTTCCCTGGGAAGCATACAAAGGCCCAGGTTTCTGCAATTAAGACATTCAGAGCTGGTGTTGTATTTCACTGTGATTCTTGCTCCTGAATACTTTGGGCAGCCCTTTGGCCTTCCTCCCTTGCATAAGCAGAGCCATGCAAGAACAACAGAAACATGAGAACCTGCATAGGACAGGCTCCTTCAGTCTGAGCTCTCCAGCCTTCAAAAGCCACACAGTGACACTGACCACAGGACGGACGGACAGACAGACAGGAAATTCCACCAACCACAGTGGCTGCTGGCATGAGGTTGCACTCCTGCCCCCTCAGCAGATTCCTTCCTGCCTGTTGCTGATTCACCACCACCAGCTGCTCACATCCTCATGCACTGTCCTGCCTGTTGGCCCTGGTAAACTATTCCAGAGGAGGAGAGTTCCATCCTGAACTTCAGTTATTGTTTTTTCTTTTTGCTTTAGTCAGATACACTTTGTTTTGCAAACATTATTGTAAAACTACTTCATTTTTTAGCAATGAAATTAGCAAGTACTGTCAGATCCTGGTGGTATGTGATGTTTCCCAACAAGTGAGCATTAGCTATGTCTGAATGGGGTCAGACCTCACACCACAGGTGATGCTCACTGGGTACATGAAACAGCACAAGGCTTCAACCAAAGAAGACAAAGGAAAAGCACTGCAAGCAGAATATGACTGATCACAGGTGTTTCTTTCTCTTGGTTATGGTCTATCACAATTGATATTTGGTAATTTCTCAAGAAAAGAAAATGACATTTGGTTCCATGAAACTTCTGTCCTGGTGTGTATACCTTCATCTGTGTATTTGTAAGATCTTCCTTGTTATCTATCCTGAAATGGTTACAGATGTCCTGCAAATTATTGCTGCTGAAATTTGATAGTGAGTAAACCTAATTACATAAACACGTTGTTTCATGTACCCAGTGAGCAACTCATGTAAGCACCAGTCAGGGTTTAGCTGAACTTCTTTTTCAACATAAATATGATTTTCAAGCCCCTCACAAACTTTCACGCTCTGAGGTCACACAGGATGGGACACCTGAGAGATACCTCATTCTGGTCAAAGCCACCCATCCCTAGGGATGACCAAGCACCTCAGCAGTGTTGTAGGGTGGAGGGAGGACAGGAAGATGACTCCACCAAAATCCAGGTAACTCCACCAGGGGGTTTCACACTGACCACAGATGTGGGACTGGTAACTGAAGAATAATCCTTGTAGAAACAGGCACTCACACCCTTTTTTGCTTCAGCTGAGACTGTATTTAGGATTGAGCACAGATTCTTTCAAACAAATTTATTTTATCAATTATATGCATCTATACAGACTTTTGCTGTAGGATCGTAAAAACTTTTCAGCCTTTTCTCTACTAACTTTTCAATCACTACTGCGAGGCAACGTTTTTTTCCCTTAATAGAGAAAGATATCAAAACACATGGTGACCTTGGTGGAGAACAGCATTACCACGTACAAGATCCAAGGTGGATTAGTTGTGTATCAGAAAATCACAGAATATCAGGTTGGGAGTGACCTCAGGGTTCATCTGGTCCAACCTTTCTTGGCAAAAGCATGGTCTAGGCAAGATGGCCCTCTGCCCTGTTGAGCCAAACCTCAGAAGTGTCCAGTGCTGAGGAATTAGCTGCTTCCCTGGGGAGATTATTCCCATGTCTTGTCTAGACTGTAACACATCAGCTTCTCTGAGAGGAGGCTGTGGGAAACTGTATCAAAAGTCTCTTTGAAACCGAGGTAAACAATGTCCACTGCTCGCCCCACATCAACCAAGCAGGTTACTCTATTGTAGAAGGCAATCAGGTTTGTCAGGCACAATTTGCCTGTGGTGAATCTGTGCTGGTTTTTCCCAATGATGTTTCATCTGACTTGTGATAGCCCCCAGGAGGATTTGCTCCAGAACTTTCCCAGGGACTGAAGGAAGACTGATGGGCCTATAATTTCCTGGGTCCTTCTTTAAGCCTTTCTTGAACATGGGGGTGACCTTAACCTTCTTCTGGGATGTCCTTCAATCTTCATGACTTCTCAAAGAATACAGACAGTCACCTCAACCATGACATCAGCCAGTTCTCTAGACACCCTCAGGTGGGTTTTGCCAGAGCCCATCGATGTGCAGGGGCCAGGCTCCTGTAATTGTTCACAGACCAGCTCTTCCTTCACCAGTTGTGGGTCTGTGTTTGCCTCAGCCTGGATTTTTGTTCTGAAGGCCTGGGAGTCCAGCAGTGCTGGTAAAGACAGGAGTTAAGAAGGTGTTGAGAACTTCTGCCTTCCTTGTGTTACTGGTGCCTAATTCAGCTTTCCTGTTGGACAGCAGGCCAGGATATTCTTTCTGTTTCATCTTGTTGTTTACATACATGGAGATGGCTTTCTTGTAGGTTTTGACAACAGCTTCTCTTGCCCAAGGGTAGTCTGTCCCCATGCTGCTAGTTGGAAGTGCAAAGAGCAGCCCGGCCCTCAGAATGTGACCATGCTCTTCCTCTTGCAGGGGCAAGAGGCGTGTGTGATTTAGAGACCCTCAGCTCTGCCACCAGCTCCAGACTGCAGGGCCCAGCCTTCAGATGCTATATAGTGCAACATCTTCTGAAAATGTATATTTGTTCTCTGTAATAAACAAGAGAATATTTGGGTCCAATATTGTCATTAGTATTAAAGTGGATGAGGGATGGCAGGGGGACAGGAAAAAGGCTGAAGTTTCAGGAATAAGTGTTTAAACTATCTTTCAGGCCCCCTTGAGTCCTTGTGTACCTGAAGAGCCACAGCACAGAAGGCTGTGTAGCTGCCTCTGGAGGGGAAATGCCAGCAGTGCCATGTGAAGATTGTACCACAGTGTTTCTCCTTCCTCATACCTCGTTTAACGTGGATGAATGCAGTGGAAAAGAGCTGGAGGATTGATGGGAAGACAAGCAAACTTCTTTAGAGGCAGTGCTGAAATAACATGCAGAGTGCCCTAACTGGCCAGAGGAGTGTGTGGTGCAGGATTTATTTTCCCATTTATGAAACTGGGGATCAGTGTAGGAACCCTCTGCATAGAATAATTTCAGGTCTTCTTTTTCTGTAAGGTGTTTCCTAGATCAATATTAAGGCCTCCATTCTCAAGGTGAAGTTGGAGTTTTTGCTGCCTCATGCAGAGAGAACATGAGGAGCCCCAGGTAACCTTCTATTACTGCAGGTGGGGAAGGGGAGGCACGGTCTGAAGGGGGCTACTGGGGTAGCAGGAAAACAAGCTGGAGCAGGCATTAGAGGCAGTGGTGCTTGGTAAGGAGGGAAATGAGCTCAATGCATAGAAACACACTTTCCCAGAACAATACAACTTCTCACATTGTGGTATTATGTAAGTTTCTACTCCAGCCTAAATTCCCTTTCCAGGCAGGAGCCAGGGCAAGGACATGGCTTCAGAAATCCTAAAGGAACCACAGAAACTGGCCGAGGATTCCCAGCTTCAGTTCCCAAACACAGGGACATCACTTTTGGAAACGCTAGGAAGCTGGACTGCCTTGTTCCCAGTGCCCAGTTCTCCTTGATATACTTCATAGGAATCTAAAGGAACCTCACTTATTTATGTGAAAGGGACTTTGTTGGTTGCTGACTTGCAATGGGACATGTGACACAGGCCTGAAGCAAATCAGTAAATACAGAAATTTTCTCAAGGGTGGGGCAGAGGTCATGGTAATTACATGTTCTCCATGAGTGCTGCTTTTCTGTGTTCGTCCAAAGCAGCTTTGGAGAAAGCATTCCTAATTGTGTATTTCTCATTTGCACTGCCTTTTTTGTTCCCCTCAAAAAATATTCCCATTAAGAAGGTTTGTCATTCTTTCCATGGAATCCAACAGCAGTGGCGGGATAACAGAGTACATGGTTGGTGGATGACGATCTGGGATGCTCTCCTGGAAACCTTGACTTGTGTACTGTGACACCAGCAGTATTCAGAGGCCAAAGCTCAACGCAGGGTGGCTCTAACAAGTCACATGTTCCTAGGGGGTGTTCTGCTGTCCTTTTTCTCCTTCTCCTCTAAGCTCTCCAGCTTTACTACCTCTGAGAAGGTGTGAAGAGGAGGACTTGGAAACTGAATGCAGGATCTATACTTTGCTGAGAACTATGCAGAATGGGACATGTTGAGAGAAGGACAACAATGATGAATGGGGACTTCCTGTTGAGCAAAAAGCAAGAGAACTTGCCACAGCATTTACTTGTCATCTTGGCAATGAGCAAGGGTGCCCTTATTCCTCCCAGATCAAAGGTTTCTAGCCCTAAGTCATCTTTTGACATCACCTGCTTTTCCTCAGGAAGCACTGGAATCATGTGCCTTAACACTGGAACAGTGTGAGTACCCCTTCCCCTGCCAGGACCTGCTGATTTAGAGACACTGGCTGACTTGGCTCTACCTGTAAGACCTCTGTCCACCATGGTCCATGGAAGTGGAGAAGGTAGGGGAGTGCCAGAGGAAAAGCTACAATGCACCTCGACAGCAAAGTGAACATGCCAGTGAACAGTTTGTTGCACAATGCTGGAGCAAAATGGAACAGAAACCCACCTCTTCGGAAACAAGCAGCAGCCTCAAAGGCCTCAGTGTTTGGCTGTGATTTTCCCATAGATGTGTTTTTACAGCTGTGGTTAATGTGTGACTAATCCTCACTGTGCAGTAACCACACAACCACTCCTTGGAGCGGTGCGAGCGCACGGCGGGTTTGGGTTGGAAGTAGAGATGGTAACATCTGAAAAGAACACTTAAAACTGACAACACTTCTAAGCAGGGCTCCAACTATTTATGTCATCCCTGAGAAACTTGCATCCAGGCTCCAGTCTATATACATATATATGTATAACAAAAAAGACAAACCTTCTCCCAAGAACAGTAAAGAGTTCAAAGGCTTGTGTTCTCAGGTGGCTGCTATCAAATATTAACAGCACTATTTGAGCAGGAAGAGCAGACTCAATCAGCACTTTCAAGAGCAATTGCAAACTCCCTTTTCCTCCAGTAGTACACTAATAGCAATAATAATAATAAAGCCACGTTTTCAGTCTGAATAAAAGGTAGGTAATATTGCTCTGAAACAGCCATATTTTTCTCTGTGCCACCCTGAGAACAATAAACCTCCTAGAAGTTCTTTAACCATTGCTCTGTGTTATGAAGACTGAACACTCAACTGTTTCATCAAGTTATTCATAAAGGCAACTTCAGGCCTGGATGTACTGAATGAGAAATGACTTTAGGGCTGTGTGCTGCGTGTAGCTGCACGTACAGTCCTCCTCTCTATGTGACAGTCCCTGAAGGGCTGGCCAGGCCCTGGTGCCCTTTCAGAGGTGGCCTTTGAAGGTCTCTGACTGTGACTGAGATGACTTTTGATTGCCAGCAAAGTCAGCTTTTCAGATCTTCTCCAGGTATGGACAGATAAGCAATTAGGAGGGACATCTGCTCCCTTGTTTAGATACATGCCAGCTGTTGGGGTTTTTTTGCTTTATTTTGAGGAGTTCTAGTCTGGTTGGGGGGGAGGGTGTTAAATACAACAATGTTCTTTAATGTCCTTTTGAAATTATTTCAGCCTCAATTCTGATTGGTTTGATTTTGTTCTGCACAGACATCCTGAGCTTCAACACTTTTAAGCTTTCCTCAGGTAAGGTTCTGTGTAAGGCGGTCTGTGTGTGTCTGCTAGAATAGCAAACCCCGTGATCCTTCTGGTCACACGCTGGTGACACACTGGCACCCAGCACATCCCTAAGCGCAGCAGCAGGCTCATGAACAGCATGTGCCATGCTTAGGGAGCATCTCCAGAGAAGCAGCCCCTTGCTCTCAGCATATACTGCTTCCAGATCTGGTGGGAGTCAGGTGCCAGAAAAAGAAGGTATCTTATGAAGAGCCTGCATTTCTCAGCTCCTGCTGAGTTTCTGCTGGCACTCAAACCCTCTCCTTTCAGGAGGAGGTGCAACCTGGTTTGCCACACGAAGGAAACAGCTGTCCAGTCTCCTAAGGCACGGTTCCTCAGGCTTTGTTTAGAGGGAGAAATGCACTGGTGGCATCAGCATAAGTTTCTTCCAGGCTGCCCCACTCCTTTCCTTAATGTCCCTGCCCTCACCTCAGCCACCTGCAGCAGTCCCAGCTCTGTGTACAGGAGGAATCCAGCTGGCTCCTGCCTATGACTTCCAGAGGTAAGGCAGGTGAGATAGGTTTTGGTGGTGGTTTTTTTGAGGCTTGGGGGTTTGTGATTGTTTGTCTCTGCAAACTATTTTCAAATGCATTGCATATCAGAGGGGTACCACAGTTTGGGGACCCCTGGCCTCGTGGCACATGTTAAGCATACCACTCTCTCCCACACAGGTTCTCAGGGGCCAGGAATGCTTTGATGGTTAGCTCAGACATGTAGGGGTTTATGCTGAGGACATTTTTATATTACAGTGTCACGTGGCTTTGGTTAAACTGGAACAGCTGCACTCTGGAGTCCAGGATCTGTCCAAATCCTAATATTTATTTTTAAATTACACCTATTTATCCTTTGCTCTATGCCATTTTGAAGTAGGATTTTCTACTTTTAAAAGCACTTAATATTTTCTGACTTTTTAAAGTTTAGTGATTTAGTGATCACCCTTCCCTTGTTCCTATTTTAATTTCTCATTAGCACAGTTATGTGTCCATGCAGATGCATACACACAATCACATGTACATTTATACGTGTGTGTGCACAAAGCAGAGTACATTGGTCCAAATCACCTTCTGTTATCTTCTCTAAGAATTCTCCAGAAGGCTGCCCATCTGCTTTTTCATTCTGAAGGAAGAGAGTAATAAACTAGAGTAAATTTTAAAAAACAAACCAAACCAACCAACCAACCAACCAAAAAAGAAAAAAAAAAAAAAAAACACAACAAAAAAACAACTGGGTAAGAAAGAGGAAGGGTTTTTAACTGGTCTCTGTGTTCTTTGCACAGACTATTGGCTGAAAGACATCCCACTGACTCGGGAACATTTTATACTGTATTTTTCCTGAGCATCCACCTTTGTACATTCAGTACATTTGGATTTTTCCCCCTCACCATTCATGGAATGATTCTCAAAGTTTTTAATTTTTTTAATGTTTGTACTTGCCAATTTCTTTTTTCTTTTTTTCTTGCTCCCATATTATTCTTTTGCCTAAATTGCTCATCCCCATCCCTGGTACTGTCCTTTACCACAAGAAGCATGCAGACAACAACAGTACGACCTGTCAGTCTGTGTCTTCCTGAGCTGGACAAACCAAATACCATTAGTTTACTGTGGGAAAATACTCTGTTCTCCCACATAATTTTAATGTTTTTCCTCTGTTCCTTCCCAACATGAATTAACTCTAGACCA
Source organism: Chloropsis cyanopogon (assembly GCA_013400585.1). NCBI lineage: Eukaryota > Metazoa > Chordata > Aves > Passeriformes > Irenidae > Chloropsis > Chloropsis cyanopogon. The sequence continues at coordinate 79,428 of WEZZ01015466.1, read as the reverse complement.
TGTAGGTGATGGCAAGCAAAGGGCTCACTAGTTCTTTGAGTAATGATACCCATGATGCCAACAATTCTCTCTGCTTGCTGGAAATATTTGCTGGCGACTACATCCTGTATTGATTATTTTTTCCTTTCTTACAGCTATATCACACATAATTATTTTAAGATTGACTAATTCACCTAGCCTTTTTTCCCCCTTTTATTCCCTCTATTTATCTACTCTATTAGGTTAGAGCAGAAATTCCTTTTGTTATCCCCTTCATGCCTGACCTTGTCGTGTTGAAGTTGACCCTAAATGTTACTTGTCAGAATATTAACGTTTCCTTCATACTCTAAACTGTCTGGGGTGCCTGAATTCCCAACAGCAAATGTAATTCTGTGTATTTCCTTCTATGTCAGACAGTATTTAGAAAGATGTCCCCAAAATGAGGTCTTTTCTCCCTACTAGCTCTCTGCCTTGCATAGCCTGCTGCTCCTTAGCTGACTCCTCACCACTTTACAATTCTTCCACTAATCCCTGGCTTCCTCCTTTTGATTATTCATTTTCTGTGTGGCACTGATAACTTGCTTTAGTGAAGTTCAATTAGAAGATTGCCTTTGAAAAAAATCTGCAATCAAAAAGCAAGGTATCAGATTAGTCAGGCACAATCTACTTTTGGTGAGTCTATTTTGTGCTGTATATGATCATCCTACCTTTTAAATTCTCTGTCCATCTGATCCTTTTGTAAGACCCCGCATACTGCTGAGGCTGCACCTTTTCCTTTCCTCTTTCCTTAGTGAAGACACTGCATTTCATTTTCTGCAGTAAAATTGCTGTCCTCTAGCTTTACAAACTTATTAAAAATTCTGTCCATCAGGCTTGCAGTTTTATGACCTAAACACTACCCCAGAATGCTAAGTAACTTTTTGGTTTTGAGCCTCTACCTCACCTCTTGCATATTCAAAAGCTTGGGGTTTGGGTTTGTTTTTTTTTTTGTTTTGTTTTGCAGCTATCTCAAAGGGACCGAATTTCACCCTGCACCTTCATTCCACTACTCATTTTCATCAATATACACACTAGTCCTGATGAAGACTCTGATAAGGCATTTATGAAATGCCTGACATAGTTTTTCTTCTCAGCACCCCTGTAGAGTGGCCCTCTTTTTTCTCCTGTTCTCTATTTCAATTACAAGATTATACAGCCTTTTAGATTTGCTTTAGCTTCCTTTAGAGGCTCTAATACAACCTGACAAAGTGAGAATTGTGAAAAGTCCTCCTTCTCTCATAGTTTGCCTTCTTTGACATTCAGTGCATTTACACCCTCCAGCTCATTTTTCCAGAACAAAGAAGGGGTCACATTTTTCTGCCAGCCACATTCTTTGCATCTCACTTGTGAACAAGAGCAAATGTGATAATTGCTCCAGCATGGATGAAGAAGAAAGTCAGGAAGCACAGTGAACAGAAAAGTGACTCAGATAAACCCAGGCCAACCTGTGCCAAAGTAGGAGGCAGACCAGCCCTCCTGTAAATAATTCTCTCTTGGTACAACTAAATTTCTCTCAAGTGCACACTGAGGATCAGACAAGTGTTGCACTTGCAGGGATTTTCACACAGGAATTTCTCACTTCCTTTACACTTCATTTTATTCCCTCCCTGCTGCCTTAACGTCACATACTATCACTGACTGGAAAAGGGGAAGCCAAAGTCTGGGTAGCCCCTAAGGAAGTGAATTCACAGCTGGTAAGGCCCTGCAGTGCACACCAGCCAACTCTGATCTTACACAAGTCTACCCGGTTAAAGGCTAAGTTGGCATGAAGTTGAAAAGCACTTTTCAGCTGTATTTAGCTATGGAAACATGTCTTCTAAATCCTTTTGCCTGGATTGATCAATCTGATCACCAAGATTCCTCCAAATGTTTGGGGTTTTTTTGTAAACATAGCCTCCCATGGTTCCAGCGTAAACAAACTCAAAATACAGTGGCCAGTTTGCAGAAGAAAAAATAAGTTTCTTGCAGTTCAAAACTTTATAAAAGAAAATATTTGTAAAGCTGCAGTAAGACCCACCCAGACAGACAGCAGGTTCTGACTTCCCTGTTTTGTGAAGGGAATAATTTTGTTCTACTTCTTTGTTGCTCCATCTCCTCCCACATCCCAGAGTAATTGATGTTGCACACCAGAATAGTGAGTACAGGCCTGCTCTGTTCTCCTTCCTTGGGGGTAGAATCTCCAATTCATCTTGGAAAGCAGGTTTTATAGAAGGCTTGGGGCTGCCCTCCTACAGTCCTTTCTGCTCTCAAACTCCTGAGGGCAGAAGACGAGGAGCTAGAGGAAGCCCTGTGGAAGATTTGCAACTTTTATCACCATTTTGGGGATGGTGACATTCTGCACAAGGAGAGGTCCCAAAATCAGAGCCAGCATGAAATGTTGCAGGGCTCCAATAAAGCAATTTCATTCAAGTCTCCACCAGAGCCCAGTGGTACCCCACACCAGTGCCTCCAGCAAGAGCAGCTCACTGCAACCAGGACACCCGGGGCAGGGTGGGAGAAAAGGCAGGCCACACTCTGACCCTTCAAATGCTGAACTGAATCTCTGTGTTTCTAGCCCCAGATTTCACAGTTCTGTAACCCAAATTCCTTAAATACCTAGGTGGTCTTAAAAGCAGCATCTAATTTTTGAAGTATTATACACATCAATGTTCACAGACAGACGGTGTCAGACACATTCTTGCCAAAATGCCATTTATTGCAGTACACCTTTACACGGCATACAGATAACCCAATGTTGCATCTTCTGTCAGAACGCATATTTCATTTGTACCACTTAAATAACACAGAATGTCATGTTTGTTTCACAAACTGTCAGTTAAGACTACCAAAATATACAGTTTTTTTCCTTTTCCCCTAACAAGGTTGTGAGGTACAACTGAATTTTACTACTTTATCTTCCTGTGCTTTACAAGAACCTTTTCATAGATAGACCTATCAAACATTTCTACATTCCTATACAAAGCAAAGAATTACAGCTGAAATTAACACCATTTGGTCATTGCATTAACCTATAAAAATTCATTCAGTAAAAAAAAAAAAACCCAAAACAAAAAAACAAACAACTGAAAACAAAACAACCCTAACAAAAAACCTTAATGGTTGTTGCAGCTTTACTTAAAAAACCAGCCAGCTACATATATGCACAAGTTCTCCATGTGCATAAAGAAGAGTTTGGAATCAAGACATTTTGCAGGTTTTTTCTTGTGTTTGCAGAGAAGGCACCAATTTTAGCTGCATGGCAGCTCAGGAGTGTTTTATACTTCATTTAAATTACACAGGTTTTTAAGTTGGTCTGTTAACATGCAACATTTGTACCAACTGCTGCAATATCATCCTCGGATCGTTCCCTCTGGCTCAACAGTACAAATATTTACATCAGTTGTAAACACTCCTCCACCCACCCCATACCTTCTGCACTGAGTGACGAGGAACTGAAGTGGCAAGAAGCGACCCAAAGGCAGAGCAGAAGTAAGGCTTGCACAGAACACCGCACTCGTGTTCGCACGGTTCGAGATACTCTGGAGAACTCCAGACCCCCAGTGAGGCCCCAGTGCCTGACATCTGACAGCACACTGACCACACACAGCTTCAGGCATCCACACTGTGCTCAGGAGGTGCTTTTCTGCCCTTACTAGACTGACATCCCTGGAGTGGCTTCTCTCCAAAGTGCAGGAACAGCTTCCAAGGAGCCGCTCCGGAGTAGCGAGAGTCAAGCACACCAACTGTTGTATCTGTTTAAGGCCACCTACACTCAGCCTTCCCCAGGCTCATTTCAGATGCTTCTCTGCTCCTTAGCTGCAGCCATGACCTGCTGCTTCCCACCTCCCACCCCTGTGTGCCAGGGCACCCTGTGGCACAGAGGGCAGACTGTGTTCCGAGACAGCCACGGTGACCGGAGGTGTTACAGCACAGCCTCGAGCACCTGGCACTGCACGGTCACCCAGCAGGACAGCCAAGCTCAACTCAGCACCTAGGAAAGGGCATGTCTGAGATGAGACTGCTTCAAAAAAATCTACTTCTTACCTAAGCCTTGAGAGAAAGAGAGAGAGGGAGGGTAGTGGGACAGCCCAACACTATTGGTAAAATTAACTCTCCGCTTAGTTTTGGGGTTCTTGGGGTTTGTTTTTTGCTAGTGTATGTACCAACTGCTTAGGAGCTGGTTCTGAGTATGGGATAATGCTTCCAAAATATAAGTTATTTTAAACCACATGACAGTCATTTGTTTACCCTGCCCCTCACACCTCCTTTTGGCAGAGATCAAGTTCAGGCTGATGTTTCATAGGCATTAAGTGCTCCGAATACAGCTGTCAGAAAGAGCTAGAGGATAGCAGTGTACCAAATGTCTGCCCAGCACAGCCACTTGTTACACTCAAAACACATCTATGAGTTAAATAGGAAGGACCCCTGCTATACAGAATTTGAGCACTGAAAATTGGTTATTCTTGCTAGCCCTTTCCCTAAATATCAAGAGTTTTATAGATACAGTGCTCCCTTATCTTCTCCCCACCGCCGGTCCCAGCAGTCTTTAGATAAACCAAAGTGAGTTTAGGAACTTGCAGTTCCAATTCTGCTTAAAAAAAAAAAAAAAAAAAAAAAAAAAAAAAAAAAAAAAAAAAAGTTGTGCAAGAAAGCAGGGAATGTTCAATGAATCCAGATCTACTTTGTAGTTATAAAATTTCCAATGGCAAAGTGGTAAGGGCAAATAACCCAATGATCATATGGCTTAAGTTTAATGCAAAGCACACTAGGAGGTCCACGTGCAGGGAGAGAAGAGTCCAGGAAAGATGGAATAAGAAGTGTCCTGAAGATCAGTGTTTATGCATAGAATTCCTCTTGTTTGTGTGGTTTTTGGTATCCTCCATTAGACTGTTTTGGTTCATCCAGTGAATAGCTGCCTTCATCTTTTTTCTTCATTCTGTACAGCATAAATGCAACTAGAAACACTGCAAACACCAAGCCTACAAGTCCTCCAGCAATAACACCTGGAAGGGGAGAAAAAGACACAATTACTCTAGATGCCATACCAGATAGTGCTACTATGATTTTAAGTCCCAGATTGTTCCTTACCTGTCCCTGGTTTAATGACTTAAATTAATTTGTCCTTCTGTCCCCTCCCAAAGCAAGCAGCATTACCAAGCACCGGCTCAAACACAGCAGCCAGTCCTAGGGACATGGATCCCCCACAGAATGCTGCAGAGCACACAAGGCTAAGGTGTTCAACCCTGGTAATTTGACTGAGGCAGCAACAGAGAAATTTTACTATAACTTTTCAGAGGAGTGAAGGAAGAAGTTCAAACAAAGCTGCAGATAAAGCAGCCACTGCTAGCTGCTATTAGCAGACTACTATTTGCCCCTGTTAGGGTTTTGACAACACAGATTCATCACCCTCATTTCAGAGGTCTAACATAAAAGGTTGGCTTCCTTGCTCAGAGATGTTCTAGAACTACAACAACAATCTCTGCTCAGAAATTTGCAGAACTGCAGATTCTGCTGTCCAGAGACTCCTACAGGAATCTGCTTTTGCCAGCTATAAATCCAAAGTATCTGGTACCTCCAAGAACTTCTTTTCTGTCCATAATTCCTGAGGCTCCTGCTGCTTTGGCATTCCTCTCAGAGTCAGCCAGTACTTCTGAGTTCTGGGTGGGGACCACATCCTCATCTGTAGTCAAGATGAAGTCTCCCTGTTGGGACATACAAGGCAGGTTATTCATGTTTTTCATCATGTCTGTTTCTGGAGACTTTCTTCTCATCTAAACCCCTCCACCAGCATAACCTATTAAACCAATCACTGTTTTTGACTAATCAACACCTGCTCCCACCAAACCAACTTACTCCATGCTGCTAAAGACATCTCCCTGGAAGGGGTGTCAGAACTACCAGTCCTCACCGGGTCTCCAGAGCCATCTTCAGAAACCTCCTCCTGTGTAGGAACGACATCCTCTGGAGCCGTGGCCGCGGGGGTGGCGGCGATGTCTCCCTCCCCATGGACGGTGGAGCGGGGCTCGGGCACGTCCTTGGTGTCTGGCACATCAGAGCTGGGCACTTCAGGTCCAAGCTCATGGACCACAGCAGATTCTTCTGAAGGAGTCACATGAACCACGGAAGGAAAGTGAGCAGTGGGGCTCCTCACTGTGGTTGTGACTGCATGGCTTGTTGGTTTCCCATCAGGTGAGCCCAGGATGGGTACTTCGTCCTTCACAGCTACAACTGGTTCCTCTGTCACTAGATTACTGGTTGCAGAAGGAGATATTACTTCCTTGTCAGTTCTGCTCTCAATCCCAGGAGATGGCTGTTCACTGAAATCCACTGGTGCTGCCTCTACAGAGGAGTTAGTTGATTCTGCTGGGATTCTCCAGGTGCGAGACTGGTCAGTCAGGGGACCTGCAAAACAAGCAAACAAACAAAAAAATATTATCCTTGCCCAGTTTAGAGGCCTATTAATAGTATCTTTAGGACACTGGTCTAAGGAGGAAGCTTAACCTTCACAGTCAATTTTCATAATAACAGCAGTTCAGTTTGTAATTCCTCATCCATTTCAGTAGAATAAGGAAGGGACAGACCAATGTGGTATTCAGCAATACTTTGCTGGTCGTCTGCTTCTCCCCAAGGCAAAAGTGCATGTTTGTGCTGAGGTTGACAAGGGAAATCTGCTTTGAGTACACTGGTTCCTCAGGGTGGATATCTGAGTCTTTTTCCATAAACAATTTTATTTGATTCAGAGCAGTCACACCTTCTGTCTCAACTGCATTTGGCACTGATTTCAGGGTCTTAATTTCTGCAGGGTATAATCTAAAATACAACCTTGTGGCTGGAAGGAAGGAGAAGGATAGCATGCTTCAGCTTTCAATAGTTTGCTCTTTTCTCACTCTCAGCTTCAGTACTGAATACCAAGGGTCTCTCTCATGCAGTTTAGCAATCGTTTTAATAGACTCTTCCCCCTAAATCCCCTTTATCACTTATAGAAACCTATGGCCCATGGGAACATGCACATCTGACGACAGATAAAGTTTGCACTTGATACATGTTGGTAGGCTGGGGTTTACACACCTTCAAACATTATCTCCTACCTGCTCATAAAGGGCCTTTTTATGATCTCTCATCCCCATGAGTGAAGAATCACTCCAGTTTCACAACATTCTCCACACAACACCTCACATTAGCAGTCACATGGAGTGTACCTCTGCTTCTGCTCCCTCTCAAGTCTCCTACAGCTCATTTTCTACCTACCAATTGTTAGTATCTCAAGGAAGACAAGATTCATAGATTAGGCCCTTTCTCTGTTCCCAGCTCTCATATTCTGGGGTGGGGATGTGTGTGGGGATTCCTCCCTCTACCCCCCTTCACTCGGGTGCTTACTGAGATCTCAGTTGCCACATCCTAGAAGGATCAAGCACTACCAGAACCAGTGCTAATAACTCACCTGCACCTGAACCTGAGAATGCGTCGTCCTCATCACCAGATGAATCAAGGTCTTCAGGGGGAAGGTTCAGATTTGTAGTTTGCTTTAGAGAGAAGAGCAAAAGGATGTGTCAGTGATGAGATTGAAGTGATCAGGTTGCTTGCACAGAGTCTTCTAGGGGTTCCTAGAGGTCACACAATCTTTTTTTGTTCAGACTGCATTTTTTCCTCTTCCCTCATTCCAGCTCCCCTCCCCAAAAGAGTAGCTCTGCTTAGTATGTTTGGTGTTGGAAAGGTCAGTCCTGCTGTCTCCCTTCTCTGCACTGCTTCCAGGCTGCAGCTGCTTTGGGAAAGAAGAAAGCAAGGAATCCACTCAGTGTTGCATCCTGGTAGCAGGCAATGCTCAGTCTTTACCAGCCTCTTTCAGGTGCTGAGTGTTTGTGTCTTCCCTCTCTACCAACCACTCCATCTGCAAATCACTGCATTCATTCTAAGGAGCAGAAGGGAAGGGGAGGCAAAGCAGTTTGTCTTCTTTCCCTTTATGACTCAAATACTGTTCACATATCTGAAACTAAAGCACCTAGCCAGAAGGAGAATTGAAGTCCCTTTTTATTAAGTGTGGGCACACAAAGTAAGTCCAGAGATAGAAGCCAGCCTTCACTGTTGGAGAATAAGCCCTGAGCTTTCTCCATGTACACTCCAAGGAGTGCACTAACCAGCACTGAAATTCAGTTCCTGAAACAAGAGGCCAAACCCCTGTTCTGTGGCACTTGTTTGTCAGAGCATACAACACTCAAAGCTATTCAGGATCTCCAAAGATGACAACACTCTTTCAGTGTTTGCTAATTTACTAATTACAGAATCATTACTTCATGCATCTCATTGGCCTGTGCTGCATACACTTACAGCTCCTATCACTACACCATGCCTGACTCTCAGCCCATGACTGGCCTCAGGTTTATTTCTGCAGGGCTACCATTTCCTAACCAGTCGTTTTCCCTTCTCAGATTTCAAACCAAAGCCCTCTAAGTCACTTCTTCCAAATTTTATCTTTTTGACACCCAACTACATTCCCTATTTCCACAAATTTTGACTTCTATCCCATCCTCAAGTCAGCTTTGTCACCCCTTTCCAGCACTGCCATCTGCAAGTTTAGATGTCACATTGAATCATCCAAGCTGTGGGATCCCTATGATCCCAAGAAGTGCAAAGTCTCATTTTATTATGCAAAAAAAGGACATACAGTCTTGCCAGCTTTGCAGCCAGGCCCACTGTATTTCTCTAGCTTGCATTAACATAGTGTCACTTAAAAATGAATATAACATTCATCCTCATCCCAGGAAGAAGTTAGCCAGCACCAGTATGTACTGTCAAACAATCCAGCTCTGCAGTTGTTGCTTTATTACCTACAATGGATGTTTATTGGCCCTATCTCCCTCTTATTCTTAAGATGCCAGGTTTATCCAGTTTTCTTCTCCATCCTTAATACCTTATCCATTCCCCACATTTCCACAGAACTAGTTTCCAAGGTTAACTAGCACATTAGATTCCACCTCTCTGAAGACAAGTAACCAAGCTGCCACCAGCCTATTCAGCCCCAAGATCTTAACCCTTCCAGGCAATTATTGTAGTTATATGATCTTCTTTTGAATAACAAAAAACTAGGAACTCCTCATATAGACATAAATTTTTTAGCTCTTTTCTTCCCTACTGAAAATAAACCCCCAAAGCACTGTTCCCTAAGCTTCTGCAAGCATATTTCTAGAGTGAATTGCCCTTCGATCTCTTGCTTAACTGCAAGTCGTGAGGTAATTTTGACTTTTAGATTTGTCCCTGCTTGTTTGCACTGTGCTTTTGCACCCCTCCACAGAAAGTAGGTCAGATAAGTACTTCCCCTGTGTTTCCCTTCTTGTGTCGAAGGGTGGTGACTCACACAGGCTGATCTCACTACACTTCAAATATTAAAGAGTACGAGCTGTTGGTGCATAAAGAATAAAGAAAGATCTGCCAGGCTGCCCAAACTCAGCTCCCTCGCCTGCCCTTTCCAGTACGTTCAGAAGACAAGTGAGGCCTTAGAAATTGCACCATTTTTGTTGATGGGGGGTTGGGGACCATTTTTCTTCCTCACTTCTCACACCAGCAGTGGCAAACACAACCTTTTGTTCTTTCACTCAGCCTGGCTGAGTGCAAAAGGGGAACGTGTTGCTAAAGGTGGGGGTTGCATTCTCCTCCCAGTGGAAGACTTCCTTGAAGCAGCTAGAAAGCAAACTCTCCAGCTTTTTATTGAAGTAAGGACTGCCAATACAGCTTAAGATTGTATCACCATACACCTCCAGCTAGGATTGAGGCTACCTTCCCCCCAAATCTGAATATTTAGTGGTAGCTCATATGGATTTCCAACAACACCCAGACAGACTGATCGTCTGCAGACCTCAACAATCCTCCCAAAAGGATCACAGACTGTCAAGAAATAAAATGGCAACTCTTGATCTTGACTATTGAGCCTGCACCCCTTCCCCTTGAGGGGTTAGTAGGTGACACTTGTTAGTCACGCCACAATTCCTTTGTTCTTACGGAGTGTGTCCAGCCACCCTACCCTTCACACCTCCCCTCACACCTGAGCTCTGAGCCTCCTCCCAGGCTGCTTCCCCACAGCCTTTGTTGTGCACCCATTTGATCCCTGGTTTGAGTTCTGTATCTGAGCAGGGATAGTGAGGTCCTCCTCAGAGGAGGGAAGCCCTGTGCAGCCCAATCTAAACCAATGGACACCCAAGGTGTTCCAGGGCAGAGCTGTCCAGCTGCTCAGCCCCCATCCTCCAAACTCAACGTCAGACCAGTCCAAGGCCCCTGACGTTGGCTGCTGCACGTAAGAGAATAATGGAAAACATGAATCAGGATCATTAAAGCCTGCTTTTCACAGTTTTATGTGAGAACTTAGTGAAGTTACATGTCCCCAAGGGTCTTGTCCCCTGGTCCCAGCTGCTCCTCTGGGCATTGTGACACCTCCCTTTGACCAGGCAGTTTGAGGCTGGGGATCTGAGAGGGACTTTCTTTGGCCCAAATACTCAAGGGACAGTATAGGATTATGCATATGTGGATAGCAGTCAGAATACCCACAAAGTGCTGTAATTTCACGACACATGAGTATTAAGGAACATTTGCCCAATTTATGTAACTGTATGGTTATATAAAGACTACATTTCTTGCTTCATAAATTACAGCTTCAATGGGCATAAAAGACAGTAACTTCCCCACAAAATATGAGTACTGCAGAAAGGCCATGCTTCTGTAACGATCTGCTGCTGAAGGATTTCAGACACAGCCAGGTTAGAAAACACTGACTCAGGACAGCGTTGGAAGGGACTGAACTAATTTGGGTTAGCATCAGGAAGACAGACCACGCTGTTCAAACAACAAACACCTCATGGTCAAGGTTTTTCAATGACCTTTTATTGAAGCTGACTTAGAGCTTCAATAAATGGGAAAGGTTTTGATTAGCCAAGAGGATTAGGGGCACAGAACACTGGCTTATGCCATCACACGAAAGAGCCAAAAATAATTCCAACTTAAAACAAGCTTACTCTATCTTTCAGACAGTGGATCCTTTGAAGGATCTCTGCTGGTGTCTCATGTACTCTAGTCAAAAAATCTTTACATTCTTACTGAGCATCTACAACATGTTGCTTTTTCACCATTTAACAAGTATGGTTTTGTAAGCAGTTCAGACAACTGGTTGGAAATACTTGCCAAGTCATTTTGATTTGCTGTCACTGAATTCATGTGAGGGGTAAAATTTTTAACCATATTTTTGATATGCTTTAACCAGTTCTCGTTAACCAGTGGAAGACCCTCTTCTGCAAGGATCAAAGCAGCCTGTTTAGGGGAAACCCTGGGGTGACTGTTAGCTTCTGCTCTTGCTGAGCACTGCATTGTTGCAGAACAATAGTTATTCAGTTCTGCTGGGACAACCAGAAAGCTGCTTAGTGGCATCTTCAATTTAATCAACAATGGGCCAGGCTTTCACAACTCATTAGCAATATTATTGGATCCAGAAGGCTGACATAGCCCAGACTTTTCTTCTTTTTTAAAGTATCATTTTAAACTATTCTTCAGTCTTCATCTTGGTCAGAGTCTCAAAGCATGAGTCTTTCTGGGCTTATCCCATCAGCTGCTACAGAGCTCCCTCCTGCTACAGCAGAGATTTGAAGCACTCTCTCATGATGAGGGGGAGATTTGTAGCTGATTAGTTGATCTAACCCTGCCCCAACTGGGAACCACATTTATTTAATTTGATACATGCAAAAGGAAAGAGCTTTTCTCAGATTGCTCTTTGAGGTAAGCAAAACCACTGGCTTTGCCACAAGCTGCTACAAGCCCTTAACTAGATTAAGGATGATTTGTATCCAACTCTTCTTAATCCAGTTAGTGATCTGCACTAGAAACCTTTGAAATCCTCCATTATCTGAATAAAGCTGTTAAATTTGAACATTTATTTCTCCTAATAAATCCTTCTTACTCAGCTGAAAATGAATGAACTGTAACGAGCTCTCCCATCTCAAACAGCTCTCTAACCATCCTGCAAGAGTATTCCAACTGCATGGGAAGGAAAACCAATAGTTTGCTCTTGTTTAAGAGATATACAAGAGCAAGACAAGCATTTGCCCTGTAACTTGGCTACAATAGAGCATCTAGAAGAATACTTTCAAAAGGGTTTGAACAATTAATTCTTAAAGAAACTCAAACAGAAAGGTTTGTCTTTCACCTTTTCCTATCTCCTGAAGAGCAGAAATGCTGAGGCAGAGCAGCCCAAAGAGCTTCTAATGTCAAAGAAATATTGCTGTTAGTGTGGGGGAAAGACAAAACCACCTGCTGAAGGAAACTTTAGCTTTGTTAAACCTTAATATTCTGCAGTTAATAGCCCATGCACAATTAACTCAAATCCCAGGTGTCCATGGTCGGGAGACAGCTTAAATGGTTAAGGGGGAAAAAAATTAAAAAGAAAACCACCCAACAACCAAAAAAACCCACAAACAATGATATAAAAACCACCACCAGCATCCTCACCTATGCCCCTTCTTTTACAGACACACAACACAGACTCTGGAATTAAGTTGGCCATGCAGATCTTCTCTTTTAACAGTCAGCCATAAATTCTGGAATAGCAGAAAGAGAGCTGATGCTTTTACATGGCAAGTCAAGAGTGAAGCCTGCAAGCAAGCCTCTTACATCAGAACTCAGCAGCAGTGTTAGCACCATCTCACCTAAATTCTCTTGCAGTTGTTTCTCCTGCTACTCCACTGCTCAAAATGAACCCTGGTGCTCCTTGGTGATCGTGTAGGTTAATGAAGTATTTCTCTTCCTAGAGGAGCCAAAGATGCAGACTAACAGCACAGGCCTAAGAGCACAAAGACAGCTACAAACCACCCCACAAACGGTCCAAGGGCTGGACAGCCTAGATTTAAGCAGTATTTTACCCCTGGCCAGTGTTCCAATCAAGGACTGCCATGATGACAGGGGTGGTGGAACTAGGTGATCTTTATGGTCCCTTCCAACCTAAACCCTTCTGTGATTCTACAAACTAAGTCACCAGCACTTCTTACTTCCTAGTGTCCTCCCTGTTTCAGATGGTGGTGTTCCCCTGCACCCTCAACAACCTTTTGATGTGCATCAGCAAGCTTTAGCATCCCCACCCTTCCATCCATCAATCTGTGTCACCTGGAGCAAGGCTGGTTAGTGGCTCAGAGGGTGCTCCTTCCAAAGAGAAGCACGTGGAAAGCAAATGGTGCCCCTTTGCTCAGCAAGGCAAGCACCATTTTAGCAGAAAGAGGTAAGCAAGCCAGTTAATGTGGCTGCTTGTCTATGAGACCATTATTAGTGTAAAGAAATATGGAAAATCTTGGTTAATTGCATTCTTACTGGCCTTCTATTTTTGCCTGGTGACTTGAGAGAGGAACTATCTTTGAGGGAGAAGTCCTGGTTGTGTTTGAACTCCCTGATCATCACACAGTAGTTTCCTCTTGGCACCCAGCTCCCAAAGGCAGCAAAACACCTTCCAGCAGCTGCTCAAAACAGGATGAGAGCTCTTAGGATCTATTCCACTAGGGGCAGAACAAAACAGACTGTAGACTGCTCACTGTTCACAGGGCTGTGATCCTCCTGTTTTTCAAGCTGTAGGAGCATACCCTGATCCTTTCCACAAGATGCAGTGGCCAAGGAAGAGCATCCAGCTACTCCACAGGCAGAGCAGCCAGTGTCCCAAAGCTTCTAGAGGCTCCACACTATTGCCCAATCAGCTTTACATTTTCTCCTTCCAGTGACAGGGCAACTTTTTTAATTAAGCAGGGCAGAAACACAGTAATCAACATGCCAAGAGCAAAAATGAACCAGCCTGTCGCCGTCAGGTTAAGTTTCACATCGTACAGCAGGGCTCTTTTAACTCCCACCTCCCACAAGAGCATGTCACTTCATGCTTCCTGGACCATCCCCTGCGTGTCTGTTTGTGCACTCTCATGGTGAACCAGATCAGGGAGCTGGTCTTGTTAAGCTAAACAAAATGGGGGGGAAAAAAACAAAGGAAAAAAAACCCCAGCAACCCCCCCCCCAAAAAACCCCCAAAACAACCACCCCCCTTCCCCCAAAAAAATCAACCCAAAAAAAAACCACAAAAAAAGGGTATGAAGAGGATAAAATATCATGCAAAGAATTTTCCAGCAGGACCAGTTTCCCAATCCTACTCGGTGCATGAATGCACAAGTGTTTGTGTTGGCACAGGGCAGAGCGTGGCAGCCAGGGCTGTTTAAGCATTCCCAGACTCACAGCCTGCACTCTGGGATGCTGACACTCACTCCCCAGCCCGCCATGCATTATGGAAATGCACATCACCAGGCTGCAGGCAACACGCAAATCAGAGGCTGACTCAGAGGGCCACACAGGTTCATACAGAGATGAGCAAGGACAGGGGCTGTAGGGAATGTTCTCTTCTGCAGTGTTTGCTCATGATGGATAATGCTTGTTCCAAGGTCTGACAGCTTTCGAGTCCTCCCAGTCCTCCTGGGAGTAGGAATACACAGTAGCAAAGGCTAGGCTGATATCTTGTTCAAACCAGAGCAGCTCTACTTTCATCCTGGGCCACCAACTTTACAGGAGGCCCAGTGAAATTGCCATTTATTCCTGGACAAAGAGTACATGGAACATCCTTCACCAGAGAGGGCTGAGCAAAGCTGGAGTCCCAGAGGGCTCTGGATTCCTCCGCAGGGGAAGCTCATGGCCGTGCAGGTGGCAGCAAGGACAGCACACCAGCTGTGCACGGGAGTGCCAGGAGGGCACAGAGCACAGTGCCAGCTCTGATGCAGAAGAGCTCAGCTGCTCTCAGCCCCCTCTCAGCCAGCTCAGTCCCTCAGCAACACAGAGAAGGGAGTTACAGCCTGTGCTCCTGCTTTTTCACCTGGACAATATATCACACAAGTAACTTACTACAGACTGCTTTCACTCACACCAGCCTGCTCCGTCCAGTCAAGCAATGCAGCCCAGGCCAAAGGCTGAGTCTCACAGCAGATCAACACATCCACAGACCTGACACACAACAGGTACACAGCTTAACTCTGTATCAGTGACAGGCTGTCAAAATACGGCCAAAAATGGGGTCCCTTTTGTCTCCCACGTTCAAGGCAGCCCGTGCTTTGAAGATGCAGTCTAATGAGAAAGCTCATTTCCCTGCAGCTAATCTCATGAGAAGCAGCCAGTTCAGTTTTATGTTATAAACCACTTTTCTTTAAAGATCCTTTCCTGCAGCTCTTTAACATACCTGATAGTTCAGGTATTTGTTTCCTGAACTAGCACAAGAAAGCCACAGCCAATGTATAAGCTCAAAAGGGCTGTGCAAAGTAGGTGCAGCTCACTGAGACCATCCATCCTGGGAAATTAATTTCAATCTACTTAAGCTGGCCTGAGAGATGAGCAGTGAGCTGCCTAAATCAAGACTAGGCAAACCTAGCTTGTCTTAAAACCCTCTAAATGAAAATCACCAGCATTTTCATTTCCTAGTGTAGCATAAGCAGCAGAAAAGATTCATGCTTACAGCAACAGCCACTTCATCCACTTGTTTAGAAGGGAATAGACCAAGAATTGCTTGGCTTCAGCAGACGCTAGAGGAATGAATCCCAACAGTGGGCCATGCATCCCTGAAATCTGACAAAGTCAGGCTAAAGAGGGGAGCATACTGGTAGGCAGAAAATCTTTATGAAATGGAAACCTATCCAGCAGAGGACTCCAGCAGCTCAAACCACATTACCCAAGCATACTGGTAACTACAGCACAGATAAATGTGACCCTCCTGCCAGCAGAAGAAATTAGAAGTGACAGGATCTAAATACCTGCTGCCTCTTCCTCCTCCACACGTGCAGCCCCTGCTGTGGAGTTCAGGTGAGAAAGAGCAACTCACCCCACACAAGGCATCAGCAACCACAGCCACTTCAAATAAGAGACTGCACTTTGCAGTGTTGCTTCCAGCACATATAAAAACACTGAGCTTGTGCCTTCAGCATTCGTTGCCAATTATTCCCAACCAGCTGACCTGTGGTGGAGGCAAATTGCTTTCCTTGCCCCATCTCCTGGCACCCATTCGCCCTGTTTAGCGACCAGCACTGAGGACTGTCATTGCAGTTAAACTTGCTACAGAACTAGAGTTTCTGACAAGTGCAGCAGTGGCCTTCAGATTGCCTGACTGCTCCTTAAAGCTTGTGTGGGCTGGAGAAGCCAGTCTCCTCTCTCCACACACCTAGGAAACCACCCAGCTCCCAGGGAAGCAGACCAGTTGGCAGCACAGCCCTGAGGCTGCTGAACGGAGTCCAAGGCTGGGTTTGAGCGAAGAGCTGCAAGCAGCGAGTGCCCCCATTTGTTCCATTTGGGACTGGCTGCTCCCAGCAGCCCTGGGAGCTCCAAATGCTCAGGTGGGGCTGTCAGCCACGTGCCAGGATGCCGAGAGGCTCAGCCCTGCACGCTCCTCCTGCCCAGGCTGCAGGACAGAGCACAATATCAGTGAACACCAGTGTCAGGACATGGCAGGGGCAGCTCAGGGACTTTGGAACCACTGGAGCACAACTTGCTCTTGTCATCCTCAGCCAGTCAGCTCAGAACTCCCAGCTCAGAAATCAGAGGTGTGGCTGTAGGAAAACAAGAGATGGTCTGTGGCATCTCGTGTCTTTACATCAGGGTGGTGGCACCCTGTGCATCGCTGATGCCTCTCAGCACACCAGAGCACGTGTGCCTCTGGCCTAGGGAAGCCTGTGGCCAGGAGAGAAATCCTGTGCAATTTGGTTGGTGGAACTACTACCCATTCCAAATGAGCTCCATGGCAGCTTTTATGTGATCAGCAAATGACCACAAGCAGTGCTACAGCTGCACAAGTGCTGTGACCTGAGCAGATGTGGTCCCAGAAGTCAAAAACCACCTCATCACTATGCTACACAGTATTCTGACGGGGAAAAACTGTCCTGCTTCACCTGAGAAGCCAACAGGCAGCCAGGAACAATTGTCAGACAAGAGTAAACACAACAGTCTTCAGCATCCAGAATGTGGATAGAAAAAACTCAGGTTCTTATCTCAAGAGTTTCCCTCTTCTCCACCCTGAAGTCAGGCAATTACCTAATGTGAGATATGCCAAGGAGCCAGGAGACAAAACTCTAAGATTTCTTGAAGGATCACAGAAGCATGTTCAGTCTATTACTGATACATACATGTTTCTAATTTGAGCAAATTGCTTGCAGTGCTATATTAAATTAGTGAAATCCAAGTTTCAGATAAAAATCCCAAGTGTACCAAACTAAAAGCTTGTACTTAGGGCAGGACTTGTGGCCCCTAGCAGCTAGGATGTTGTTTAAACCTCAGCAGAAAGATAAACTTGCAACCCTGGAGTACCAAAGGTCTCAGTTAAAGCCATTGGTAAACTTAAGTGAGACTACTTAAACTTACAAATACTTGGCCTTACAACAACAAAAAAGCTGACCAGGTGTTCCAGTTAGTCACACAGAGTTACAGTGGAACTGCCCAGACAATGCTTGGTAAGAGGATGTATTCTACAGCAACGGGATGTGCACAAGACAACAGAAGTTACTTCTGTTTCCTTACACGTCAGTGACAGAAACACCTGCCAGCTGCAACCCTGTTGCCATCAAACTCTGCTTAATCTTCCCAGCTGATCTGCCCACAGTCTAACTTACAGAACTTACATCAGCTCCTTCACATCAGGACAACATCCCAAGCCTCAACAACCCAAGACAAGGCCTCCTCGATTGCTTTTGTGAAAATTCCACATTTTCTTCAGAGGGATGCACAGTGAAGTCTCCGAGGCTTGTGAAATTATTTTTTGCCAACGATTTGTATATTCCATACATATATCCCAGACATGTGTTCCCTTGGAATGCTGTATTTCACTACAAATCTAACACTCAGCTCCTCAGTTGCAGCATCACCACCAGCCCTTTCAACCACAGCTCCCACTGGAGAGCTGATGGATCGGGGACTGGAAGCACCCAGAAGGAGCTGCCTGGCTTGAACAGGCACCAATGCAATCTCTCTCTCACATGTGCACACCAGATGGCAGGACCAGGGACATCCTAAAACCTGATTGCCTGGTGCTGTTGCTTGTCAGTCTGGTACAGAAGACCTTGACTATTTGCAAGGCAGCTACAGAAGAGAAACTTGGGCAGTAAACTGAGCCAAGAGTTGGCATTCCACAGCACCCTTCTGATTTGGTCATAGCTAAGCCCCAACCAGTTCTAAGGGACTCTGTTCTTGCACAGCAGGGCTCACAGCAGCCACTCTGCTAAGAATGAACTCAATCCACAGCCAGTGGCTGGACTCACACAGACCATGCAGGAGCTTTACATTTTGGGTTTGGCCCAAGGCAAGGCAGTTCCTGCACCTTGGCAGGTCTCAGACTAGCACACAGTGGACTCAGTGATCCTTGTGGAGCTCCAACTCAGAATATTCTACAATTCTCGGTGTTCTTTTTGTGTCTATGGCTCACCATTGCCAGCTGAGATCTGACGAAACCAAGTCTCTCCCTAGATTATGAGGCATGCCATCACTTTTGTCTTATCCACAGGATCTCAGTGTTGACTAAGCCAAGGTTGTTTATAATGCAGAAGTCATCCCTGCTAACAGATGCAGTTAGGCTGCCATGACTAAGCCATTCACTAAAGGACTGAAACATCTCCACCACATGCAAGAGGCACATCTCAGATCAGGAATACCCTGCTCCCCTATCCCAAGAGTCTTCTTAAAGAGGCACTTTCACATTACCCCCTCCTTCCACGACAGTCCTAGCAGCTCCTGAAGAAAAGCACCATGCAAGTGTTTTGGGTGCTACTGATCTCCTTGGAATAAGCAGCAGTAGCTCAGATGGCCTTTGGGCACAGGCTGGACCACATTTCACTGAGTCATCCTAAGGCAGAACACAGCTCAGACTGCATGGATTCCCTCTGAGAAACATAGACACCCACAACCACTGGAGCACACAGCCAGGGACCCACCCACATGAAATGGCACAGACCAAGCTCACAGCACTTCCTCCCAGGACACCCATGGTCTCTGGGCTCAGGTTTACAAAAGCATTGCTGATCCCGCACATAGTACAAAGTCCTAACAGTGGCTGCTTCCTGACAGCAGTTGCCCCATTCACAGTTAAATTATGCAACACCTCAGTGAGATTATGAGAGCTGACTGGTGTACTTCCATGCTGAGTCACATGGGTGTTGAATTATCATTTCAGTGATGAAGTACCAAGTGAAATCCTCCCATCAGAAACGGTCTTAAAACAACCTGCTGCTGGAATTGTGCTCCAGTCACCTATTGTTCCACTCATTTAATGAATGGACATTAAGCATTTCTTGATCAAACACCTACTGGATCAAACTAACTGTGGCTTAGTCACCCAGTCACACTGATTCATACCACATCTGTACAGCAGAGCCCTGGATAAGGGACTGTTACAAAGGCAAGATGAATCAGAGCCTCCTTTTGATCTCAGCTGTTATCCAAGCCTCACATCATGCTGTCATTTTTGGGTATGCAACTTGTTCACCTGTCTTCCCCATGGCCTTTTTTCAGAGCAGCCATCAAATCAGGTGGGGAGGTTAGAGTTTAGTGGGAGGTGCTACCACATTTGTGCATTCTGGGTGCTCTCCTGCCTCATATGGGCAACCGTAAGATTTTAAGTTGTGATTTGGACATCCCTGTGTTTTACACATCTATACCGTGAAGAGACAAGAGACACCACTAATGCCACTGCTGACAGATTGACAGGCACCACAACAAGTCAATAAAACAGTGCTAAAATTGCAAGGTAAGGTGAATGCCTTACTGCCAAGTTACACCTAGCACAGCATGTCCCCTAGTTCAGACCAGTTTCTGTCAAGAGGTACCATCAGTAGAGCCAAGATGTGACATAACAACAGATCAAACTTGTAAGACACTGTTCAAACAGCACTAAGTTGAAGATATTTCATACATACAAATAAACTTCTGGGTCTGCTCACTGACTACCAACTCTAGCCAGCACATTATCCCTCTAAATAAAGCAGAGCACCAAATGCTGAAGGACCACTTTATGGGCCAAGTCTAAAAGCACAGGCTGAACCACTGGCATGCACCAGCACCATCACAACACCCCTGAATGCTGTCTCAGGTGTGCAGCACTCACCTCACAATCCCCAGCTGATGGATTACACAGGACTTCTCACACAACTTTACTTGCTCATCTCTCTGAATTATCCAAAACAGGTCCAGTTTCCAAGAGAAGAGTTGTGATCTTCTATTGTGAACTTTCACTTTCTTTTACTGGATACTGCAGTTTTCTCAACTTCATAATATTCTGGGCCTGCAGCCAGAGACCCACTGGCTACATCATACTAGTAAATTAAATAATATCAGAGAACATCCCCAGGCACTAGAACACAACCAATACCATCACATTATTAGAATGATTTATGGCATAGTTTTGAGCCTTGCCAACCAGTATGCCCCCAAACAAGCAAAGGAAGCTTCTCAGCTGGCAGTCTGGTGAGGGGTGTGCATTACAGAATAGGCCAGAAAACCAGATTTCCTACACAACTGTGACTCTAGCATTGAAGCTGGTCACAGGACACCTTGTGTCTAACATGCTTTACTGTACTGGGTTTGCGTGGTAAGATTTTGGTAGCAGGGGAACTACAGGAGTGGCTTCTCTAACAAGACAGAACTTCCCCCATGCCTGACAGAGCCAGTGGCAGCCAGCCAGGACAGACCCACTGCTGGCCAAGGCTGAGACCACCAGTGACAGCAGCAGTGCCTCTGGGATAACACAGCCAAGAAGGGGAAAGAAGCTATTGCACAGGAGTGACTGCAGCCAGAGAAGAGAGGGGAGGGAATATGTGAGAGTAGCAACCCTGCAGACCCCAAGGTCAGTGAAAAAGGAGGGACAAGAGGAGCTCCAGGCCCCAGGGCAAAGATTCCCCTGTGGCCAACCATGGCCCCCATTCCCTATCCCCTTGAACTCCTGGGGGGAAAAGCTGGAGAATCTGGAGTAAAGTTAAGCCAAAAAATGAAGGGCAAAATGGGGACAAGGTGTTTTTAAGATTTGGGTTTACTTCTCGTTATCCTACTCTGAGTTGATTGGTAATAAATTAAATTCATTTCCCCAAGGTGAGTCCATTTTGCCTGTGATGGTCACTGGTGAGGGATCTCTCCCTGTCCTTATCTCAACCCACAAGTCTTTTGTTATATTTTCTCTCCCTGCTCAGCTGAGAAGGGCAGTGACAGAGCAACTTCAGTGGGCACCTGGTGCCCTGACAGGATCAACCCACCACATTTACTTACAAGCACCAGGGAACGTTTGGTCAATCTTTTTAACCCCTTCTGGTTGCATGCTGGGTGGTGGGGGGAGGGCACACTGAACATTTAACACTTTTGAGCTACTAGAGTAATAACTTCTAATTATTCATAATCACATCTTCCAGCTTGTGTAGAAAGAAGCTCACCAGCGTTTCACAGCTCAGTGCAGCTACAGATGCAGACTGGGGAACTTTCTGCAGGTTAAACACACTTCAGAGGGAGCCGGTGCTGCTGCAGGATTAAGCCAGCAGCTTTCTTCTGCAGGCCATGAGTCAGTCGATGTGAGAGCACGATAGCACAGCACTCCTTGCCACTGCCCAGACATGCCAGAGTCAGCCTCTTTTGTTCCCTGCTTTGTTCACTGATGGGAAAGTAGTCACGATCTAGATGATTCCTCCGTTAGGACAGAAAGAGATTTATAAGTCAGAGCTGTCTAGCTGCAGGCTGTTAGGCAAGTTTCGATGCAAGCCTCACCACCACTTTCCACTGCATGTAGATGCCACTTACACGCTGCTAGAGCCAGTGAGGTGGACAAATCTCATTTGTCCATCAAATCCGCTGGTGTGAGAGTCTCTGTCACAGTTTCATAAGCAACAGAGCACAGCAAGTGAGTGGAGAATATCACATAGATGAGCATCTGTGTTAGATACCAATTCAAGCAAGCTTTGTGGTTCCTCTAGTTTGGGCTTCTACCCATCAGCTTCTTGACTGAAGAAAGCCTGGACTCTGTCCCTACAGAAGATCGCTATTAGCTGGTCAATAGGATAACAGGTTCTCTCCTCTGCAGATGCTTTTACCAGATACTGATGTTTTGGTAGATCAAAAGGCTGCTCTGAGCTCCTGTGGTTGTGCAGAGCATAGGTATCAAATCTCCCAGATCACCATGCTAGGGCCAGGGCACATAGCCTCCAAACTCTGCTGTCAGCTGGATAACAAGTAGCACATGACAGGCATAGATGTCTCTCTCTATAAATATATACATACCTATATTTGTATTTCCCCACTCAAGGCACAGAAAAAGACAGCATGGGATCCTGTTCTGGGACAGGAAAGAGCCAGGTAGTCTCTTCCTACAGCACTGTAGCTGCCAGCTCCGATCCCCAGAGAATATACAAAGGTTTCCTACCAGCACAGCCACAGCAGCACCACTGCTACGACATGGAGCTTCGCAAGAGCTCTCATCTGGAACTCGTTATGTTAATCACCACTTGCTCTCTAGAAAGCAGACTGGCTCCACTCACCCCTGCCCACCTCTGGCTTCAATCTGCAGTCTGCTCCTCCAGTAATCCCTGCATATGCAAGGGGCTGGACCAGAGCTGCTGCCTGGCGCTGACCAGGATGTGTACAGCCACCAGCATTAGAAACTAATTATCAAGAGCTTTCCTGTGTACAGCACAGGACAATCATGGTCTGCAGTGCCGCCCAGAAAACATTCAGCATGCTCCCCTTCCAAGTGGGATGGAGTTCAAGTTTCCTTACATTTAAAAGAGGCAATAAACTCCTCATCACGTGGCAGAGGCAGACAAAGAGCAACCCCCAGTCTCCAGCTATGGTTTGTGTGTGCTCAGGTGATGGAGCTGGTGCACTCTGAGTGGTTCTGTGAACTGGCTGTACTTTGAAGGTTGGCTGACAGGAGTGTGTGCCTGGGACTGCCCACAGCCAGAAATCAAGACTGTCAGCCTTTGCTTCTATGACTGGCAACCAAGACATTGACATTACTGCACAGGCAGCATAGAAAAGCTACACTGTGGAGTATGACAACACAGAGCCCTCATGCAAGGCAGGATACCCACGAGTATTTTAAGCTGGTTGGCAGGCAGTTTCCTATGTTATATCAGTACCCTTGGTTTAGTCAGGAGTCATTCTGCAAGAGCAATCCAGAAGACCTTTCAGTTATTAGAAAAACCTGAACACCAAGACACAAAATGAGTAGACATTAAAGAAAACCATGTTGCAAAAACATGGGCGATGGAGAAGATAGTTCTGCCAGAGAGCAGAGCAGCAAGACACAGAGGTGAAGCAGCAAGAGTTCTTCAACTGATAATACCCCAAGGAGTTTCTAACTAGAAGCCTCGCAGGGAAAGCCATGACTTACAACACCGCCATGACTCAGTTGTTACTGCAGCTCCAGTGACTCAACGGGAAGTTCTATTGCCAACTCCATCCAAATCCCACTAACACACTGGTTTCCATCCAGCAAGGCAAGCCTCACTGGTGAGACTGGTCTCAGCAGCAAGATACAAACATTACAGTCGAGCATGGCAAGGAGCCCAAGCTAACAGACTCCACTGGACCCGTGCCGGTTCCACAAGACCCAGAACGCCGACTGCAGCCAAGCACTGCTTGAGAAACAGAGAGCTTGGGAAACCACCACATTAGCAGATGTTGCCCCACAAGAGTTGCTTGTAGGAGGTCCAAATGTTATCTCACCTTGAGGTGAGGCTTCACAGAGCAGTAACTTTTCCATTAGCATCCCCACAGGAGAAGTGCACCATCCCAAGTTTCTAGCCAGGCCAGATAAGGCTCATGGCTGCGGTACACCAGTAGCCAGCAGAGCAGCAGTTCAGGTGAAGTACACTCCTCAGCCCTGACTTAGAGACCTGTTAGCAAAGCTGACAGCACTCCAAAGGAGGAACCACATGCCTTGTGCATTTAAGAGTATCTTCTCAGCCCAGAAGTGAACCCCTAAGAAACATCAGAAGTCCTTGCACTGTTGGTCAAAACAACTTCCCCACTGCCTAAGTTCACTGCCTATATCAAAGTCTAGGGAGTAACAAAAGCTCCTCACGTCCAATCCACAAATAAACAGTGTCTTTAAATATTACAATGCTCTGATGCCTACTAAACAGCTCACAACCATCCCCCCCCAAATACAATCACTTATGTTTCTGCTCATATATATTCTGCTCATTTCAGAATGCCGAGACAAGACCCAGCTATAATCCCTAATTTCTTCCACGTTCTTTAGCAGGACTACAGTTACACTAGAACAGGAGAGAGCTGCTGTTCTAGCCAGCAGCTGATGTTCCCCACTGCTTTGCTCCTTCTCTTGGCAGGAACAACTGTCCAGTCTGTTTGTTTATGGAGAGAGTTACCATAAATTTCCACAGATAAAAAGTCCATCACTTTTAGCTAAATTGCTCTCAGATAAAGGCACCAGAGTAAAGGTGGTGTGCTCCTCTTACAGGCAGCTTGAGATCTAGCCAATAAAGCTTTGACAAAGCAACTCACCTTGGAGCAGACGTGCAGGGGCTGGTCAGATAATCGCTCTCTTTGGCTCCACTGATTACATCGCCTTGACTCTAATGAGGGCTTAAGCACCCAGCACACACAGACACCTACATTTAGGTGCTCCAGCACCATCAGCTGAACGCTGTCCTGAGGGATTAGTGCCATTTGAACATGGCAAGCCCATCAATCTTCAGCTGTCATGGAGTGCTGTGCTAGACGTCTTCTACTCTTTATTATCTCAAGGCTATTAGGATGAAAACACTAACGCTGCAATCCTGAAGCACTGCAATTTCACAACTGGCAGCACCGACTCAGGAAAAGGCTCTATCTTCTCTCTCCCAAGGAGCTCCCTCCTCCCTGTAAGGAGGGCCTAAAATCCCAGCTCCTCAGACGCGAGAAACAAGTGTGGAATGTCCCTCTCAGGGGTATTAGTATGGTCCTTGGACACAGGAACCACTTCAAACAAGGTTAGGACAAAGTGCTGGTATACAGGCTACCTGGAGACATCTGAGTACAGGCAATGCAAAACACATACCTAAAATGGACCGATCTCGCTGCTAAAACAGCAGCCTACATTTCAGGTTTGTGCACTAACTTAATTTTAGAAGGCTTACAGATTTCTTACACTTGCTGTAACTTGTCTTGGGTTGTTAGAGAGGGTTGTTTGTTTCCAGAAATTTCAGAGTGCTGCCATTAAAAATGTTAGCTCTTCTCACCACTTGAAACTGAGAGAAAGCTGGAACAAAGACTACAAAACTGCACCAGAGCCCCCTTACACCATAAAAACTCCAGCTCATTTGCTGCTGCTCTACTCAGAGCTGACCAGATACAGCAGTCACCATTTCACCAGGAGGTGGCCACCAGCAAATCAGTGTTCAGATGGAGAAGCTCTGTTTACAGTGCTAGATGAATATTGGGACACTGCTCTGTGCATACTACAGAAGAAAGTGTTTCCTCCTGCATGTTTAACAAGCAGGCTGGACTACCCTATTTCTTCAAATAAGTTTACATTCAGATAGGAACAACATCACCCTTGGAAAAAGGTTTGGCCTGCTCTGATAAGCTTGTGCCAACCACCAGCACGCACCTACACCAGACAAAACAGCCAGAACCCTCCTTCTCTCTCCATAGGGGCTGCGCTGCCCAATGCCCACTGCAGCAGGATGTGCATCTTGGCTTCCTGGCAGTATTATACTGTGTAAAAGCTTCCATTTCAGAGAATAACAAGGTTAAACTGTTAAAATGGTAAGATGTATCAGCTTCTAATTTCAAGGAAGTCCACATTCCCATCATAACAGAGGGCAATTACTCTCATAAAGAGAGTTTTAAGCAATAAAGTGTCACCTTGAAGGAGATCAGGAACCTCTCCAATCATTCCTGCAGGTAAGAGTATTCAGGAAGAAAACAACTATTGTTTGGTCAGTTGCTTGCTCCTGTTTATTATTCCAATGACAATATGCACAGATGAGCCAAGTTAGACAGCAAAAGCCAAGGGCCAAGCCATGTGCCAGCAGCAGTGGCATCCATCCCAACGACCAGAGCACCAAGAACCCAGCACAGCCATGGCAATGCCCGCAGCACTGCAGTCTGGCAGATTCAAAAGTCCTGTGCAAGGTCATTCTGCTTCTGTGTCCAACTCAAGAGGTTTTCAGCTACTCAGTGCAAAATCATAATTATTCCAGATGGGTGGGAAAGGCAGATTAGTCCCTGTCACTGACATTTTGACATGGGGAAAAAAAGCCATGTGATCATTAGAAGGGAACCAGCCTCAGTGCTGAGTCACCCTGGAGAGCCCCAAGGACTTCTGCTCCTCTTGTGTGCTTGAAACCCCTCCATCTGCAGTGCCACCCAGGCCTGAGTGTCTCATAGGCACAGGAGAACTCCTGACAAGCATTTACTTCACATTCTTCTCATTTCTACTAAGGAATATTTATCACAGGGTAATTTTATCCAAATAGAGTGCAGAGGCTGCAAATTAACTGCAGTTTCCCCACTTCATTAAGCAGAAGCTTACTCAGAAGTTGAGAGCGGAGACCTCCTCCCATGGAACAGCGCTGCCTACACTCACATGTTTGTAATTTTTAGCCATCTCATAACGACTCACTGCCATGTGGGCCAGGAGGGTCCATGTCCAGAACTACAGGCAAAGTTCACAGACAGAATGGTACAGCAAAACCAGAGGTATTTCGAGCAGCTCAGATCCCACTGTGCACTTTGTTCTGCCACTCCTTATCTGACTGCAGTTGCTGCAGTTTATCCCTAAGCAAGGTTTAAATCAATCATCTCAGAAAGAAAAAAACCCTCTAGTTTTACTTTGATGGCCCTGCCTGCTCAAACTATCTCATGCTCCACTTTTTCCTCCTAACTCATCCAAAGGGGAAGACTCCACAGCCGGCGCAAGCTCAGGTCTGGTGGGGACCACATGGGAAGCAAAGAAGCGCGTCCCTCATCTCAGAAGAAAGGGATGGGACTGGGGTTTTGTGCCCCTCGAGGGGCGGCCACAAGACCTCCTGCCCCGCAGCCTCCGACCGCACACGGGGCTCGACGCCGCCCAGGCTGCCAGCACAGCCCTGAAGCAGCCAGCACAGCCCTTGACGGGGCTGCAGAGCCAGGTTTCCTTGGACAGGCGCTGGCAGGCGGGGCGGGAGCAGGAGCGGAGCCATCCCCTGTCCGCGGATGACACCTGGCGGCTGCCGCTGCTGCGGGACCCCACGGCTCCGGGCTGCCCC
>WEZZ01015466.1:24807-51316 GCA_013400585.1 Chloropsis cyanopogon | reverse complement strand
TCCCCGGCCGCGCTCCCCCCACCCCGGCCGGTCCTCCGGCAGCCGCCGCTTCCCTTCCACTGCATTCCCAGATTTCCTCTCTGGCAGAGGCAATGCTCCCGCCGAGCTTCCTTCCCTCTCGCTAAAAATAATAATTCAAAAATAATAATAATAATGATGATGATGATGCTGTTAAAAGCCCTCCCTTCCCGTTTCACTGTGGGAAAAGCCGGGGGGCGCTCGGCTGTCTCCCCCCGGCGCCGCTCCGGAGAGAGGGGCGGGAGCGCTCCCCGGTGGCCCCGCAGCCGGGGCAGCCCTCCGAGCTCCCGGTCACCTCCAGCGGGGGCTTCTCCCCCAGAAAATCCCCACTGTTTAGGGAAGTGAGCTGTCTTCCCTCCTGCCCGCGGGTCCCCGGGGCCGGCCCCATAGCCTCTGCCCGTGCCTTCGAGCACGCGTTTTTCTGCCGCTCGGAACAAGATTTCTGGCAGCGTAAAATGCTGCGAGAGGTTTGCGGCAAAAAATGCCGCTTTGAAAGAAGCGCCCTCCTGCAACTCGCCCTTTTTTTTTTTTTTTTTTCTGGAGTTAAAAGCGACTTCAGTGCCGCTGTGGCTTGGTTTTCGCACGTCCCAGCGAGGATGGCAAAAATGAGGCAACAACCATCCAGCAAAAACACACTGGAGGCCGAATTGTATCACCCTTCCACAGGGTCAGGGCTGGAGTTCCTGTTCCAGTCCATTCATTTGTCTTGTTTTATTTTCTCCGCTTGTGCCAGCACATGTTGAAATGTTTGCTATAAACAATGCAGCTGAATGTGTGTGCAAATGTTATTAAAAAAAAAAGGGGGAAGTTTTTTAGGAATTTTTACGGCTGCTGGAAGCTGTAGCAGCACACACTGGCCACATGGCCAATGGGCACAGCATGGCCATGGCACAGCTGGATGGATGAGGGATGTGGTTAAGGCTGCAGCCATTGGGCTCTGCTGCCCTGGAGCTGCCTGGGAGAGGGGTAACCAAAAAAGAGCCTTAACTGGTGTTTCTTGGTTCCTCTGGAGGCTCTTGGTGGGTGTTGGTCAATCTGTGCCAGACCCAGGATCCCTTCCCACAGCTGTGGCCCAAAGGCTTTATAGACCTAATTGGATATTCAATGTGGCTAAAGCTGTTGAGATTTTATCACGTTTTAATTACCTTGCTTTCTTTCTCTCTCTCTTAAATTACTCATGCAGCTCCTGCCACCCCGCCTTTCCTTCATGTGAGCCGTGGCCTCTGTGTTCTTCTTCCTGCCATGCCTTGAACCTGGTGCAACCAGAACATTGGACATGAGACTTTTGGGACAGGGCTTGGGTCAGAGGTGCTTGGTGCTGGGACCTGCAGAGCATGAGGCTGAAAATGTCACCCAGACTTGGTGGGCGGGTGGTGACATCCATCTGCAGGGTCATTACTGGGAATCAGGAAATGCATGCTGGGCACAGCCAGCCTTCCCAGCAGGTTGTGGTGCAGCAGGGGTCAGTTGGGCCAAGGCTGCATCTGGTGGACCCTGGCAGCACAGCAGAGGGAGGGAGCACTTCCACAGCACTCCTGGGAGCAGTGGCAAGGCACTGCTGGGGTAGAGCGGCACGTGGGTTTCATGCCAGCGTGGGCCTGTGTGTGTCTTTGACCAAAGAGGACTGTGGTGCTTCTTGCTGGATTGGCCAGAAAAGGTTTGGAGCTTGATTGGGATGTTCTGGCTGGGATCTGTGAATGGGGTGAGAGAAGAACAATGCAGCGCTTGGAAGCCAAGTGTTTTCAGTGACATTCCCGTGCCCTCCGCTTGATCATTGAAGCATGTTAAGTATTGTGGTTTCAGTCAAAAGAGCTCCATGCTGAAAAGCCAGATGAGACTTGTATGGAGAGGAGTTTCTTGGCAGCCCGGAGCTCAGGGGATCATAGGAGTTGGTTGCCTCTGCCCAGTACAGCGGAGCTGTGGGGATTTCCCAGAATTGGATCAAGGGCTTCCAGCAGTGTAGCCCAATTGAACTCAGTCTCCTTGGGGAAAAGGAGCTGGTTTGAACTGTGTGCTGCCATGGGAAGAGAGGAAACAGCCACGGGAGGAATCCAGCTCACTGCTTCTGCTACCACCAGAAGCGAGCCTGGAGCAGGAATGGCAACTGTGGCTTTTGGGCAACCACCACACTTCTGCACTGGGCTCCTGAGCAGAAGCCATTGTCCCCTACCCCCTGTGTGAGTGTCACACAGCAGCAGGAGCTGCCTGCCTGGCTTTCCAGGCGTCAGACCCACCCACAGCAGTGTGTGAGCATGTGCCACTGTCACTGTGTCCTCACCTCGAAGCTGCCCGTCAGCAGCAGTGCAGCCTGCAGAGCAGATGACTGATGGATGACTCCTGAAGCCTGGCACCATGTGTCCTTAAATGGTTTATTAGTGGTCTGTGACCAGGTGGGGTAGGGTTAGAAAAAGGGTTCGATTCTGCTTTGGGTTCCTTAACAAGGGCTGGATTGTACCTGTGGCATCGAGCTGGACAGACTCACATATCACATCTCAGTTATTTCATCAGCTGCCAAACTTGTTTAAGTATGCTACAGCCTGACATCTTGGGATGGAGAAGATAAATATATTCCCTAACACACAGTGGGAGGTTAGAGTATTGCAAATACTGAGATTGCTCTAAGTGTCCAGGCTGCCCACCTACTGGGGATGACAGCTCACTGCTCACACGTGCTGTTTCTGGTTGGCTTCAGGTAGTTGGCTTCCGAGGTGATGGTTGCCATTTTCTCTGTTGTTGCTTTTGTGACAGAGAAAAAAGTCTGGTTTTCCCCCTGTGTGGTAGCTGAGCTGGCTAAAGAGGATTTGTAAGAACAGCAAACCCACAGCTCTCGTGTTTCACTTCTCAGGTATAATGTGCAGACAAGGCTTTTGGTGAAACTCTAAATTTCTGTGGTGATTGCTGGACAGGACAGAGAGGAAAGAGGGTGCCTCTGGACACATGGGGCAGTAAGAATATGCTAAATATATTTAGTTAAATGCATTCAGATTCAGTCTGCCCTAGAAACTTACTGGAGTGAGGTGGGAGATGCACCCAAAAAAAAGGGATAGTGTCTGGGAAGGGCAAAGTACAGTCACTGACAGTCCCTTTGACATCAGGGTTTTTCCCATGCGTGGTGCCTCGGAATGGTGAGCTGGCAACAAGAAGCTTTGATCAGTGAGCTAAAACCTGCAGATGGAAGAGGAAGGATTGTCCTGACAGGAGTATGTTAGGACACTGTGGCTGGTGGCCTGTTTGGAGACTGTGTAGACCAGGAAGATTTGCAAAGTTTCATTTGCTGCTAGCCTGGAGCTTCTCTTCTTCTTCCCCTTTCAAGTTCCTCAGGCCAGTGCCTCTATTATCCGTGTCCCACACCACATCCTTCTCTTTCTAACTCCATGCAGTAACAAAGGAGCAATCTGCCCAGTCATTAAACCAATACAAGCATTAAGAACAAGTCTGAAGAGGAAGCAAGCTGGATCTTCAGCCTCAGATTACCAAGAGCTTGTCTGCCAGCATGCAACATTTGGCATCCAGCCATTGTGCTACTCATCTTCTGGGTCCCCAGACACAGGGGCCACTACTCACCAGGTCCCCTATTCTCTTCGTTCAGGCTGGTGGCACCAAATACACCTAACTCTTCCTAACTCCTTGCATGCCTTGGCAAATCCTGTGTGTTTTGGTTTGCGTGTCCTTTTGCACTGATGGAGAAATAATTGATCCTGACCCTTTCACATGCAGCTGTGACTGGCAGCAGGATCACCTGAACGCACCCAGTTTGCTTGCACAGTGATATCTGATTTTGCTTGTTCTGTCCGGCCGCCTTTGCAGTGAGTCAGACATCTCTGACAACTCCATCTGCCTCCTGGCTTTCACTCCCAGGAAGTGAGAGACCAAGGAGACTCCCCTGTGGCCCACCCTAAGGTGTGGAGTGTGAAGTTAGCCTGAGGCCATGTCTGCTCTGATCTCCTTTCTTCTCCCCAGTGTAATGCTCTGATGGAAAGGATGACCTTGCTTACTTGGACAAGAATAAATCTTCTTGTAAAAAATCAGAGGTTGGAGTTTTTTTCCGCTTAAACAATGCAAAGTGTAATGGTCCAAGTGTTAGGGTAGCTGCAGTGTTGGCTTTATAGTTGCTAACTGGATCAACTTGGCTGCCTCTCCCAAGAGTTTGGTGACTTCTGTTCTGCTAGTGAGAACTTCTGTGTGGACACTGAAAACTATATATAAATATGTCTGTGCCACTAACCAAATAATTCTTGACCTAATTAAGCAGAGCTTCCTTTGGCAAAAGCTCAGCTGGCAGTGGCGTGCCACTTTTGTGATAGTTTTCATAAACAGCTGTAATAAAAGCAGCTGCATTGCTTTGATGCTGCGTGTGAGGGCCTGGTAGGATCCTGCATGCTCATTACAGAGAGCCCCAGAGCTGGATTTTGGGGGCTGGTGCATGAAAACCTACGGAGGGGTTTCCCATTAGCCTGAAGTTACACGGGTGCTGCCCACAAGAAAAGCCTGACTCGCTCTCTTAATGAGGCCTTTTCCTGCAGTACTGGATGCTGCTTTCACTGTTCAACAATTTTCGCCCACCACTTTCAGAGCTTGTGGACTAGGCAGGTATTTCTGAAAGCACTCACCTGAATAACCACTTTTTTTGTTGTTCTTTCCCTTGCCCAGGGAGATGCTCTGCTGCCTTTCTGTGATGCTCTTACCCCTGTGGCCAGCTCAGGGCAGCTCACTCACGGTGACTCACGCTGGCTTGCAGTGCGTGATCCCTCGACCTCCGTGACCCTAAATAATTTGAGCACAGAATGGGATTTGCCCTGGCATGAAAATGAGCATGGAGAGAAGGGTATCACGACTCCCAGGAACATAGAGGCAGGCAGTGCCGGGTGCTCTGGAGAAAAGGCAAGCAGCACAGGGGGGACAGAGCTACCCTGTTTCCACAGCACCCCCTGCTTGGTGCCTGTGCCTTGCCCTCTGGCAGCATCCCTGCTCCTCCAGGGGAGGTTTCCATTGATCCTGTGGTCCCCCTGGGAACAGGAGCTTTCTTCAGTGCCTTCAGTGGGGAAGTGCTGAGAAGTTTTGCAGATTGCCTGAGTTGCAAACCCTCTGACCATGAGAGAAGTTAGACCCTGCACAGCTGCCTGCCACCCTGCAAAATAGGAACTGTGATGCTTGGTGCTTTTATAGTACCTCAATAAATGCTCTGACAATCAAATATGTGTATTTTTAATCCTGCAGCTGGCTCTGGCAGTGTCACAGAGACCCATTATTTGCCTGGGAGAGATGGGGACTCCAGATCAAATGAGGTTTAATCTCTTGTCAAAGGCCTCCTGTATTTTCTCTGTATTCCTTTATTGTCCTGATTTGTGATAGAGGCTTATACTCTATCTTATGATAGGTTATGCTTGAATAACTTGCACAAAACTTTAATAAAAGTTCTCCTTGTGGAATGTGGTCCCTGTTCCTCTCTGACCATACCCGATATACAACATACCCTTAAAGTTAGCTATCAGTTTTTGCACACACTAGAGCTGCACTGCTGGTTAAAAAGTTCCAAATGAAGGAGAAAATGAAACTGTTTTAACCAAAATACAGAAGTATTCGGTCCACATGAAACATGTTGACTTTAAGTTTCAAGACTGTCACCTTTAAACAGCCAAGTGTCTTTGAGTTAGGTGTTTCTGCTACATGGAGAATTTGAGTAAGCATGTCTAACTCCAGGAATTCTGCCAAAGCAGGTTTAATACTCCTACGTATGCAAAGAAGCTGGTCTTGGGAGAAGCAAATGCTGCAGCAGAGCAGTTGTGAGAGCAGGGCTAGGCTGGAGATTTTAGTTCCATTTCAGTAACAGCTGATTAGAACAGATATTTGGAACATTGTAAAAAATACTGTTGGTTTTTTATGTATTCATCAAGCTGAGGCGATCTGGACCCAAGACTGGCTGAGGGTCTTTGAAGAAGGATGGCTCTGGGGCCAGCCACAGGCTTTGCCATTTCCTCTTGCTACCAATGGTGACCATGCTGTGAAATTGATACGATACAACACACAGGTTTTCTTCCTGATTAACCAAACGGATGCATCCTGCTGCAATTATCATCCTTCATTTAGCATTTCAAGGCCACTTACCCCCTTCCGCAGACGCTGGCTGTCTGAGGGCTGAGTGCAGTCACTCCTGGTGCAATGCTCCCGGCCCTGGCTGTCAGAGCATTGATTCACCACCCATCCCACCCTTCCTGTCCCACCCTCCCCCTGGCCCTTCTCACGCATCCATTAGGAGAACGCCTTTCCCCAGCTCCTGGGGGTGGGGATGCCCTGCCCCGGGTCCATGGGTGCTCATGTGCTGCAGGGACGGTGCGAGGCTGAGGCACAGACCCAGCTGTGCTCAAGTGTGTCTGTCTGTCTGTCAGCACCTTCCTGGCATGAACCACCTCCATGGGAGCGTCTGCCCCGGGGGGAGGCAGGCACAGGGCCTGGGGGAGGAGGGCAGGGGCACAGCGGGGCACATGCACGGGTGAGGAGCTGGAGGGAAGGAGGGCAGCAAGGGCTGTCACCCCAGTTGGGCAGGGAGGGGTTCCTGCGCTGCTGGCCTACGTGTCTGTGGGGAAGAGAAAGCTGTGGGTTTACCATGGTTTTCAACTTAGTGAGAAATGTGTGCCTGATGTGATGCCTGCTCCACTCTGACAGCACTGACTTTGGCAGGGTGAACACAGATATTTGAATTGCTTCATATTTTATGCTCTTTTGTTTCCTTTCTTTTAGTTTCATTTCTTTTTAGGTGACTGTGAAATTAGCTATACTTCACAAGGAGGCCTGGAATGAAGGTCTTCCAGTGCATAAAGTGTCTTTTTACTATTATTACTATGTTATATACTTTTTAAAAACACCATGTAGTTTTCAAAGCGCTCCTTCTGCCTTCCCCTCCCCTTCTCCCATTATTTGTAGTCCAAAAGGTCCTTATGGTTGTTTATTGCACTGTGGTTACAGTAGTTGTGTGTGTGTGTGTGTGTAGATGTAAATGCTTTATTTCCCCACCTCTCATCCCATCCCATTCTTCAGTATAAAGTTGTTCTCACTCCCACCCCCAACAAACCCTTTGGGCCTAGTCCTGCCTTCTCTTCCCTCCTTCCCTCCCTTCTCTTCCTCCCCCTTTTAACCACTGATTTATAAAATGTTGCTTCCTGTTTTCTGGTACATGCTAGGTGAGAGACCAACTGTGTATATTAAGGTGTCCAGTGCCATCTAAGACATTCTGCTGGAATAGAAGGTTTGGCTGAGGCAAGCTCCTAGGGAATGTTTCCCTGCCCTGCCCAGGTGTCTTGGATGCACAAGGGTCTCTCCAATGGCACCAGATCCCCAAGTATGCAACAGGATCTGGATCTGTTCCCAGTGTGTGAGTCTGCCTGGAAGCATCCACATTTAAACAGATTTGGTTTTAAACTGGGCTGGTATTTCTCCCATAGCCTCGCTGGTGGGGTGCAGCTGCATGGCCCTTGTGGGGGCATCCCTCCTCCAAGTGGCCAATGGGGGCCGTGCAGCACTTCACAGAAATGTGGGGTGGGTCACCTTGGACACCCTGATCAGACCTCTAGACTTTGGTTCCCTGCATGTGGAGCGGGTGGCACATGGGGTAGGGCTGTAGGATAGACCCTTTCCCAGCAGGATGTGAACTTGTATGACTCCCAAACTGGGATGAATAATCAAACCCTTAGTTCTCATGAGACACATGATGTTTCAAGGAAACAGGAGACATCATGTGAATTTGGAGTACTTAGGATGGTGAGTTTTCATACAAAAAGGCTTTTTAAGAGCCAAATGGCCCACTTGAAAGAGATCAGTGTATAGCTTGGATCTCTGATAGGGTTGAACTCCGCTGCATTCATCCCATCCCTCCATGCAAGGGGTTGGAATTGACTCTGTGATTTGCAGAGTTTGCCCATCCTCAGCTCCTCAGCCCCTCAGCCCAGCTTCAGCCCTCTGGTTCTTGCTTATTGAGAGATTGTTCTGGTCGTTGTACCAGCCTCTGGATCCAGTTCACACACAGGTGTGGAGCAAGGAACAGCATCTGGGCAGAGCCACCACAACTGAGCCCAGGAAATGGGGCTGAATCCTTCTCCAATATCCAGCATGTATGAACAGATGAACAGATCCCAAAACCTCTCTTCCTGAAATGATCCTGTGAGGGGAGGAATGAAAATACTTTCTGGTGCTGTCTTTGAGAAAGGGAGATAAGGATTATACAGGGGAGGAAAGAGAGGTCTTCATTCCCACCAGGGAACCTCTAGTTTTTGATCCTTCCGTTTAAACAAGGAACAGGGTGCCTATATTTGGGAGGAGAACATAGCTGTGAAATGTGCTATCATCATCTCCCTTGCCAGCCAGGCTGGCTAGTGCTTTCTGCCACCACCTGTGTGTGTTCCCTTGCCATAACACTTCCCTCATGTCTTTGGGGAACTTTGGGACCTGACACCTGTTCTGCTTCCCCAACGCTGAGGAAAGCCCTGTGACAGGAGCAGACAGTGGCCTTGCAGCCTGAGAAGGCACAGCCAACGTCACCTGTAAGGGACCTCAGGAGGCTTGGCCAGTTCCTCCCCAGTCCCCATGAGTGATATTCCTCTGTGGCAGTCAGTACCGGGGCAGCTCTGGGCTGCTGTGGGGACAATCCACAGCCAGTACTCGAGCGAGTGTCGGTGACACTGAAGCGTGTGAACCTGTCCTGTGAGCAGCAGACAAGCAGGCAGCCCTCCCCATAGCCTCCACCACCTGAGCACGGCTGTGCCGGGGAAGGGCTGCCTCGCTCCCCGAGGCTGGGCTGGGAAAAGATCCAGCAGCCAGGCTGAGGAAGGGCTGCAGTGCTGTGCAGCTGCCAGGAAATCTGAACCCTCCAGGCAGGTCTGAAGCTCAAACGAAGCTCATTAGGGCTCAGCTATGAGGGGTTTCTCCCTGTCCCATGTTCTTGCACACCAGCTGTGTCACTGGCAATGTGCCCCAGCTCTTGTTTGCAGATCTGGGGAGTTTAGGGTTGGGTAGGCACTATGCAAGCAGAAGAGGAAGAGACCTCTGGCCTCCTGTGCCCAGAGTACTGATGCTGGTGAGAAGGTGAACGTTTTATTCCAATGTTTGTTCTTATTAATGAAAAGAAGAGGGTCCTTAGAATAGGTCTTCCTGCATTTCAGCTGCTTTCTATAAAGCCTCTGCAAAGTTTCCAGTCTGAAAATGATGGGGGAATACTGCTCCCAAGATATATTTTGCATTAAGTGA
Source organism: Chloropsis cyanopogon (assembly GCA_013400585.1). NCBI lineage: Eukaryota > Metazoa > Chordata > Aves > Passeriformes > Irenidae > Chloropsis > Chloropsis cyanopogon. The sequence goes on along the minus strand of WEZZ01015466.1, from coordinate 42,061 downwards.
GTCTGGGAGAATCGAGGTGGAGACAAGGATCTCAGGTGCAGAACTTCCAACTCCCACCTGCATGCTTTAGGAATCATGCTCCATCTTGTGCTCTTTGTGATGCAATGAATGGTTCAAGCTGTGCTAAAAGCCCAGCCCAAATTCAGGAGTAGAAAGTAAACCCGCCCAGCTCCTTGCGGTTAGGAAAATGCTTGTGAAATGAGGGAGGTAGATTCAAAACCCCGAGGCTGGTAATGGGAACTAATTCAAGCATCTCGTTGCTGGGCAAGTTCCCTAACCACAGAGCGAGCCTGCAGAGGGAGCAGGCTCCGTCCAACAGAGGAAACGCTCGTGCCCTGCCTCACTGAGGAGCACCAGCAGCTCTGTTAGATCCCTAAGCTTGGTCTTCCCTACCCCTCCCTGCCTCGATGCAGGGTGGTTGCTCCCCACCCCACAGCCTCTGTGTTCTGACACCTGATGTGGGATGTTGGGATCTGGTTCATTCTCCTGGCTAAAGCAGTCACCTCCCTTCCTGCACCAGCTCAGGAAGGCCCATGTCCTGTATCAGCTCTGTTGTACTATCAACACTGGATGGACGGACATCCTTCCATCCTTTCCATGTGTGACTCTTTCTGTGAAGACAGTGCTGGCTTTTAACCCCTTCTGATGATGGAGTTGGGGAGGCCTGGGGTGCTCTGCCACACAGGAGAGCAAACACCCCAGGCTCCCTCTGCAGCATCTCTCACATCGTCTCTTCCTGGGTGGCAGGATCTACACTTGCCAAGTTCTCCCACAGTTTCCTAGCCCAACATCAGGAACCAAGCAGAGCCCCAAGAGGAATATCCCTGACAGGAACCAAGCTTCCTCATTCCCAAGCCAAGGTGTTTGAATCAGCATCCTCTGGGCACAGATAGTGCCTGTGTATCTGAAACTGTTTGGGCCGAGTAAAGCACTGCCTGTGGCTGGTCACATCAGTGCTGCTTACATGAGACTTCAGGTGGTGCTGGCAGCTCGGTATGATGTGAACGGCCGCATCAGCAAACCAACAGCCGCTCCTGCCCCGCCATGGGCAGCGACAGCTCAGATCACACAGCTCGTGGTCTTCCCCTTTCCCTCCTCCAGCAGCAGCAGAGAACTGTGTCACCACGAGGGCAGGATGTGCCACTCTCGGGACAGTGATGCTCAGGCACTGCTCCATGCAGAATTCCGCACCGGAGTGCTATGGCCACCCTGACTGCAGGGACAAAGTGCTGCTCTGTCGTTTGCCCTGAGTTTTCCCCCAGGTGCATGACTTACATGCAATCTACAGTTTCAATGACCAGTGGCTAGATATTAAAACGCTTTTGCATTTTCTCAGCTTCCCTGAATGACGTGGTGGGAGTTGTCACCCCACTTTCCTAGTTACAGGAATGCTGAGAAACATTTTCATGGAGCCCAATCTCACTGCTGTGGTGAGCCGTATGCATCTCTTCAAATGCATGCTCCTTAGAGAAAAGAGAACAGTGACTAAATTGGTTTCTGAATTTGCATCAGCACTTTAAAACGTCAAAGCATTATAACCCCAAAACCTCGATTTTCTCCATGCTCTGATGGAAAAGTCAGGGATGGAGGGATGGGCATTATGACTGTTCTGTCCACAGGGGCCCCTTAGGTGAGTTATTTCCCACCAGGCTCATTTCCTGTGCTGTCAAGTCCACTTCACTCCACACCTTCAGCTAAAAACGGTCTTTTGAAAAACCTTCTGGGCAGTAACAGAAATGAGTGTGGATCCAGGGATGCCACAGAGAGCTAAGAATTTCTTGAAAGCTAACCCTCTCAAATGCTCCAGAACTCATCCTGGATCCAGAGATGTAAGAAGAAACTGTCACCAGGCTGTAGCCTTAACTAGTCGTCAGTAAAGATGTTGTATATAATAGGAAGTTTTAGCTGTTCAAAACTGCCCTCTGAAAATTTAATGATCTAATCCAGGGTTCTTCAATAACTGCCCAATTCCCATCAGAACAAGTGAGCGAGCACCTTCCCAAAGCTGAGCTCCAGACACAGGTAAGTCACATAACTGAGAATATGGCTGGTTTCCTACAGGAAAAACGCAAGACCAGATATATTTCACACAGTGTTATTCACACATTTTCATTTTGATTTTTACAGTATATACACGTGAACATTACATTATTCAATACGAGCCACCTGGAGTCAAACCTAATCAAACTGGTCCGTAAACAATCTATACCAAAAAGCAATACTTGAGCAAAAAGTCTAGTGGTTCTACCCAAACCCTAAAACAGTTGAAAGGAAATCCAGTGATTTTCATGTTCCTGGATAGAATTTGTGCACAAATGATCTCAGGAGAGCAAGTGGAGGATTATACTCAAGATATTGAAAGCACCAAGGATGACAGTTACAGGACTGTTTAAATTCAACCATGGCATGAGTGCTGCAGGGACAAAGTACAGGGACACTATCAGTTTCTGCCTGGACATCCCCAAAAGCCTGACGTACTGTCTTACGTGTTGAAGGAATGTCGGCTCTGTGGATTATAACACACGGCACAGGTACACAGGGTAAAGAGAGTCACTGAGGAGGACTGGTGTGTCCAAGGAAGTGGCTCAGAAGTCATCCTTTGGGTGACTACGGGAAAGCTCTGGCTCCAATGACAGGGCTGGTACCTCTGGGGAGGAATTTTGTGAACTGCCATGCAAAAACTACTTGGCAATTAATTAAATTGTGCTTACTCAAAATAACGAGGCCTACTACTTCACTTCATGCAGGCACTGGAAGTAGGCCAGAAGAAACTTTGCCATTTGCCTATTAAGGAGTTATCACTACCATTAGAAACGCAGCGCCTCAGATGTCTGCTATAGTAACAGTTATGTAACCCTGGTATCAACAGTAACATGACAGAATTCCTCATACAAGTTTATACCACTACTATTTTCTTTCTCATGATCACACCCCTACCAAAACAGCCTTTTATTTGATCAATGCTCAAGACGTTGTTTCCAAACTACCACGTTGATCAAAACTTTAGGTTAAGCCATCCAAATGAACATTTTACACAAAATACTTACTTCAACAACATACAAAGCACTTTCTTTATCTTTCAGAAACTGAATATACAAAGTAAGCTTTTTCCAAAATATTTCCATAGGCAAAGGATTAAAAAGGATTTTAATTATACACATATGGTCACAATTTTGCCTTAAAAAGATCATTGGGAAATGTACATAAGGCCGCTTGTATATGTACATCATCTTTATGTTACTGTTACAATGTCATATGTCCAGAGAAAAAAATCGACAGTATCATACATATTTGCTTTACGCTGCGAGAAGGCTATTCAAAAATACAGTACTCTTCTGTACAAAAAATTCATGCCACATTTATTAAGATGGAAGAAGCATTGGTTTCTGTAATAACCAAATATTTCAGTCCACTTCTTACTATGCTTATTTATCCTGATTTAAAATTTGAACAGACTGATTTCCCAAAGTGCCCATATGAACAGATTCAACAGCTATGTTATAAACAAAACATAATGTTTCTCACAATAGATAAAAAGAAAGCCGGTTCATATTTTTGAAACCATATAAAGATAGAATTTTAAAAAAATCACTCTTGATTTGCTGAAATAAATTTACATTATACAACACTATATGCCAGGGGGAAAGAAGGGAATGAGGATATGAATATACACTAAAATGCAAATTTTTGTCCCAAAAAGGAGTAAAACAAATTACATTTACAGCATGAAGGTTTACAAATGTACATCTGTACAACCAAGGTAAGCATCACTACTAAATTAGCAAGGCTTTGTAATAAACATCGAAACGAGAGATTTGTTTTCAAACTGTAAACTTACACCTATTAACTACACGTATACAATGCATATATTTATAGGAAGCAAAAAGCTATCTGAATATTTAATCAATCATGCTTAAATGTTGAGCTATCAAGTTTACTTTTCAGTGGCCCCTTCTCTTTATCATTACCTATTTTTCGCATCTACAGTGAGAAAGCAAAATAAATGCTCAACACTTTCAAATCCTTACAATTCTATATGCAAAATAAAAAAATACATATCTCTACTCTTCCTGCATTGTAAAACTGACTGTAAAGTTAATACAGGGTTCACTCCTTTTCCAACAGAGTACTTTGCTGAATGGAAGTACCACCATCATTTTAATCCCTCTACCTTGTACAACAATTAAATATATAAGTATATACAGCACTTTATTTTTAATACATCGCTAGAGAAAACCTTAGGGCATGATTTAAAAAAACCTGTATCCACAGCAAGTGCCAAAAACTAGTCTTTTAAAGTTTCCATCGTTTTGTTCTTCCCTACTTTAATTTGCTGTGCCCTGTTTGTTATTTGGATAGGATGTTGTGAACCACCAAAATACAACTTAACTTTTCAACATGTTAAATAATGTTTATGCAGCTGATCAATTTTAATCTGGTATAAAAGACTTCACACAAAAGGGAAAAATAAGGATTAATTCTATATACAACTCTATAAACCTGTTGTGCTATGATGCTGGGTAGACCTACCAGATTGCAAGCCAGTGTATTAAAAGAATACTGTACTTTTTCCCTTTAAAAACTATTTCAGTGACTTTACAAGGTAAAAATTTACAAAATATGTGACAGCTATTTTGATACAATTACATCATATACAGGCATTCTGTGCTTTGCCAGCCATCCAATCTGATAGGTCTCCGGATCAGGGCTGGAGATATTTTTTTTCTTTTTTTTTAAACAATTCACTCCCCAAAAATATACACAAGAATAAAAATTTTACAAATGGATGAACAAAGTCAATAAATAGATTTAAAAAAATCAGAACATTTAGAGTTAAGTTGTAGGTTTTGATAATTCACAATTTAATTTTTCTTCCATTTCTCTTTGTCTTTTACAGCATCCCATTTGGTGGTCCACCAATTGGCCCCAGATCAGCACTGTTCTTCAGGTAATACTTTTCCAGCTTGGCCAGAATGTGTTTGCCATAGGTGTATTTACGCAGAGTCGTGATGTGGGGTCGAATCTGTAATAAGAAACACGTTTGGCTTTTTTTAACATCCACACTTTTAAGCAGAGGTGACTACACTTTGAAAAAATTATGCGAAAAGATGCCAGAAGCCTGTACTTCAATGTGGTGGAAGTTTCTGGAAAGAAGTAAAACTGGTGATTTTGACTCATCAAATAACTGATGTTCCTGTTTCAGGAAAAGGGAGGCAGTACTTTGTGGGAAAGCCCCGTTGGTGACCAAGGGAAGTAGAGCTCCTGCAGGAATATCCTGGGCCCTGTATTAAATACAGCACATTTCTCCATGTCTGGATATTCTTAAGCAGAAATGTGCCTGTATGCTAGGAAGTGTGAAAATCTCTTTTGGGGGAACTGTGGCTTGGATTTATACTCACAGTCAGAAAATAAAGAGAGAAACCAGTATTTCTTCTCTTATATTAATAGTGATGACAGATACTACATTTTCCTGCTAGAAGTATTTTCACATAAAACCTGGCACAAAAATGGGAGATGAAATCCAACTACTGAAGCTTTCCTTTTTTAACTCAGTGCTCAGAGACATGAATGTTTTCTGCTTTACCAAGCTCCACTGACTGCCATGGTTATACATCAAGCTCTAGATGACAGAAGCGTTGAGTTTGACATCTGCAGGGCGAGGCGCTCTGGCAGCAAAGCCCGCACAGACGTTTCTGCACCGCCTGGCGTACGCACACACGTACCTTGTGCATTATGATCTTCCTCTGGGCGGGCTCGGCCATGTCGATCATCTTCTGCACCACGTAGTTGGCGTACTGGTCCTTCATCATGGTGTATAAGGCACTGTGAGGGCCGTCGTTCTGGCAGCACACCTCGTCGATCAGCAGGGCTCGCTCCGCGCGCGACGCGTGGGTCACGCATTTTTCTACCACGTTGCTGAAAAACAAGGCAAGTCCGTGATGGGACTGGAGGTGTAACATTCTTTCAGGTAACAATTATCAATTTCTCTGGAAGTTTATCAGTTCTTCAGGGTTCTTAACACCAGTAAAAAGCATACCGCAAATGCATCTATTCCTCATTTCCAAACTTCCAGTCTAATGACTGAGGAAGTTAGCCACCACATCACTATTACTTCATTCATGTGAAAGGTTTATTTTCTGATTATTTTCTAGGAGAGACCTTTCCACTGAACCTACATAGGTATACCGGAGTTCAGGCTGCAGATGTGTTCTAGCACATCTATTCTGGTTGTGGGCCCTTTGAAGACATAACAGAAAGCCAGGTATGAAGATTCTTGCTTTTTGAAGAAATGCACTTTCTAAGAGCATGCCTACATCAGAGATTCCATCAAATATTCTTTTGTAGAGCAAGTCTCTGACCTTCCAGTTTATTTCAAAAGCTGGGAAGGCCATCAAAACTTGTACCATAGCAAAATGATCCTGGTCCTAAATTGGTGCTTTAGAAATTAAGCAAGTTAGAGGGTTATGAAGAGTTCTATTCAGGCAAAGTAAAATAATATCCAAATAAACTAGTTTGCTAACTATTTTTAAAACAGATGCCCCATAAAGTCACAGTGCATTTCTACGTAATTTTGATGACAAGGTTAGTCTCACTAAATTGCCTAGAATGAATTGAGGTGTATTTTTCCTTCACAGAAGGCACATAATCCATATTTCTGCAAAAAAGTACGAAAGGAGGAGTTTTAGGTTCCAATTTCAGAATAGTTCAGGCCTCCTACAGCAGTCTTTCAGACTTTCTAAGGCAGAAAATCCTTGTCAGACTGAACTACCATTTTTTAAAGCTAGCCTTGTTATACTTGCAAATTGCTAGGCTGGATTAAGAGTCAGCAAGTCCCAGCTTATCATCAGCAGCACATCACTCAAGTTTCAGCAGAGCTTTTCACCTGGATCTGGGCATCCTTACATGAAAACCTGGAACTTGTTCCCTATGCTTGCACAAAGTGAACAAAAGCCATTCCATAAACCCACAGAACCTCTTTTGTTTTGCTACAGAACATTTGCCTCTTCCCTTCCCCAAACCTAGTATAAAAATATCACTACCATTCATCTCTATAAAAATATGAAATTTCAGGAGGCAAGATAAACAATAAAGAAAAAAACTTATCGTATCACTTTTGTAACACAAGAAATAAATCCAGTATTACAACTTTACAAGGTTAATGAATCTTTAATATATGAAAGTTGTGCAATACCTGGCAAATTTGTGCTGACTCAGAGCTAGAACTTTTCCTCTTATTTCTGAAACAATTTTGCTTTTGTCTTCAGGACGACCGTGCTCCAGTACATGTTGAATAACGTAATTTCCATATTGATCCTGAAAATAAGATTACTTCAATTTTCTTTTGTGTTCATACCAAGTAATAAATACTGACAGCTTTTTTACATGAGCATAAAGTATGAAATTACTATTTGCACGGATATAAGGAAAATACAATAATGTCAACACTACAGAAGTAATGCAAGAAATATTTCATGGACCACAAATTTTACATGAAAAGTGTAAATAATCTGTAAAATCAGTGTTTTGCTGGAGTATCTTTTATCCTCCTAAAGAAAGGAGTCCTCAAATTTAAGATCATACTTTTTTAACAGCTGTAATATTCCCCTGAACACCAAGCTACAGTCAAAATTGTAAGAAAAAGGCTTTTTATATCTTCTTTGCCTCCCAACTTCCAAATTCATTTTCATTAAAACTATGGAAGGAAAGAAAAACAAAAAATCAATGTCTACAAAACTAAAAAGAAGCAAATGCATTTAAACTAGGATACAGGAGTAAATCATAACAAAAAACTCTGAAGTGATTTAAAATGAGCCTACATGCACTGACCTGCACTAGCTGCTCTGTGTGTTGATGCAGTTCTTCTAAGATTGGCAGAGTCTGCTCAGCAGTGCAGTGCTCCAGAATACGCTGAATTACTCTACAACCATATGGATGAGTTGAAAGTACAAATACCTTGAAAACAGGATTGCAAACTTAAGTTAAACCAATGGAAGCTCATAGCTATTGCAATATTGCTGCATTCAAAATGGAACTGAACATACCAACTACTATTAAAAAAAGCTTTGTCTGCCAAGACCAGAATTCCATTTCCAGCAGAAGTCAGGAAAAGATGAAAAAGCAGGTTTTTTTGTGTCAAAGACTCCAGAAAACATACAACTAAGAACCCATGTGCACATTACAACGTGTCTAGCCTACATAGCTGCAAAGGAAATCCTGAAGTATGACCCTTAGGTAATTGCTGTTTAACTTTCAATCTTTTCTTTTTACTTTCTTTTCAAATTTTAAGACTTTGGTGAAAATCAGCCACCATTAGTGAATTCCTTTTTGTAAGTGTCAATCTCATGTTCCAGCATACACAACAGAGTCCCAATTACAGATACAAAGTTTGTAAATAACTACTCAAAATATACAGCCAAATTTTGCTTATTCCTTCTGCTTGCTTCTCCCGAAGCTACATTTGTGGTTTGGGGATGAATTCCAAAAACTTCAGTGCTGGTCAGGACTGAACACAGAATCTTATATGATTAGGCATCAACTCAAATGATGCAGGCAGAAGAAAATAATAAGTAATATCACATAAGTGTGTCATTTTTCATTTGCCATTTCATGTTAGCTACTATATTCTATATATAATTACTTGGTGCTTAGGATGGATGTTCAGTATATAAACTCACACTTTAGTCAAGGGGCTCTCTTTCCAGTTTAAAAAATGCATCTCATGTACCTCATACACACTTTTTGGTGTAAAAAGACTGAACTCTAGAAATCTTGGTATGCAATTTAGTACTATGTACAACAATAATTCACGTATTGCTGTTGTGTAAAATGAGAAAGATATTGTAGGTTTTATTAGGAAATACATTTGGCCATCCATTAAAGTAAAATTTAGTTATATAGCCAAGTTAGTAAGATTTTTACAATTCTTCTCAAGACTATAAAAGCACACACTTGTCTCAGAGGATTAAAATGTTATTTAGCTGCAGCACATTCACTAGCCTGCAGCACAATATCAATCTTATACTAATAAAGTTTTTTGGAAACAAAAAAACCCCCCAGTCTGAAGTAAACAAATATGACATCCCCTTCACACTAGTCCATATGTAGGGAACAGATTAGTGAATTTCATCACTGAACTTCCGTAAGGACTAACATTCATTGGGAAACACTGAAAGGCACACGTGCAACACAAGCAACAGGAGAGGAAAATACAATTTTTAATGCAAAATATTTACTAGAGAGCACATACGTTGTTATTATTATAGAAAAATGGCCCTGCCAAGAGTTGTGAAAGAAATGTGAAATGGTGTTACCACAAAACACAAACAAAACCTGGGAACACAAAGTTCCTTGTATGTGTTTTTATCACATAAATATTTGTTATTACTTAAAATACATGCAAACATATCTTTCTAGAGCCTTCCCTCCAACAAATGCATCTTTTTACAGCATGTTAACTGTCTCTCAGCTTTCCCACATCATCATTCCCTTTTTCATTCTACTTAAAATAAGCTGAATGCAAAGTGGCAAATGCTGTCTTGTACATGCAAATGATGGGCAAAGACCTGCAAATATTTTTCTGCAAAATCTAAGCAACCTGCAAAGAGGAAATGAACCACTGACACTACCTGTCCTTTGAATGCATCAATGATGAACTGGAGCGACTGGGGCTGAACACACTCAATGCACTTTTGTACAACGTGGTTTCCATTTTGATCCTTCACACATTTCAGAACATGGCCATCCAGCTCTTTCACCATTTCATTCTGAAAAAAACAAAGATTATCCTTGTCCTTATAATGGTATTTCCCCCGCCCTGCCCCTTAAATGGGGAAAAATTTCATTTCATCCTGACTCCAACCTTCATATTTAGTAGCGTTAACTGTGTACCTCAGTACTTTCATTTAAACAACTATTTTAGCCCCTGGGGTATTTCATGATGAAAGGAATAATCAACAATTTAATCAAGTAAAAAGAGGGATACAATAAAAATAAATAAATAAAATTAAAAAAGCATTGCTCTAACTTACAATTACCTGCTGGTCAGGTGAGATTGACTCGAGTGCTTTCTGGATAACACGACAGCCGTACATTTGGAGGGCCAATGGCAGAACATGACCACGGATGCGAGTTGCTAGGGCTAACTTTTGATCCAGGCTTCCAAACTAAAAGAAAATAAATATGCCATTAACAAATGAAGACATATTGCAGCATGCTGGAATTTACATGACAGAGAAAGTATTTTCAAGACATGTACATGACTGTAATATTTTAATCATTTTTCATTTTGTATTTTGGTGGGGATATTTACCAGAAGCTTTTCTTTTCTAAATGCAACATTTTGTAATATTCCACATCCAGTTCACATACCTGCTATCAAATGCATGACCTTTAAAGACAACAGAAGAAATCAGTACAGTTTAGATTTGTCTATCTGTAGGAATATTTAAGTGCAATAAACCACTTTTTAAAATAAATTATACCGGCAAATTGATCACAGGTCACTAGTATCCAAATCAGATTTTCTATCTCAAAACTTGTACAGTGTATCTCGTATCTTGTAAGAGAAGACACAGAAGTAATCAGCTGGACAACCAGCTCATGGCACAGCAATATTCCTGCAGCATTGCTGAGAAATTCCAAATTCCACACCTGAAGAAAGCTTGACCAACAACTTCACCTGCCTACCTATACAGTAAATTGAGGTCCCCTATTACATGTAAGGCCACATGCACTTTTTTCTTGACAAGTGTTCTGCAGAATTAACATGAAAACACTCAGCTAACAATGATTAACTCTGTATTTATCCAACTTTATGGAAAAAATAGCAAATGATGACCTTTAAGCAAAGTCAAGATCTTGTATATCACATGTCAGTGACACTCTACAGAAGATATTTTGATTGGTTAATAAAAAAGAAGTAAAAAAAGTGAGCACATTGATTTATAGATTATTAAAAATTAAATCCTTGTTTACAGCAAGTATCTTATTTCTTACTCGACATTTTCCAGTGTCACCTTCTCTCCACCACTCCCTGATATGGCCCTTGATTTAAAGTAAGCTATACTAGATACCTTTCCTACATATTACTTTTCCCAGGACACAGGTATTACTTTTTCTTCTCTCTGCAAGCCAAATCTTGTAATTCGTTGATAAATTGAAACCACACTGTTTTTAAGAGAAGACAAATCTGTTTCAAGTACTAGTTGTAGCAATATTGGGTGTATCTTATGATAGATACCCCTTACTCAAAACTCTTCTGGCTTTATACATTTTATGGGAGTTTCCTTATACACAGCACCAGATGAAGTTCACTCAGCTGTTTGAGTGCAAGTGCATTTTCCAGACCCATTCTGTACCATGATGCAATAACCAATAAAAAGCATTTTTCAAATATTTATGTTCCCTTTCATCTGCTGAAAGTCTCTCTGAGTTCTGCTCAGAGGTTTGTGAAGCCTCGACGTGCAGCCTGTGCATTCACTAGCGTTCACCAACACATGCACCATCAGTGTAAGGAGAAACCATGTCCATTATGATAAAAACCACTGGACAGAACAGAAAACACCTATGCAGAGTTACACACTTGGGTTCTGTGGAAGTCATGTAGAATTCTGCTATGGTGTTAAGGAAAGACCAGTAAATTTAATGAGATTTACAGCACTTCATTTGCATGTCCATCCACATGCTTAGTGCTATGCTTACCTCAAAGAACTTCTGTATTACATAGTTTCCAAATACATCAGTCATCAATTGATAGGCTGCTTGCAGGATCTCATTAAACACCATCTGGCGCTCAGCTGGAGTAGCTCGCTCCAGCTTTTGCTGTATAAATCTAAGCGCAAAAAAAGGTACATTATGCTTTGCATCAACAACAGGAAAACCTCTCAAACACTGTTTCAATGAGACACCTCAACACTCTAAAGAAAGCAGTCAACATTTATAAAATTTATTAAAGTGAAAGTGCCTCTGCATATAAAAGGATACATTTTAGTAAAATTAAGACTTGAAAACTTTCATTTGAAAAGCATTAAAGATGAAAAGAACAACAGTAACTAAGTACCTGATGATGTATTGACAAAAAAATAGTTTTACATTCCAGATGCCATATATTTTGTTTTATTAATCAATGCCCTTTTGATACCTTAATACTAGAGTTTACAAGTCTAGTTATGAGCTACTTCCACACTGAGAACTTCTACAGGCAGCTAAATTAATACTACTTTTACAATGAAATTTCTTAGAGAAGGTCAGCCTAAGAGCGTGTGCTCCAATTAAGATGCTTTGAATTAAGATGACAAGCACCTCATTCAAAAGTTTCATTATTAATAAAACAGTATCAAAGCAGTAAAATATTATTAACTATTCTTATAATAATTACCTAGAACCATGCTGGTCTTGGGAAAATTCAACAATATGTCCAACAAGGTCCCTTAGTTGAAGATTAGGGAAACGATTGTTTCTGAAATCTTCCAGCAGTCGGCTGCGTCCAGAAGGCATAATGTCAGACCTGCTGTAGCGGAGGCGCGAAGGAGGGAAGAGCTGGCTGGTGGAGCTAAAGAGGCTGGAGGTGCTCGCCGCACTGCGATACTTGGCTTCGGCTCCGGGGGCTGCAGAAATATAGCGACCACTACCATTTGTCAGTCCTCCTACAAGGAAGCAGCTCTGTCAGTAACAGCCATGAGGAAAAGAAGCAACAGCAAAACAGCAAGTGAACTAAAAACTACGGTTACACCCTGGAGCCAAAGAAAACAACAGCATTGTCTTGTTATTTATATTTACCTCATTATGGTTGGAGGAGTTAGATAGCTTTATCTTGCAATAAATAAAACCATTCTCCTCCTCATTTTTATCTGAAGGGCACCAGGAAAAGAAATGTCATTAGAAGAATATATCAAGGCAGGTAAAGTGAGCACCCACTCAGCCTTACAGAAACTTTAGAACTGGGTGGGCATTAAGCTTAGAGGGCAGATTTCCACTTCACAAGTCATACTGGCTTATACCCTTGTTAGTAGTCTTGAAGTTAGCCAATTGTGTCAAAATAGACCATGAAATCTGAACTACCCTTCAGTCCCTACTGAGATACCTTTCCAGCTTACAGCATGTTAAGGGCATTTTTTGGGAGGCACATGTGGTGCCTCTTGCCAAGCTGTACCTGTCCTGCAAGTTATTTGATGACTTCAGCATCTCAAGCTTTCAATCTCGTACCTGTTCTCAGCGCTAAATATGTCAAATTTCAAACCAGGTAACTAAGAATGCTCTACTTAATTATCAAACAACCACAGATATATTAAACTGAAGCTCCTTTTAGAAACATGAAGTCCTTTCCTCACTGCACAAACACTCATAACTCTCACTTCATCCTTCGTTACTTTCTAAGAACTGAATTGCCTTCCTTTGTCTAGGTCCTGTTTGCTAGTGATTCCACCTACAGCTCTTGTCACCCTACAGTCCTGTGCACTTCTCTGCACACCCTGCTCTCTGATCAGTTTCTGTCTCTCTGAACTCCTCCAGCACACCGCTTCCCTGCACCTTACAACAGGCAGCAATTATCATAAAAAGCATCCAAAGCATCTTTCCCAACTGCTGTATGATTTTTTAGAGGGATACTCTTACTATACTACAAGCAGAAATACTCAAAGGCAATTTCCACATAGAAACATCAATTCTACTACTAAAACCAAACTAAGGAAAGAAAAAACCAAACACTCCCTAAAAGCATTGACTATGAATTGGAAAAGGAAAGCATTTTGTCTCCCTGTCTAGGAAGTGACATTGCAATTAAAGCCCTTTCAAAATCAACAGAATAAACATCTACATTTGAATTTAAAACAAATTGCAGTATGTGCTGTTTGAGTGGTGCTCTATTACAAACTTAATTAAAAAAAAAAAGGAAAAAATAAAACCCAGCTGACTGTGCCCTAGCCAATCCTTCTTTTCATTTCAAGTATTTATAAGGCCAGGCAACAAGAGTGTTACAGTGGACTGGCAAGGTATTATTGGTAAAGTTATCTTTCTCAAAGGTCAAATTCTAGTACCAGAATCTGAGATGTTAGTGCTCTGCAAGACACATCAAGCATCACATTTATTGCACTGTATAGTATTACGCCCTAAAATAGAAATAATTAGTATTAATTTTATAATTAGTCTTCAAAATTGTGATAAACATCAATAAATACTTTATGCCCCACAATACATTTTAAAAATCACTAGGTTTACTCTTAAATTAAAGCCTCTTAATTCTCTACAGCAAGAAAAATCAAAGTTTGGCAACTATCATTTTTAGTTTCCATTGACAAACACTATGGTACTATCAAACAAAAGTTAATAAAACCCCAACATTCTGCAGGTGAAGCAGTGTGCAGAGTGATACTCTGCCATAATTTCTCCTCTGGAAATGGACTTCTAAAGAACAAAAAAAGTTATGCAGCTGCAACGATGTTATTTCTCATCTGGACTATGGAAACACTGCACACCAGTTCAATCCTGGCTTCCCTGTACTTGCTGTGCAGTAACACTATTTAATATCACGAGAGGGCACCAGAGCCCATCTGAAAGGAAATTATAGGCTACTTTGCTGTTGCAGGATCTCTATTACTCCACTGATCACATGCTTAATTCTGTGCCAGAAACTAATAGGGCAGTTTTGATCACATGCTCAGTCAATATACACAGTCATAGAATTGAACATGTGAATCAGGAATTGTTTCAGCTTGTTTTTTTTTTAACTGAGCCTTCATCTCTACAAATTAAATGCAACAATTTATCCAGCAACTAAAAGAGAAATTAAGAAATTTGGTAGCTTTTAACAAACATGTTATATATGTGCAATATACATTTCCTGCTCAGAATTATTAAGTCTTTCTTCAGTCTAATTTGGGAACCATCAATTTTTAAGACCTGTAAGACAACTATGCTGCATGTGGGGGGCTCCTGTCTAGCCTCTGAGACTATTTCAGACAATCATGTTAAGCAGGACAATAATACAGGAAAGCTGTATTAAGAAAGCACATCCACTGTGCCTAGAACCTGTGATACTCAGAAAGCAGAACCTTGAAAAATACTGGATACTATTATAAAAAAGCATAATTTAATTAGTAATTAGTTTTTATTTTCACATAACCTTTAATTACAGCAATGTTATGGCTCAGTGGCAACTCTGCAGATCTGAAAAACAGTAAAACTCCCAAAATAAAGGCATATTGTCTTAGGTACTTATTACATGCAGACATAATTGTGAGTACAACAGCCAAATATTTTCTTCACCAAACTAGGAAAGTAACAGCCTACATCTTGTAGTTTTTTGGGGAACACCTTGAATAAGACACTGAAAAAATACTTATTAGACACCAGTATAGCCACACAATTCCAAACTCTTGAGGAATGAAGTTCCCCAAGAATGAGTGCAGTTCATTCTTCAGATAATCAATTAGCTATTACTTCTGATCCCATAAAACAAAGATCTCCAAAGCACTGAGTAATATTGAGTTGTTTTACAGTTTAATTGAACCTAAACCCCTGTGGCTAACCCATGTGGATGAAAAGGCAAAGAGGTACAAAGGTGATATAGATGATCTAAATTAGAGCCTAAGTTTCAAGGACACAAAGCATGTTAAATTATTGGCTCCTTAATATATTTAATGTTAAGGAGAACATGAAAAAACATTAAATCTACATCCAGGCACATTTATTTTTACAGCATTAGTCTGTTAGTATTTATCAAAGTATTTTTTTCAATTATTTCTAATAAATACAAAAACACATCTACTGCAGAGTAACTTATTTACATGTGTCAGCAGTATTTTCTAATAACACACGTATATAAATGTTTTAAACTTAAGTTTTATGAAGTATTTGTTCATCTGTAAAAAAGTAGCTTCATCTCATCCTAAGCTTACAGTTTCATCTTCATATAGAAAATAGAATTACATGTATCTATGTATATTTTAGCAATCAATCCACATGTTTATCATGACTGGTTTCCTGCAGCCCTACAAAGGAGGGACACAGCTGAGGCAATGCAAAGCTCCCCACACTGCCTTGCCAAGGGGCCTTTACTCTTACCCAGAATGACCATCTCTGAAGGTGAAACACCAATCCCAACTGCTAACAAGCTTGGCTCACGACACACAGGAAGTAATTACCTCCAAAAGCCCAGATTTTAGAAATCCAACTCTACACCAAAATTCTACTCTTAAAATGCTGCAATGTACCATCAAACAGGGTAAGGACTACCAATCTGAAAGGATTTTTATGACAATGGAAAAACACTTCCTCTTGCAGTTCCTTGTACTTGGGAGTGAAAGGGTAGTTCAAATTCATGACCTTACTGCTCCAACTGATTACAGTAAAGAAGCAGTTACAGACAACTGAAAAATCCCTTCAAATACAGGAAAACTGACACTAGCACAAAATCATTAGCACATTCCTATTTTAGGATATTGGATAAAAAGTTGGTGAGGTTAAACATCACAAATTTCTTGTAAAAGGGAAATTGTTCTTTTAAGCTACAAATTGCAGCAGTGTCTGACAAAGGGGTTATAAAACCATGCACCCTTTTCCCAGTGTTGTGCTCTAGATTCTGGTGGCTGAAACAGGAGCAACCGAGTTTGATGCCCATTTTAAAACAAGAGTTAAACTTAGCTGAACCTGTTGATACAAGCAGGCAGGACAAGTTTGGAAGGTGGAGGGAGAGCTGCATTTGACAGGCATTATCAGAATACCAATGGCAACTGCATGCAGACATGAACTTACAATGTTGTTCTACTCTGAAAAGTGACTACATGATAACCATACTCTTCTTAAAATACACTCTCTGTTTGATTTCAGGTATAACTTCTCACTTGGTGAGAAACCTTTGATTTTTTTATTTTTTGTATGAGAACAAAACATGCTTCCAAGAGTGGTTGATGAACACACCAGAATAAATATAAATATAACAAGACAGACAATTAACTGCAGAAATAGCCTTAAACTCCAAGATGGTGCACTTTGAATGCAACTGTGCAAAAACATGGCACAGGGCAGAAAGCCTAAAAAAAATTACTACGTTTTTTTGTGAAAGCAAATATCCAAAAGTCCTCCATTTCCAAATTTCAGGCTGATTCTGTAATATAGCAAAAAGCTTATCAATTATGAAGGTCCACTTCACTTGGAGGATGAAGAGGACACATGGAAGCCAACAAGGTTGTGTCAATTTTCAGAGTACAACTGTATATTCTGGCAGTTACACACTGATCTAGTACATGATTTTAACAAT
>WEZZ01015466.1:0-24574 GCA_013400585.1 Chloropsis cyanopogon | reverse complement strand
GTAGACCTGAAAAAGGAAAAAAGGTAAGTAAAAAAAATAAAACGTGCTGAAACATCCCCTTGCCCAGTTTTATTTTGGGTATTCAGCACTTAACCTTGCACGGGATACTGTACTGCAAATGTAATATTTTAATTATTTAACCTTGTTGTACAAATCATTCACACATTTCGCACTTAAGGTGTATTCTGGTAGGAATTTAAATTTTTTTTTTCCCTGTTTTATTTGCACTAAGAAGTATAGGGAATTATGCTGCCTATTGCAAGCATGGAACTGTGCATTGAACAGTTACTNTTACATGTATCTATGTATATTTTAGCAATCAATCCACATGTTTATCATGACTGGTTTCCTGCAGCCCTACAAAGGAGGGACACAGCTGAGGCAATGCAAAGCTCCCCACACTGCCTTGCCAAGGGGCCTTTACTCTTACCCAGAATGACCATCTCTGAAGGTGAAACACCAATCCCAACTGCTAACAAGCTTGGCTCACGACACACAGGAAGTAATTACCTCCAAAAGCCCAGATTTTAGAAATCCAACTCTACACCAAAATTCTACTCTTAAAATGCTGCAATGTACCATCAAACAGGGTAAGGACTACCAATCTGAAAGGATTTTTATGACAATGGAAAAACACTTCCTCTTGCAGTTCCTTGTACTTGGGAGTGAAAGGGTAGTTCAAATTCATGACCTTACTGCTCCAACTGATTACAGTAAAGAAGCAGTTACAGACAACTGAAAAATCCCTTCAAATACAGGAAAACTGACACTAGCACAAAATCATTAGCACATTCCTATTTTAGGATATTGGATAAAAAGTTGGTGAGAAGAGATAAAAAAGGTTAAACATCACAAATTTCTTGTAAAAGGGAAATTGTTCTTTTAAGCTACAAATTGCAGCAGTGTCTGACAAAGGGGTTATAAAACCATGCACCCTTTTCCCAGTGTTGTGCTCTAGATTCTGGTGGCTGAAACAGGAGCAACCGAGTTTGATGCCCATTTTAAAACAAGAGTTAAACTTAGCTGAACCTGTTGATACAAGCAGGCAGGACAAGTTTGGAAGGTGGAGGGAGAGCTGCATTTGACAGGCATTATCAGAATACCAATGGCAACTGCATGCAGACATGAACTTACAATGTTGTTCTACTCTGAAAAGTGACTACATGATAACCATACTCTTCTTAAAATACACTCTCTGTTTGATTTCAGGTATAACTTCTCACTTGGTGAGAAACCTTTGATTTTTTTATTTTTTGTATGAGAACAAAACATGCTTCCAAGAGTGGTTGATGAACACACCAGAATAAATATAAATATAACAAGACAGACAATTAACTGCAGAAATAGCCTTAAACTCCAAGATGGTGCACTTTGAATGCAACTGTGCAAAAACATGGCACAGGGCAGAAAGCCTAAAAAAAATTACTACGTTTTTTTGTGAAAGCAAATATCCAAAAGTCCTCCATTTCCAAATTTCAGGCTGATTCTGTAATATAGCAAAAAGCTTATCAATTATGAAGGTCCACTTCACTTGGAGGATGAAGAGGACACATGGAAGCCAACAAGGTTGTGTCAATTTTCAGAGTACAACTGTATATTCTGGCAGTTACACACTGATCTAGTACATGATTTTAACAATCTATTATGCTTAGTTGACACTGCCAAACAGTTCAAAATGGCTCAAAGTCAGTATTTAACAATTTCTGCTGATAGAGGCAATCCTCTATACTGATCACAGCCTATTTTCTCAGAACTGAAAAAAAGTCTTTTAACATTTATCAAATGTGAAACAAACAAAACTTTGAATGTTTTAATTTTAGATAATGCCTTCCAAAATTTGATTTAAGTATAGTTTTCAGCAGTATGAAAACTATGGTGAGAGTACTTTGAAAAGAAAGAAAGAAAAAGATTTCCAAGATAACCCCATTGTCAGATGTTCAGAACTTTCTCAAAAGCCTCCATTTGGGCTGAAATTTTCCATGTTTGCAGCCTTTGTTGGTCACTCTTGTCACTTCTTTGTTTCTGCTCAGCTCTCTCAAGGCTTGGCACTTCAGGGTGAGCCTTTGCAGCTCGNCAAATATTCGCAGCAGAAGAAAAAAACTGTACTAGGTAACCTCAGGTTAGAGGCATTATCTTCTAAATATACTGTATACTGTGGTGGGGTTTCTTTAGATCTTCAGGTTTTTTTTAAAGAAAGGTTCAGCGCCCATATCATCTTACTAGCCCAAAAAAATTTGAGAAATTATTTTCAGCATTCCTTAAAAAATACATCCAATAACAGAGAGCCACCACTAACAGTGCCTTTGCTACTTGTTTGACAAATGCTTTTTTTTTGCCTCCTTTCATCAGCCTGGTGATAAACTACTGTCCTCCTGGCAAAGTAACTGGGCCATGAGGTTGACTGATTCAAAAATCCCCTTTCAATACATTTTACACTGAGAGACAGCACTGCTCACTTTCCTACTTTATCATGGCAAGGAGCATTAATGAAAGTCACTTCACTGTTAAACACATCATCTAAAATGTCCTTGAAGTGGTAACGCAGTGGAGGAGAAACAAAAATAATGCACCTTTGCTTGTCATACTGTGGGAAACATAATAGAAAAAGGAGCAATAGTTCTTACTGGGCTCTCTACTGGGCTTCTGCAAGGGAAGAAAAATCAGTTGTTGGCCCGATACTGCCAAAAGCTGAGTGCCCTCCACTGTC
Source organism: Chloropsis cyanopogon (assembly GCA_013400585.1). Classification (NCBI taxonomy): domain Eukaryota; kingdom Metazoa; phylum Chordata; class Aves; order Passeriformes; family Irenidae; genus Chloropsis; species Chloropsis cyanopogon. The sequence goes on along the minus strand of WEZZ01015466.1, from coordinate 21,867 downwards.
AAATCAATGAGCATCTGAACGTGCTTTTCACNCACATACAAACAAAAAGTGTTTTTTTGGTTTTTTGTTTTTGTTTTTTTTACCTAAATGCAAACTGGATGAGGATCCATGTGATGAAAGTGATGGCGGTGGCGTAAGTGAATGTCCTGGCGTTTGGCTTGGCAGAGGCATGCCTATTGGACTTGGAGAGGAGGAAAATCCCAGACTATTGTAAAATGGCTGCCCTATGGGTGCTAGGCTGCTACTAGATCTTTTGTACAAGTCAGAGCTAGTAGATAGAGAATCTCTCCTTGTGGCACTACTACTTGCAGAACTGCCAACTGAAGAAGAAATAAAAAGACCCTAATTACACAGTGTCAACTGAATAAAACCTATCCCCAACTACAGCTGGGCAACAACAGATGCGATCACAATAATTACAGCAATCGTTATGACAAAGACAATTACTGTGATAACCACACATGCTTTTAAGTAAATCTAAGTGGGTATAAACATAGCACTAGCAAGTACCAAAGTCCATATCTTTCAACATTTCACACTAGACTTCTCACAGTAACATTGCAGTACTCTGTTTTAAATGCCTGACTTCAGGCTTTGGGACAAATATGGAATTTATAAGATAAGATTACACTGTCACTTTATAGGATAAATGATTCTAAAATTACTGCCACTAAATTTGATAATTTTTTTCCACCATAAATTATTACTTAGACAGTGACACTCATTTCAGGAAAAAGTCTAGAGGAAATTAATTGTTGTTTAAGGGTTCACAAAATAATTTACATGGCTGTTCAGCTGTTTCTGAACTTCCTCATTTGTGAACCCCTCACCTGTAGGGAAAAAATGACTACTTTAAATTCCCAATGAGAATTATGGCTCTCAAAGAAGTGTTTTGAAAAGATATTATAAAGAGGGAATAGGCCAAGAAAGAAGATGACAAGCACAGCAGAGATAGGAAAAGTAAGTGAGAAATTAAAAACAAGATTTTACTGCTATCAGTATTTCTGAAAGTCAAATTAGACTAGAGGCTTTGGGTAACAGTGTATTAGTGAAGGACTGGTTATCCTGCACAGCATCGTTCAGCAGGGCGATGAGCAGTCTAGGACAAATTAGGAGAACAGCAAAAGTTTTTAGAAATGTTAAATTCTAGTATCTGCTGCATACTAGTGAAGTATTAAATGAGAGTACCTGTTTTAAACACTGAACATCATTATACTCATGAACCAAACCAAGATTATGGATATTTTAATAACAAATCTTTCTTAAACTGAATTTGGAAAATTGATTACTACAATTGACTACTTCAACTTAAAAAGGTCAGAATTTTTACTTCCATAACCTTTATCCTTTTCAAGTACCTTCCTACTAAAGCTGGCAGCATGGAACAATAAAAAGGTCACCTGAAACTTCCCATTTTTAAGACACTAATTTGTTTTCTCCTAACATTAAGAATTTGGCTAATATTTTTCATGGCAGGAACTTGCTTGGACAATTTTTTTAATAGAACTTCTATCTAAACACTGCCATTTCAGAAATACTGGGAAAGGAAGGTACTTTATCCTTACCAAAATAATCTAGCTACCTCTTTGAGAAGTTGATGCTTTCATGCACTCAGACCAAATATGCCAGCAACAGGAGACCTTTATTTTCACACTCTTAGACTGCAAATCTTTGCAAAATCACAGTTCATCCAAGTTCAGCACAGATCTGCTACAGACTCATAGCTGAAAACTTAAACTCCTGACCATAACAGCACGTCTGAGATGGTTCATTAAGGTTGTGCCTGCAACTGAACTTCAGTATGCCATGTCAAAAACAGACTGTAAAACTGCTGTCCAAAATTCCACCTTGTGTTGGAAAGGCCCATGAGGCAATGCAGAAAGGAAGTTTTCTATTTCAAGTGCAGGGGAGACAAAAGCCAAACACAAGAAATAGACTAGGGAGGGGGGAAAGAGAAAAAAGGAAATCAGAAGGAGGAAGAGAGAAAGGTAAGGCAAAGGAGCCAACAAAGAGACTGCAAGAAAAACTGGCAAGCACTTTCAGTGGGACTGAGGATGAGAAGAAAGCAGATCTGAAGTTAGGCTGTAGAAGGTGTACGTGACTGTGGGGCAAAAAGACTGGAATAGTAAGCTGATGATGGGAACATCACACAGTACAAGTAGAAACAGAAACAGACTTAGGAGGGAAGCAGGAGATAAATGTTGCCTGGAAACTGGGAAGGAAGACATACTAGAGGAGAAACCAGAAGGAAAAGATACTGGACTAACTAGGCAAGGAGATATAGAATAAGAAACCAGAAGAGCAAATTAAGGCAACAGTTGAAAGAAATCTCAAGCTTTGAGACCAGCTTTAGAGGCTCTGGCTCAGTGAACCATATAAATGTTAATACAATGCTACATGATGGACTGTTATTTTTCCATCTTTCAGGGTTTCTTATTCAGCTAAATTACTGCAGCTTAACAAGTTACCACAAAGTAGCTGAGCTGCATTTTCACACATGAAACAAGCAAAACTCAAAACCCAGAAGATAATTTGCATTAGCTTACTCCTCTTCCCCCCTCACTAAGCTAATCCAATTCCTTCACAGCTGTTACAAGCCAGAAGCCAGCATCTGGAGAGCTGCCACAGTTGATCAAATTCTTGGCTACCTGTTAAGCTGCAGTAACTTATCATCACGTACCTAAACCTTTAAAATGGAGTATGAATAACTTTATTATAAAAGAACACAGACTGTGAGTACATACAGTCATTTATATGGTATGTTTGCCGCTTTCAGTCGGTACTTTGTTCAGTCATTCAAGCTAGAACATGCTCACCTTTGCATTTTTTGCAGCTATTTTTGCCCCCTGCAAAAACCAAAAACGTAAGGGCAAAATGTGTTCTGCCATCTATCAGTCTTCATGGCTATATTTTAACTGAAATTCAACCTTTTCAACACACTGATGGGAGTTACAAAGAAGCTGAAACCGTGGCACATAAAAAAATTAAACTTGTTTTCAATTCGCCTCAATATGTATGAATACCACTTGTTTAAGAGTTCATCTGTGTAATTTAATTCATATATACATACAGATCAGAACTCTAGAAAAAGAAATAAAAAACCAGGAAGCATTTTTTAAGTGGGTATTAGGGCAACTACAATTTATACTTGGCAGAAGGGCACTTTCAATATACCTTTATTCTAATAATACTAGTAAAAATATTTCAGGTTTAGATAGCACCTTTCACCAGCACTTCTCAAACTGCAAAAGCATAGGGCTCCTGCTTCCCTGTGCTAACTACCATGCTAATTAAATCACCCTGGATACTGCTGCAAGATTTCAGTGTGTGCTCTCTGTGCCGAGGGCTTTGGACAAAGCTCTAGAACTGACCTTTGCTACAAGAAAAAGGCTTAATCTCCTGTGCCAGAAAAAGCTGTGCTGATTTTCTTAAGTAGATACACAACTAAAATTTGTGTTCTGTGGAGGTTCTTCAGATAATGCAGGATAAAAACTTCTATAACTTAAATCTATTCTATCTAGAGATCTTAAATAGTTGCACTGTATTAAATACATATATTTATTATCACTCTGTACCACTGTGATGAAACTGTACCTAGAGTGAAACACAGCTGCTAAGGATTCACTGAAACCCTACAAATAGCTCAGAACAAGTTCTATTACATAATATTGGATAGCACAATTTTGTAAATAAAATTTACTTGCTACAAACTAAGCAAAAATTAAGAAATCCTACACTACTGAATAGCCTCAATTTTTTTTTTAAATTGAACATGGGATGTTTTGGGTCTCTTCTTTAAAATCAAATACTGGACAGGATCAGTGTAAAAACCTGATTTTGGACTTCCTAGCATTAGTTTTGTTAAAGTAAATAATTTCTCTGATTACTTTATGAAAAATAACACTGAAAAAAACTGTATTGGTATGCAGTATATTTGATATCACTAGTCACACAGTTACCAAATAACAACTACCATGTCTTAACACTGAAGGGTGTGCTTTTCCTTCTGTTTTTTCTCTCCCATATATTAGGCCATTTCGTAATTTTTTTAAAATTACTTTCTTTAGTGCTAATTTTCCTTAATTTTGAAAATAATACTGTTAGAGTACATACAATTTCCCCGGTTTCTACCCATATGCAAGATTAAACATGCTTCCCTGATTTCATCAAAATAGTATTAGTAATAAGAAGCTATTCAGTGTTGTAAACTTAGAGATTAATCGCAAAAGGAAATATTCTTTAAAGAAATGTTTCGCTTGCCTAACTAAAACTGAATCTGAAATATAAGAAAACCTACCTTGCACGTTTAAAAACTGTGTGAATATGAAATTTCTGCTTTAGAGCAGAAACGTGACAGAATGACTTTTTTTTTAAATACAAACAGTTTGGTAATATTTAGGAGTATCTGTTGAAATAATTAAAGGCCCCAAATGTATACAGAACTATTTAGGCTTAACTATATCTAAGCTTAAACCTGCTAGAGCTAACAAGGACTATTCTTGGGTATTAGGTATTTTTGTTTTATAAATCCTTTAAAAATGTTACAGAAACAAGCACTTCATTGTTAGATGAAATTTAGAAAGTTATATGATGTTTAACATGTTAAAAACAAAATTAGGAATTTTTCTGATATAATAACTAAAACAAAAGAATGTGTATCTTCACTATCATCAATTGTTACTTTAATGACAGAATGAAGACTTCCTTGAAAACAAAAGCAGCTTACTGAAAAACAGTACCAAACTTCTGGGGCAGAGTACAGCGATCAATATGGAAAAGTATTTTGGAGATACCTGTGACTACAGGACATTGTTTAAAAATGCATCTTCTATACAGAACCCAAGTGAATTTAAAAAACCTTTTTTTTCCCCCCTATATTTTGTATTAAACTTAAATAACCTATTTTTGCATTCTTTTTAGAAATGTATGTATATATAGGATGCCTGATACAGATACATTTTTTTGCTTAGCACAAAAGTCTCACAGAATGTCCTCACTATATTAACAACCTACCTGATGAGCCAAATCCACCAAGTGCAGAGCCGATAGCTGCTCCTAAAGAGCTGCTACTTCCAAAGCCAAGAGATGTGCTTCCTGGTTGGCCAGGACCATGTGAAAAAAGGGAACTGCTCTGGGAGTTATTGGTCAAAGAGTTACTGCCATAAAATGAATTGGATTGTAGGCTACTATTTGTTTGCTGTTGCTGTTGCTGTGGCTGGGCACCAAGTGGCCGAAATAGACCGTTCGTGGCTCCCGCGAGATTGTTTGCTGTTCCTCCAGCTGAAGCAGCTGCAGCTGTAAAACACATGTTTTCAATCATCATTACTCTCTCAAACATTTCTGACTGAAAATGGATTATTCAGAACTAAATTGTATTTTCTTGAAGCCCTCTTAAAACAAGCAGAAATTCACATATTAAAGGACTAAGAGACTTAATAGTATTACACAACCTTAATTACTCAAGGAAAAAAGGTGACGACAGCACATGTTTTAGGCTAATCAAGGCTGCAGAATTGTTAATGTAATTGAGAGAATTTTCAGTGTAAACACATAAGACATTACTGTTTACTGAACTTTTTAATATCCAAAGTTGCAGTGGCTGAGTTGCAGCTAAGAGTCATTCAAAGACATCTTCAGCTACTGTCAGAAGCGAGTTCTGCATAGAGAAAGAAGCTGATAGATTAACTTAAAATCTAATATTCTGAACAGATTAAGTTAATTAATCCAGGGTTAATATCCTGGATTTTATTTTAACAAATGTAATAAATGGTTCAGTAAAGGAATACTAGATCTTACAACTGGTAAAAAAGAAGGAAACTAGAGACTTTTGATACATCTAATTCTCCTCTTTTGCTTTCCATTTTATACATAGCTTTCTCCTTGCCACATATTTCAGGAGAAAGTAAGTTTCATGAGAAAAGCATAGCAAGGCTCCAGAACAGTCCACCTTCTGCCAGGCCGAAGCAATGAAATGATGCTTCCTAGAGGACACCATTTAGGGATTGATGAGAAGTGCATGTTATAATGCAAGGGGAAAGGAAGGAGAAAATGTTCCTATCTGACAAGTTACATTTGCAGAAACATGCCTGGGTATGTATGGGAAGAGGACTGTAAATTCCAATTAAAAATGGAAAACCCCATCTGTGAGAAAGAACAGGAGAAGACAGAATAAAAAAAGCGAGCATGCACAGTATACCCTTCACAACTAGGAAACTTCACAGATGCATAGGAAACAATGATGTCAAATACTAATCAACATTACTGTTAAGACTCAGTAGAGAAGTGAAAGAAACCTCTGTGCAGGATTAAATATTTACCTGCTTGTGCTGCTGCAGAACTGATTAGGACAGGAGTTGAGGCCACCAATCTGACCGGTGCGCCAAGGCCAGTTCTCGCTCCAGGGCCTACTACTAAGGCACCAGTCTGATCGTAATAGGCAGTGGGAGCCAGCACTTGGTAGCCTACACAACACAGGAGACAAGGATTGGTGGTACACAGTCTCATACAGTCTCTCCTTGAAATATTCTAACCACAAACTACAAACCTTAGCATTTCTGCCACTGTCTTTGCATAATGACTGGACATGAAAGAAAAAGCAGTAAACACCATAAAATACTGGGACAAAATCAGATTTAGAAATACTTCAAGTAATTTTACAACTAAAATAACTGCTAAAATTAGTCGTCTAATGTTGATAAGGTTAAAGTTTCTAACACCATAGTGAGAGGGTACAGGTACAACACAACTGGCAGTATTTGGATCATTATCAAATCAATTTCTTTGAGCATGTTTAAAATACTCTACACTTCTCTTGTACTCCTTTGTACATGGAAAAAGCTCTTGAGATGTGCACAATTAAAGGGCTGAACTAAATGCAAGTCTGGTAATTCCACACATTACCTAACCACACTTGAAAGTCCATCTGCAAAAAACACATTAGGAAAGGAATGCTGTGTGTGCAGGAGTACCTTGGACCAGACAGTTTCACAGGAATAAAAAAGACTGTAACCCAAGCATAACACTTTATTCTGTTGACAGTTAAGAATTGGAATTGATGAAGAAAAGGAGGAGTTGAAAAAGGAGAAAAGCAAGTAGTAGGAAGGAATACAATATATGAATGAAGAAAAGCAAAAGAGACAAAAGAAAGTCAAGCAAAAAACCCCCTTTATTTAGAACAAGAGAAAGAGAATTAATTTTAAAGCTCATGACACTTTATAGTGAAGTAGATTAATTGGAGTAAGAATCCCTCAAAAATGGAAGACAGGCTATGGTAATCTAGGAAAGGGTGCTGATATTTAAAATAAAATAATTTCTAACTGTTAGTTTGACTATTCTTATCAAGCAATAAAACCCAACGGAATTTCAATATTCCTCCCATGTTCAAATATATACTAACACTATTAAGAAAAAAAGACAAGATTGCAAAAGGCATACATCTATTTTTGCACATGTAAGAACAAAGATTCTGCATTCTATTTTAAGTCAGTTGTTCCCATCAGTTGCCTTTTATGTTCAGAACTAGGTCTAGCAGACTTCTCTCTGAAATACATATGGACCTGAACATAACTGCACCTCTGATTTAAGGTAAGTACCACAGTCACCAGCCTTCCAAGTCATATTTTCTCCTCCTCAATTTCTAAAACATCTCTGTAATCTCATCTGCCTAGAAACACTCCATAAAAAGAGCTGGAAACATCATTTGCCTTCTGGTCTGGTGGTTACAGTGCTCTGCAGGGAAGCTGGATATACAGGTCCAAATTCTCACACACTAAGAAAATATGAAGATATGAAGGAGACTCAGGTAGCACTGAACAGGACAGGAGCAATGAAAATCCAGATCTTTAGGTTCAACTCACAGTTCTGGAGGTGAATGCATTATACTGGTTATGAAAAATCATCATTGCTATAATACTAAACCTGTTTGTTCTCACTGCTTACTACTTGCTTTGCATTCCAGGCACCTATCTCCTCTTTCCCACCAACGGCACAAGAAGACAGTTGTCCTCCACATCATTTGTCTGAAAATTTAGCTAGTTAAAACCAACCAAAACAGGTTCTTACACTTGAACTAGTTAGAAAACCTTTGCTAGAGGTGCCACTGCCTCTTCCACCTACAAAAATGTGCTCTGCTCTACCCCTTCACCACTAAGAAAGGTTCCCAAGGTAGGGAAAGGTGACATACTGTTGTTTGTTTTACTGTAGTTCTGCAGATAACACAAAATATTAGATTCGTGACACAGAACAAAAGCTCGTTATAGTAACACATGTTCCTGCACACATTAGCAATGTTTAATTACGAGTACCTACATAATTTCTGCTTTTACTCGTAGCAGGTTCAACAGATAATATGTTGGTTCCGCTGTTTGTTCCTGCTGTATCGTATAAAACCACTTTTTCAGAACCCAGAATTGGCTAATGCTTACCAGTATTTACTCTACCCACCTACCCTCTTCAAATGCACAAACCCATGGATAATGCTGTAACTGTTTAACTATAACTGCATACAACCCCCTGCATGCCTTCAACCTGATTTTATGTTTATACCCTTCTACTCATCTGAAACTAATATACAGCTCTTTATATGACTTCAGGCCCACGATGTAAACAAGCCTATTTTCCAATGCAAAATACCTGGGGGAGGGGCAGGGGAGATAACTTACACTTTGCATAAATTAAATTTACTGAAATTATTACTAATGCAGTTTAATACATTACTATTAGATTTTCTAAAATAAATTACTCATATGACTGCTAATTAAAAAATGGAAGCAATTTGCCCTTGCTCTTCACAGTACGACATGCCCAAGCCCTCTTGATACTTCCCTGACATTGTATGAACCTGTGATCCACCCACAGATGGTACATTTAAAATAAGTAATGATAAGCTAGGTCAAGAGCATCCAGATACTGTCACAGAAGGTTCAAGCTATGAATGAGAACTGATGGTTTCATATGTTTCCAATTTCTGAAATACATTCTGAACCAAAACAGGCCTTAGCTTTTGACTTAATCTACTACAACAAAACAACATAGGACTGATTTTTTTTGGAAATTGCTAAAACCTTGCTAGAGTGCATCTGCAGCCTCGAAGGTATAAATTTTTTTGTTTTGATATAAAAAAAAACTCAGAGAGACCATCTAAGATCTGATTAAATAACTGAAGAAGAGCTCTCACAGCAAAACCTAGATCTTCTCCTTTCCTTTACACTATTCCACAAATTGTGCCTCATACCAGAAAGCTAAGCACAAATCTAGAAACTTCCCCTGCCTTCTCTCTTATCAGAGATAAGGTGGCGATTTGGCAGATCTCCTCTCTAATTCCCTCTCTTCCTGTTTCAGTTTTTATTACCTTCCATCACATCATCATCTCTCCCTGTGGCTGCTTAATTTCCCGTCAAAATTAACAATTATCAATCTCACTTCAGTGCCTTCACATTCAAGTTCACTGTGGTGTTCCCATGCAGTCAGAAAACTAAAACATACTGTTTCCTAATCAGTTCCTAATCACACTTTTTATTTTAGGATTCAACTGCTCTATCTACACTTACTGTCTCTGTATCAGCAGGGAATGAGAAAGTAAACAATCTAGTTTATCACTATGGTGGTTTGCTGAAATGATTTCTAAATGTCTCCAGAAACCACAAGCTCTGAAAAACTTTGATTCTTACCACACAAACCTTGAATATACCTAAAGAATGAGAGGAAATGAAATCTGTTCTCTTGGCTTATGCAGCTCATCCTTGGTACTGCCTTTATCCATCCAGTAATGCAACTGCCCTCAGTGATGACATCCAAACATATGCCAGTTTGCCACTTCTCTCTACACAATTTAACAGATGTGACACTCCTTACTGCCAACTCAATTATCTGCTCCTTTTAAAAATGACATCCTCTCCCCTCCCCAACTCTTTGTCCAAAACCTGAGCCCCTATAACTTTTTCCTCTTACTAATGAAGACACGCTCAGCCTTATCTCTGCATGTCCTCTCACAAATCAAATTGAGAACTTACTATCCAGCCAGTAACCCATTTATACTTTCTATAACCACTGTAACTTTGCCTATACTGGATATCTGCCATAATGAAATTTGACTTCTACTTCATACTACCCACTGCAATGACACACTTCAAATTCCTCTACGTAACAAAACCAAAAAATGCTATGCCAATGGATAGAAATTGTTGATTTTAATGCTTTATATATCTGGGTGTTTTTTCCAAGACTACTCACTTTACATGTCCACCTGCAAGCCAGATGTACTGTGACAGCTTTACTGTGTGAGCTCCATAAAACAAAGTTGGTATCTGACCTAGTCAGTGCAGTCAGTGGAGCCTCTGATGGGATCTGGCTGACCTGCTGTTATAGATATCTATTTTAGGGTATAGATCTATAGATCTATTTTAGGGTAAGCTGAGCAGCTCTGCAGTCTTTTTACAGCAACTGCACAAGGGAGGTCTCCACTGACTCCTTAGACAGCTGAAGTCTCAAGTAGACCCCTGACTTTGGATGATTAAGCCAAGTCTAGAAGTTGCCCGTGATGAGGACTGGTTTTATTCATAGGTAGAATGTATACTGATTACCCTATGAATTTGGGAATACCCTCTGACACTCTCTTGCACATATATTAAGGCAGAAACACTCTGTTTTTTAAGAATCTTTGTTATTGAATGACTTGCTCAGCTAGGATAGGAAGAATTTTAAATGGTATTGCATAACTCCAAAGCAAAATGCATTTCACATAGTGGTTTTAAAAAAGAACCCTATGTTTTACCTTTTATCAGCCTTCCAGCACCCAGAGGGGCTTACAGGAAGGCTGGAGACTTTTTACAAGAGCATAAAGTCATAGAACAAGAGGGAATGGCTTCTAACTGAAAGAGTGCAGCTTTGCATTGGATAGTAGGAACAAATTCTTTACTGTGAGGGTGGTGAGGCCCTAGAGCAGGCTGCCCAGAGAGCATGTTGCCACCTTATCCCTGGAGGTGTTCAAGACCAGGGTGGATGGGGCTCTGAGAAACCTGATCATCTCTAGAAGGAGATGATCTATAAGGCCCCTTCCAACCCAAACAATTCTATCATTCTATGATTTTCTGAAAGGAAACTTAACAGCAACTTTATGCGAAAAGCAACCTGGATTTCAGGCACTTCTCTCTGCATATAGAATGAGATAGGTATCTTAAGCGACAGGAATACACCTTCCGGAACAGTTAACAAAGGAACACCTGAAATATCAAATTTCAAAATAAATCCATCAAATAGTTGGGATAACATGAATTTCATCCAACACAAAGGCTGTGACAAGGAGAAAGCAGCTCAAAATTTCAGGACACCAGCATGGACAAGCTGAACAATATACTCTCACTTACTAGCTCACAGTGAAGCCAAACTACAAATACTCTCTCTGTAAAGAATATTTAAAAGCTTGAAACTCAATTTGGACCTTCACTTTCTTGTAAAATATCTTAGTCCATTCAAACACAAATTCCACACTTAATCTTGTTTATTACATGACATGTGTTGCTCAGTGGTTGCTGTCTGGGATTCACTGAATCACATTTTGGTATCTAGATATTATTTAGTCAACTTGATTCAATTTTATAGTAAGGTAATAGACAAAGGCATCTCTGCAGCCAAACTCACTTTATCCTACATCAAGAAACTAAAATAGAGGCAGACAAATCAAAAGTTTCCATTTCTCTTTGCTTGCTATAAATGGAGCCCAAGCATCTCTCAAATACAGACACCAAGCCAGTAACAAGATTCCCACATATAAAGGTGTGTATTCATTTCCTCATTGTATGTTCTTCTTACCCTAAAAAGAGGAATCACCAGCACTCCCTATGACTCACTACGAACCCATCTGATGATTGAAAAAATTCTTTATATTTTGAGCTCTATTCCCTGTAACAGTGTGGTTGGTAAGGCTTAAGTCAGTTGCACACAATTCCTATTATACAAGTCTGAAATATACACCTAAGAATAAAGTTCTTCTTTGGCCATCCAGGCTTGCAGCATCAGATGGGATAAAACAGGAACCTAGAATGGAAACTGAATAAAAAGGCTCCTGCCCTCACAGAAAACCTTTTGGGGCTTGTGGAAGAAGAAAAAAAGTCTTCAAGTGCCTTCTTCAAAGGACAGGCTCTTACACTACTGAGGTTATGTATTTGACCACTCAGTATCACTTTCAATCGTCCACCTGGAGGGGGTGGTATATGGGTTTTAAGAACTAGTCTTAAGACAGCTACTACTCCAGATCCAAAATAAGCACTAATAAGTAACTATTAACAAATATACACAACACCCCTCTCAAAAAAAAAAAAAAAAAGAAAAAAGGAAAAAAAAAAAAGAAGTTATAGCTAAGCGTTTGAGGCTTGTGACAAGATGGCTTACATCCCTCACATGCCTCATTGTTTGTAGGCCTTATCCACTGCTTTGGTGAGGTGCAGAAGTACCACTTGGCAGGTGCCAGGACAGCACTTAGCTGATTCCTCATTTATAGGAGAAAGATGCTAAAAGCTGAAGATAACTACTGCTGAGAAGAAATAGAAATTGCGCTTATAAGAGAAAACAGACGTGAAAAACACAACAGCCAGTCTGCTCTGCAGGTAGAATCTAAAATGTGCTCATGGGAGGCCAAGTGCACAGTGCAGCCCCACAGCATGCAGCACACACCTCTGGCTCCAGGCTGCAGGGCATTTCACAGTAGTGTCGACCAAGGACAGAACTGGTATGTGTCAAAGGAATGGATCAGTATTATCTAACTTAACTATGTAAAAACCTTAACTTTCATACTGAAGAATGGCCAAGTACACTGAAGTTGCTCTTGCTCAGATAACTGTACCAAACTTACATGTTGAACTTCAAGCTAACCACTCCATAACACATGAACCATTCCTCAGGAAGTCAGAAGCCAAGCACACTAGAAGAATCTGAGGCTCCAACATTTGGAGTGCTTCCAAGCATTTTGTGATCTTCAGATATGATCTAGCAGTAATTATCTCTAAAATGTCTTAATTCTGGATTCTGAATTTTAGATATTATTATGTCCCAAATAAAAGGTATTCTAGCAAAACTTAATACTTCCTGTTGCAGAGGAACCAGAGAACACAAGACTTTTTAAGACAGCATGTAGTTGCTTCATTAATATGAAATTATCTTGCAAAAATCTATGATCTTTCTTGTGCATACATTTGTAACAGCAAATACAGAGAAAATGCTCCAAATAACAAATGCTGGAGGTGTTTCCTTTGCTCTAAAAATACCGTGCCAGTATTTAAAACCAAATGAATAACATAAAACTATAAAACTCAGTTCCAAGCAGCTTATCATAAACGTAACAGGACTTTGTTAATCCGCTGCCTAATAACACCAATATTGTTACTTTCCATGAGTCTCTTAATCCACTGATAACATACATACCTGGCATGCCCGTAGCAAGACCCTGACCAAAAGCCAAAGCTGGATTTGCTGCTGCAGCTGCCGCCAGTGACTCTGCCTGCTGCCCCTGCTGCCCCTGGTTGGGAGTGAGCGGGCGCTGAGTTGCTCCAGCTCGCAGGACCTGGAAAAGGCCAACACAACACCCCTTCCTTAAAAGGTAAGGAAGCCAATCTATCATGTGCTAACAAAAGCCTGGAACAGTTGCTTTGAGTATCTGATGCCTATCATCCCTGATTTTCATTTTAGCAATCCTGCACCTCATTGGTTTCCAGAATATACACATACAAAGAATAAAAGGTATTTTGCTGACAAACGTGACCATAAAATATCTGCCCCGCTTTGAACATCAGGACTCAGGTATGTTCCTTCAATGGTAATGAGTATAAAGGAAGGAAGAAAATCTGCAAGAGTGATTACATTATTTATTAACTGAACACCTGACCTTCCTTGATAAACAGATTTGTTTACATTACTTCCAGGCAATTGAATGATGTAAATCTGAGTACTTCACTTGTAGTGACTTGTCTAAATAATTAACACTCCACTGCCAACAGTGCTGTAAATAATGCACCCACTAAGTTTTAAACATTCACATAACACTTCATCACCATGCAACACAGGCATATTTTATTATGTTCTGACAGCAAATCTCCGGGAATCTGATTGAAAAGCAATCTAAATTCTTAAAACTGCTCTATTTCTCTTGGTTAAAATCAACTTTTTCAGGTCTCAAATAAGGGAGAAATACAACTCACAATATACTCCCACAAAGAACTGTACATGTTATTTGCATAAATCGCTATTAATTTTATAGAGAAAAAAAAACAAGACACTGCAGAGACAATATACATTCAGTAGCCAATGCAGGTCTCTGATAAAAACGATCAGTAGCAAGAAATATCCACCTGAATATAAAAACAGTGATAAAACCCCTGGAATTACATGGTATCTCAGACTTCTTATATTACATTTCTAAGAATGGCACTGAAATTAATCATATTGCTGGTAAAAAATTTGAAATGCTTACATTCATTCAAGTGTAAAATTATTGTAAAATTTGAGGTTTTCCTTTGTCAAAATTGCCATTCATTTATACTGAAAACTCACACAATAGTTTAAAAATGTACCCAGAGTAACAATAGAAAATTAGCATTTTTTAAGAAATGACCTAAAAAAATTGAATTTTCAACAAGTTCTAGTAACAATTGCTCACTCTTGCTTCACCAAGGCAAAAACACCATATGGCACATGGTGATGCTGCAATACAATTAATGTCACTGAAAAATAACCTGGGCAACCCTTCCTTCCTGTGAAGCAACACAACTACTGGTAATACCTTTATTTCCCTACTGTTTTCCCTACTTTTTGAAGGGACAGAAAAATGTCTAACATTCAATCTTCCAGCTAATTTAAGAAAACACAGATCAATTTTTTCCCAAGCTTAAAAGAAACAATATCCTCCCAAAATTGCCAGAATGTGTCTTTTCATCTCCTTATGTCAGTTTTCTAGATTAAACTTTACATTCATTTACTACACAGGAAGCATTACCTACACACATAACAGCACAGCAACTGAAGAAAGGAACCAGTTTTAATGCTTATTGTCTTAAGAAACGAGACTGTAAAATAACTTTAACATGGTGTGAGGCAGTAACAGTGAGTAAGGAAATTGAGAGTTTTTAACATTCATTTATTATACAATAAAATGCAACATCTGAATTATGTAAAATTTTCTAGCAGCTGACCCTTACACACTGGAATATTAAGGTAAGGCACCTCTGCTTTTCATGCTGAACAACGTACCGGTTGCTGTCCCTGCTGTGCCTGGGAAGCTGCTTGCTGATTTGCTGTGGTATTTGCTGCTGCAGCTTGCTGCTGGAATAAATTGGCTGGATACACCCCCCATGGAACACCATAATACTGAGGTGGAACCACAGCAGGACCTAAAACCAGAAAGCATGATTATTAGTGAAGCTGCATAAAATACTGTTTGTAGCCTCCCTCACTGATCCATCTTCTCAGTTTCAGAAGAGAAATCAGTATTAAAAATAAAGAATTCCCATATTGGCTAAAATGACACATGATATAAATGGGTTAATTTAAAAAATTCACACCAAGCCATATCTTCTCTATGAAAAAATGAATACCCTTGTAAGACTCAGATGACAAAGAAAAACCTTAAAGCATTCAGAGTCTGTGTACCGAAGAACATTCAAAATCAATTTTCATGGTTGGAAGAAAAGATCATTTCAGAACATCACAGTATGAACAAAATTTATCCTCCTGATAGTGATGTACTGAGACTTTGATCATCTGTGATTCCTCCTTTCTGTATGATGCCCTTGCTTATAAACACCACTGCCTGTGCCTCCCCTGCATATACATGATGCTCTACAAAGTGGGCACACTTATCTCTTCCAGTCTGTTGATGAAGAACCTGCAGAAGAATAATCTCTCCGTATCATGGGATTGTACATATGAACCACTATGTATACAAGACTTTTAGTTTTTTGTACTGCCTTCCCTGTGAAACACCATCTGGAAACAAAGGAGGGGTTTTTTTAAATGTTATGCTCAAGTCTGAGCACTAGCTGGGACTTGAATACTCAGTCATGTTGTTTCACAGTGATATCTGGTAACTTTTTAAGAGATTTTCCTGGGTTTCTCTATTGTCTGGGCCTTTTAGCATACTGGAGACCATCTTTATTCTCATGCACACTGGGATAAGAAAAGCTGGAATTAGAAAATTAATGCACTGAGTAAAAACACACAAGGAAAGGTTAGCTGTCACATTTTTAGAAAATAATATACTGTCAATATCAGATGCACCTTATTAAGAATAAACACTTTTAGAACAGAAAAAAAGCCCTAATTTTTGTATATGAAAGGCCACTGGTAAGAGAAACTTGGAATCCATACATAACAAAGTGAAATCCTTTCTATTTTAGTAAAAATTTTCAAAATGGCAGTATTCATTTTCCTACAAGTCTCTCCTTCCTAGAACTACATTTACAGAGAACGAACAGGACAGATTTCACTTTTTTTCTCTCTCTGTTCGGTTGAGTTATCAAGACAGACACTTTCCAGTGTTCAGTTACCTGCTAGGGTAGCTGCTGCAGCTAACCCAGCTGCAGTGTACGGGTCAGTCCCTGGAGGAGCAGCGCTGATGATATATGGGTTTGGCACAAAAGCAGCTGGGGCCAAGCCTGCGGAGAATACGCCTGCTGCAGTAACAAACAGAGTTTCATTACAGCCAACATTCTTAGCAAGCATCATCATATTCACACCACCCAAATCACACAGCCTATCTGTTAAAATCAGAACTGCTTGTACTTTGGAAGCTCTTAAGACCAGGTACATAATTACAGAAATCAACACTTCTATGTCTTCTCATCAATCCTTTCGTACTAATCCCAAGGCCTAACAGCTTTGTTTTGTTGGATCTAGAGACTCCAAGGAGATTTATCTCGCATATATCTATCCATCCTTACACAGAAGGGATTATTCAAAGTGGAATTTATCTTGCCCAACTTTAACTATCTGAAAGTTAAACTAGTCTTGCAAGGAAAACTGCAGCAGACAAGTCATCTAGAGTCTGAAGTGAATCAGCCAGATGAAATAAACCACCTGCTAGAGACAAAAAAATCTCTTTTCACTGACAATTAAGAAAATATTTAACCAGATAGTTTAAGTCAGATACCTAGCTTTTAAACAGCCAGATATGAGATGCTAACCTTATTTCCCAAGAATCCTAATTTGATATAGGAATTTTAATAGAAGAAGACAACTGCAGAAATTCAGGCAAACAAAGCTCACATGCTTTATCCAACCCTGAGTCAGCAACTGTTGCAGCAACTGAGGCACAACAGACTATGTCCCTCCTTCCAAATATTTCTTGATAAATTTCTATTAATATGCAAATGAGAAAAGGCTGCATTTTAAAGAGAAAAATTTCAGCTGACTACTCAGTCAGCACTTCATACAAAGGCTTCTCCAAAGTTTAGAAGTCACAGACAGGACCTGCGGACTCACACAAATGTCTCAATCTGCCATGCTTCCAGCTCTCAGCCGGTATTTGTCAGCTATGTAACTGAACAGCTGCCACTTTTCAATCCCAGCTATAGGCTGCTGATCCCTGTCTGAGCAGACCTCACAACCTACCTAAACAAGCTGGTGGGAAAACTTATTTGCAAAAGAGCATGGACACAAGGCACTGGAGATGTTTCCTACTTCTGCCTGCTCTTCTGATTCTGAGAATCCTTTTTTTCTACAGAGGAAAGACATTTGTGCACACACCTCAACAGCCCAGTGGAACTGGAGAGGGTAGAAATCTTTAAACCCCAACTATTGCACTTCCTTAAACAAGGAATTGCTTCCATGTGTGTTCCAACCTCCCTCCCCTGAACACTAAGAGCCTCCCCACAGAGGAAGATAAAATTGTTGTCACTGAAATAAAGGCTCCTTGTTGAGTTGCAGCACATGAAGGACTTTATGTATTTAACTGACTCACTGAACTAAAGGCACTGAAGAAATGCCTGCTAAAGAATTAGCTCTATCACAAAGGTACCTGCAAGAAGAAAGAGCTGTTTAAATGGTGCCATTAACAAGGAATAGTTAAAACTTAATGAACACGACAGCATGATTTCAAAGTTCTACTCTACAATGGTTTTTAACTGGATTACTAAAAATACTAAACTGCAATAGAATCTTAGAATTGCATATTGGTTTTTAGTATATAAAGACAGTGTTTCTATTACTGCTTACAGCAGTTAGCACTTTTTAACTTTTACCCCATCAATATTCAACTACTATGCAACAGAAACAAATATAAGTTTTATTTCTCTGTATACAACTGTCCAAAGGGGAAAATTTACAACAGAAAACCTCCACTAGCGACAGTACAGTCATAGGCAGTCGTTCTGAGCAGTTTTCATGAGAACCCCTGCAGTGGGCCAAGTGATCAGTATCTATTTGAATGAGAAGACTGGGTGAATTGAAAGGATTCTATCAAAGCAACACACCCACTTTTGCCAGGGACACTTGCTGCTGTATTGTACAGAAACCTCACCTATGTGTGGCTGCTGAGCTGCAGCAAGTGCATATTGCTGCTGCTGGGCTGCTGTCAACTGCTGAACAGTCAGAGCATTAGTCCTCTGGAAAAGCTATTGAGAAGGGAAAGGGAAAAAAAAGATGCATTTCAGTTTTCGAAAGTCACAGCTATAATATACTTGGATTTGCTTACGAAAAAAAACATCAAACCAAGCTTCTGTAATAGCAAGTTACTAAACTAGAAAATGATGCAACAATATTCTTCTAGATCAATTATACAGTTATTTGCCCTTGACTAAGTCACAGACAAAATAATATTCAATGCATTGCATGCTGAAATGACTGATTATCAAGAGGATAATCAACAATGTAAAGGATCAATTTGCCACAGTACATTACTAACCTGCTGCTGAGAATTGTAGTCAAAAAGTCCTACAGTAGCTCCTGAAGAGTCCATTTGTACCTGATTCCCAGGATAGTCAAACTGTAGAGAATCAAGACCAACTTGTTCCATGGCATCTAGATTCTGATTTTCTGGATTTGAAAATTCTTCTACCAGAGGCTTGTGGGCTGCAGGATTGGGAAGTGGACCTAATCCTTCTGTGGTGCTGGGATTGGGGCCCAGGCGTTCAGCTACTTCTGTTGGGGAGGCTTGTCGACTTCCAGGGGTACGACTGTTCAGAAGAAATTTAAGATAGACTCTTCAGTCTTAAATAAAGCTGTTCACGGACAGGGTACAGTATCTCTATTTTCAAAGCAGCTCTGAGCTTAAGAGACTTTACAAAGGGAAGTGACAGACTCATTTTAACGTTTTCAACCAGCATGCATTGATGGCTCACGATAAAGGATGCATTTAGCTCTAAAGCATAATTTTATTTGGTTTTTTTAAGTTTAAGACTGACTGTAGAGCTCTTAAATCACTCGTGAGAAAAACAAACTGATCTGTGAGGTTGTTTGGAGCCAAATGGAGTGAATTGTGGTCACCTGCAAATTTTGGGATGTCTCTTTATTGTATTTTGGTAGTGTTGTAAAACGTACTGCAGAGAAATTTAAAAAAAAGAAATGGCTAAGGGCATTTCACACCAAAGAACAGAAAGACAAAGCAAAATTTCAATTGGAAAAGACAAACATACAATATAGTAACCATTTTTTCACATCTGAAAAGCAAGCAATATATTTTTACCTTGAGTAAAATGAACTAATAACCACTTCATTTAGTATGTGACTAAAACATTTCATTTCCTACACAACTCATTTAATAGACTGTACTACACTGATGATTGGTGGGGGAAAAGTGTTCCTAACATAACCCCAAATAGAATATACAATATCATAGATACAGTATTATATATAAAAGCTGAATTGCTCTCTCATCTGACTGGCAGTCTACAGACTACAGGGGACTTTTTCTACACCTATAAACACCTACAGGCAAACAGATGAAGTGAGATGTCAACACAGTAACATCCTAAAGAGATTCCCAACGCTATTTGGTTAGATTTAGGATACCTTAAGTTGGAGGGGTAGCCCACCTTCTGTGGGAGGCCATATTGTTTAGACTATCAATTTTTACTGGAAAAAAACTAAGTTAACTACTAGGGACGAGCTGTGTGAGAAAATCTGTGATCCACTAACATTTCTGCATTGGCAGAACTTTATGATCACATATTGTTTCTCAGGAAATGGAGAACTTCAAGCTCAGTTTGCTTTACTTGTGAAAACCGGGCTCAAACACCAAATGCCAACTTGCAGGAAGAACCTATGTTTATTCCAGCAGTACAGTGCCAGACCAGTTTGCTGTACTGCTAATTCTAGGTCAGAGACACAGCCTCAGTACTACCTGTTCTGCTTCTTCTTCAGGGCTCCAAAGCCAAAGTAGCTTCTCCTCACTGAAGCACATGACTAATACAAAGACATCTACTAGCACTTATGTAATGGCTGGTAACACCACTTAAGTCTGTACAGCTAGAAATCAGCCTTTTAGAAAGTTTATTGCAGCAACACTGTATGATTTATTATTCTGGACAAAATATGTCAAAGAAAGGAGGAGGTTTTTGACAAGAGGTTTTTTTAATGTAACAAGCAACCTCATGAGGATTGTAAATAACATGCTGGCTTACCATCTAAGTATCCTAGCAAGCAACCATGTCTTGCTGAAAACTTGAGTTTAAAGCCATTTAATACTCCCTATTTTTCCCAAGTGAAATACAGCATCAACAAAGTGAAGAACAAAAGGAAAAAGGCAGTTATTTCAGTACATACTTAGTATAAAAACGCTACAAGTACAATAAAAATACAAGGAGGAGGACAGGATGAAGTTTCTTTGTTAATACTTATGGTTAGCTAATAAAGGTTGCTCCTTATATTGGTGCTGTTCTGTTGCTATAGTTAAAGTTGTGTCAATACTTCAATTATAAACCTCTGTTTGGAGGGCTCTGTACCACCACTTCATATGGCTTATGTCATTTAGATGGCTTTTTTTGTTTTTGAGAGGTTTACTGGCTTTGGATGCTTTTTTGCATTTGTGCATTTTTTAATAACTTCTCTCTTTAAATAATACAGAAGGAACTTCATAAACACCTATTTCAAAATTGAAACAGATACTGCTAAAGAAAAGCAGGACAGAAGTTATTCTGTGTTTGCTATGGGTAACAATGGAGGTAACTGTTTATTGTGTGTATTGCAGCACACATCCGAAAGGAGCCAATGTGAGCTCTCTGGTATGCTTGGTATTGTATTATTTTCCATGATACATCTTGAAAAATAGATCTCAAGAATCCCTCTTTAGCCTCAGGTAAATACATTTTTTAAAGGGGAGGAAATATGTATGGGATTCAAACATGCATTTTAATATACTTGCTCAGTAATGAACTAATGAAACCACAACTATCTGGTCATGTTCATCTCATTAATACAAATTTATGAGCAGCACTCTAGTTCTCTATCCTTTTAATTCTTCTGTATGACACAAATGCATCACAGTCATTCAAGAAAGAAGAATCAGCCCTTAAAAAATACCCAATTTAAAATGCAGTTTAATGTTAGAAAAAAACTAGACTGGCTGTGCTGTCATGTAAGAGTTTGCTGTTCAAAAGCTTGAGCTTGGTCTAATCTATTTTTCTCTACAAAAATAACCAAACCACAACACCATTCCACAGGTGACATTTAATTATACGAATAGGAAAATACATTGCTCCACCTTAGTGAAAGATATGGCTTCTATGAAGACGTATGGGGAAATGATTAGTTGTGTTAGGCTGTGGTATCCTCTAGCAAAATCAGAAGGAAAGATTCTGTAGGACTTACTCTCTACAACACTCAGATGCAAAAGAGCATTAAAAAGAAGCAGAGAGAGAAAGAAATTTAGTTTGACATTAAAAGGGG
>WEZZ01015464.1:174319-188603 GCA_013400585.1 Chloropsis cyanopogon | reverse complement strand
AGCCCTGGGGGAGGGATTCCCTCACCTCCCCTGCTTTTCAGCATCCCCTGGGTATGAAGGCAGGAGGAAAGGCTCCCCTCTGCCCTGTAGTGCTGTGCTGAGCATTCCAGAAATCCTGGTTGGTGCAAATGCCTTCCATCTGTTCTCTATCTTACCTGGGTGGACCATGAGGTGCTCTAAAGGGTTCCAGAAACAATTTGAACATCATTATGTTAAATCCTAAAGTGTTCCTGTGAGGAACTCAGGGCATTGAAATATGGTGCAAAAATACTGCAATGCTGTTGCCCATACTCTTAATACGGCTTTTGGCCACCAAAAACACAAATCCAGCTGTAATCCTGTGTGCTGTGTCCTCCTCTCACCTGACCCAGGAAGCAGCCAGCCAAGCAGAAAATCCAGTTCCTCCCCAAGGATGACTGCACGGGGTGTCATTCCTTTTTGCCATTCTTCTTTCACAAGGTACATCCCTCCCTCCTCGGCCTCCTGCTCCTCACACCTCCCTCCACCTTCTCACCCGGACGAGCAGGTAAACCCAGGGGACAAAACCTCCTCTGTGCCATTCTCTGCCACTTCACCTCTGTTTGTTTGGTTTTTCTTTTTCCCCCTTTCCACCTCCCCTAGAAAAAAGAGCCGGTGGCGCTGGCCAAGAAAACCAACAACACCTACAACATCGTTGGCACCACCTACGCCCTGAACATGGCCAAGGAGCCCGGCCTGCCCACCATCTCCAAGAGTGCTGCTGCCACTGCCACTGCCACCAGCGTGCCCCCCAAGCTGCCCCGCCTGGAGGAGAAGCTCCCCGAGAGCAAGAAGACCTACAACAGCGTCAGCAAGGTAGACAAGATGTCCCGCATCGTCTTCCCAGTGCTCTTTGCCATTTTCAACTTGGTCTACTGGGCCACCTATGTGAACCGGGAGTCAGCTATCAAGGGAATGATCCCCAAACAATAAAACAGGTCACACAAACCTTCCATCAGTCAGCATCATCCCAGCAGGAATTCTCCGGGGCTTTCTTCTTTTCTTGTTTTGTTTAATTATTATTGTTCATTTGATATTATTATTAATATTATTATTATTAATATTATGTCACTCTTTTATAATGTAAACAAAACTGTGATTTTAATTTAAATCCCATCTATACTTTGGTTTTGTTTACTTTGATGATGAAAGCTAAAAAAAAAATAAGGGATCATAACAAGTTGTGCCTCTAACATCCTAAGTCTGCTGTCACCCATCTGACCAAGTCACCCTGTGCTGCCATCTCTCCTCTGCCACCTCCTGTGGTCCCCATGGTCTTCATGCCTCTGCCATTTCATGCTGTCCCCAGGGGCTGTGGGGCTCCTCCTCCCCTGTGATGGGCTGCCCTGGCATGGGGGATGCTCCTGGACCCCTGGGCTGCAGGGTGTGTCAGCCACTCAGCCAGGCTCCTCTGCAGTGCCTGGCACTTTGTGCTGCTCCTGCCCCTGGGCTGTGAAGGCAGGTGAGCTGGTCACCTGTGGGGACAGGGGAGCAGCCTGGCATGGGCCAGCTTGTGGCTTGTGCTGGGGCAATCCTACCACTGCTGTGGCCCCCAGAGCCATTGCAGAGGTGGCAGCATCTTGTGGGTATTGCAGGTCTTCTTCCTCTGTCCTCACCAAACCCAGCTGGTTTTGTCTCTCCAGACAAGAGACGTGGGAAAGGTCCTGGCTGGCATCCTGCACTCTTGGAGCAATTCGTGGGAGCAGGGAGTGTGGCTCTGAGCAGAGAAATCATTTTTCTCAGTCAGGAAGTCCAGACAGAAGCTTTGCAAAGCCCTGGAGGAGATGGCAGCTGTGAGGCTGCATGCACCCAGCATCAGGCCTGGGAACCTCAGAGCTCCTGCTCACATGGATGGGCTGTCACCTTCTCCCATGGCCTCATCCACTTCTCCTCAGCAGATCCTCTCTGTCCCAGCCCCTTCTCCAGCTTCCCCTCATCTTCCTCTGCCTGCTCAGCAGCCCTCACTGGTATCTCAGTGCTCACAGGTGGATTTTGGCAGGGGAGCTCCCTCCTCTGGGGTGAGCCACACTGGTGAGGAGGAGCACGGCCTGGGGAAGCCCAGCTCATGGAGAATCCCTGCTCCAGTGCAGGATGGGACCTGCCATGCAGACACCTGTCACCTGCAGGGGACAGGTGGTCCCCAAGACTATCCCTGCCCCTGGTGAACTGGTGCATCCTCAGCACCACGGGAGAACAGCAGAAGCTCTTTGGGAGAGCAGGGTGACACTGCTGTCCCACAGAGCCATCTGAGCCAGGAGCCATCCCACAAAGCAGCTGAGGTGAGACCCAGCCTGACACTGCACACTCTTCCAAGGAAAGCCCCCCAGTGCCTTGGAGAGAGGCTTTTTCTCCCTTCCTGACCACCACGGCGGACCCAAAGCAGTGTTTGTCCCTTTCCCAGCAGCAGCACAAAGCGGTGACATCCAAGCCATCTGTCCCTGGATCCACGGGCACACTGTCCTGCCACAAGGAGGGACATCCTGTGCCTGATGATTCCTTGGGGTAGCACAGTCCTGCTGCCACAGAGGGGTGCCCCCCCTCTTTCTTAGGCCTCCCTCTGACCCTCTGGCTGCCCCCAGAGCTGCCCCCAGCACATTTTGGGCTCATGCAGCCAAGCCAAGCCCAGCACCCCCAGGGTGATGCCTTCAGCATTGCTTTGAGCCACTGTGCCAGGCTGAGCTTCCCCTGCCCGTGCAGGAGCAGGGCAGAGCACAAGGGACAGGATTTGTCCCACCTGGAATATCCTGGAGGCGTCAGGATGGAGCGAGGAAGGCCAGGGCACTTTGTCCTGCAGCGTGGGTGGCACTGGTGCATGTCCTGCCTGTCCCTTACCAACCTCACTGGCTCAACAGCAGTGCAGTCACTCCCCCTGCCCACAGCTGAGATTTGGAGAGGAGTTTGGAGATGTTCAGCCCAGTCCCAGGGCGTTGAGTCCACAAGCACATCCATGTGACTGGCAACATCAGGAAGGAGGAACCAGACCCTGACCCCCTCCCAAACTGCTGCTAAAGAAACCAGCTCTGTCCACACCCTCTCTCCCAGCATCTGCACCCCAAACCATGTCATTTAACAGTGCCTTTCATCCCCAGGGGCTCCCTGGTGGGTGGGAAGAGCCAGGAGCTCTCCCACTCTGCCTGCAGCATCAGGGTGGAGGAGCAGAGGGGAGGGTGCAGCACCCCCAGCCCTTCTGCTGGGCAGGGAGGACATCCTGGCTTCTTTGGCACCTGGTTCTGCCTGTTGGGCCTCCTGCTGCTGCTGCAGCCACCCCACTGTGACATCCCAGCTGCCCATCTCTGCCTCCACGTGTCCCAAGCCCCTCGCCCTGAGGCACCCCCACGCTCCCCCAGCAGTGAGCTCCCTTCCTGCCACCCCCCCGCTCCCTGGGCTCTCCAGTGGGAAGGGTACAGCTGTCTGGTTTGGAAACAGTTTCTGAAATAAGCTAGATGAAGAGTGTCTCATAAAACATTCATGTCACTAGAATACTCAGGCCTAAGTGAATGGAATAGGAACCCTGCAACGAGCAAAACCAACACAATAAAATGGTCACAAAGAGTATGTTGTGTTTACTAATGGAATTACAGCAGGTTTAAATGCTGCATCCAATGACTTAGCTGGCCCTGCTGCAGAGGTGGTTTCCTCTGCTAGCCTGGGAATTCCCCAAAATCCCTCTTACCCCAAGAACCACATCAGTGTCTGTCAGTGCCTGCTTTGTAGAGCTCTCCATAAATCCTCACAGAATCACAGAATGAACTAGGTTAGAAAAGACCTTTAGGATCACCTAGTCCAACCTATGACCTGACACCTCCTCATCAACGAAACCTTGGCACTGAGTGCCATGTCCAGGCTTTTTTTTAAATGTCCTGGGGCTCCACCACCTCCCTGGGCAGTGCATTCCAGCACCCAATCACTCTTTCAGTGAAGAATTTCTTTCCAACATCTAACCTAAATTTCCCCTGGTGCAGCTTAAGCTGTGTCCTCTGGTTCTGTCAGTGCTGCCTGGAGACAGAGCCCAACCCCACCTGAGCACAGCCACCTTTCTGGAGCTGTGGAGAGTGATAAGGTCACCCTCAGTCTCCTTTTCTCCAGGCTGAACACCCCCAGCTCCCCCAGGCGTTCCTCACCGGGTTTGTGTTCCCAGCCCCTCTCCAGCCTCGTTTCCCCCTCTGGACGCATTCAGGAATCCCAACATCCTTCCCAAACTGAGGGCTCATAGTCCTACCATCAGCTTCTCAGCAGCCCAAGCACCCTGGGGCTGCCTGTGCTGCCTGCCCAGGCCCGGTGGGCTCCGTGCCGTGGGTGATGCTCAGGAGAGGGGCTGGCTCTCCCTGAAGTGCTGGACACAGCCCCGGGGCAGCCCCTGAGCCTCCTCCCTCCCTCCCTGCAGGCACCCGATCACTCTCTTTGAACCGTGGGGGTGAATTCCTGCCTGTCCCACCCCTCTCGTCCCTCCCCAGGACACTGCCCGCTGCGCTGGCTTGCCTGTGACACCCATCTGCTGGCTCTTGCCAAAACGGTGCCTGGTGAAGGCTGCCTTCCTGTGCTGTGTGAGCACGCCTCGAAAGCCAAGTCTATTCCAAACCAAATCCTGGCATGGGCTCTGGGTCTTTTTGCCAGCTGGAAGCAGAAATACAGGCATCCTTTGGTTAAAGACTACAAACCAAACAGGATTTCTAGTTTGGCTTCCAAGCAGGAAAGCATTTTGGGAAGATAGTTATAAATAAGTGGTTTAACATCTCCTGCCAGCAGACATCACAGAGAAGATAATGTTCTTTTTTTATAAAACTGTCAGTGACTCAAATTAGGACTTTTCCCTCCCAGTTAACACGAGGCTGTTGATGGGGGCTTCTTCTAAGTGCTTGCCAGGCCAGAGCTAATCTAGCATCAATTACTGACGTTTTAGGCTTGCTGTGATAGCATATAAGGGTTCCATTTTTATAGCTGATCTGTATAGAAATTTATCTGTAAATGACCACTGATAATCTAACCCACAGCTGTGCAGAGAGTGGGCACTGTGAACCTCAAGACTCCAGTATTTCTTTTCTTCTGGCAAGGCCCAAACTTCCCTGACTTGAAGAGACTCTCCCAGGCAGAAATTGGGAGTCTTTTGGGGTGCTAAAAAGGAGCTGTTGGTCTGCACTCTTGTTTTGCAGCTCACACTTCCTGGAAAACACACAGTGCAGTCCCAGCCTGCAGCTTCATTCCTGCTGGAAATGTCACAGGGACATTTTGGCACTGGTAGCTCACCCCTTCCCTCTTCTCAAACTGCACGTGGGCAGAGAGCTGAGCCTGGGGAGGCAGGGACAGCTCCTCTGGGCTCCCTCAGCAGGCAGGGACAGCAGCATGTGGTCACTGAGAGCTGCACTTCAGTGTCAGCATGGAGAACATCCCTGTGGGGTGACAGGAGAGGGCTGGGGTCCCTCAGTGCCACCCGTTCCCCTAAGGGTCTGATGAAGTTACCCTCAAAGAACGTCTTGAAAGCTTCTCAGACATCACCCAGCAGGGCTGTGGCACTCAGGAGAGAGCTTCCCTGCTCTCCTTTGTGCACCAAGCTCAGCCCAAGCAAAGCTGGCTGCACCAGAGGCAGCACAGTCCCCCTGTCCTGAGCCAGTGGCACTGGCAGGGTCCTGGTTTGTGTGCTGCAGGACATCCCTGTGTGAGCAGAGCCCGGGCTTGCTGTTCCCAGGCACAAGACTGTCCCCAGGCTGTCCCTGCCAGCCCACCCTATGGACACCAGGTGCATCCATTTCTCATCCTTGATTTCCTCTGTCCGTGTCTTGGATTCCTTTCAATTCCTTTCCTTGGATTCCGTTCAGCCATCCCTTGGGGAGGATAACATCACGTCCCCAGGTTTCTCCTGCTGCAGCTCACCTCTCCTAGGAAGAGCCTCTGTTCTGCTGAGAACCTCTCTGAGACCTTCACAAACCTGGGGCTGCTGCCTCTCCCAGGGGATGCCAGAGAGTTCTGCAGCACAGAGGGTGCCCTCCCAGCAGTTCTCCTTGGGAAGGGTTTGTCAGGGATGTGTTAGTGCCCCTCTTCCACGTTCTTGATCCTGGCAGTGGTGGAGAGCTGGGGTGGAGCTGTCACAGCACATAGTGTGAGGCCAGCCCCCACTCCAGACCCTCTTCCCCAAATTTTATCCCTCCCTGGGGCCACACATCACCCACCTGATCATACACCTGTGTGGATTTTGTAGACTG
Source organism: Chloropsis cyanopogon (assembly GCA_013400585.1). Classification (NCBI taxonomy): domain Eukaryota; kingdom Metazoa; phylum Chordata; class Aves; order Passeriformes; family Irenidae; genus Chloropsis; species Chloropsis cyanopogon. The sequence goes on along the minus strand of WEZZ01015464.1, from coordinate 182,388 downwards.
CAGAGAAACATTTTCTTGGNGTGTGGATTTTGCAGACTGCAGAGAAACATTTCCATGGCTCCTGTTGAGGTTGGGGAGGGCTCAACCAGGGCAAAGGACACATTGATGGAAACATCAACATTCTGTTAATATTAAAGTAGGAAAAAAAAACATCCAAGCAACTCACCAATCCTCCCCATATCAAGCTCAACTACTTCTGAAGGTAGTTTTGGCAAGAGGCCACAGCAGAGATGAGATTGATGGCTTCCAGGTATAAATATTCACCATTTGACCTTGTTATTGTTCCATCAGCCAAAGGTTTTTACATATTTATATATATACTTGTGTGTTTGTGTATATTTATGCTCACAAACTCTTTACATCTAAACATNCTGCCCAGGCCCGGTGGGCTCCGTGCCGTGGGTGATGCTCAGGAGAGGGGCTGGCTCTCCCTGAAGTGCTGGACACAGCCCCGGGGCAGCCCCTGAGCCTCCTCCCTCCCTCCCTGCAGGCACCCGATCACTCTCTTTGAACCGTGGGGGTGAATTCCTGCCTGTCCCACCCCTCTCGTCCCTCCCCAGGACACTGCCCGCTGCTCTGGCTTGCCTGTGACACCCATCTGCTGGCTCTTGCCAAAACGGTGCCTGGTAAAGGCTGCCTTCCTGTGCTGTGTGAGCACGCCTCGAAAGCCAAGTCTATTCCAAACCAAATCCTGGCATGGGCTCTGGGTCTTTTTGCCAGCTGGAAGCAGAAATACAGGCATCCTTTGGTTAAAGACTACAAACCAAACAGGATTTCTAGTTTGGCTTCCAAGCAGGAAAGCATTTTGGGAAGATAGTTATAAATAAGTGGTTTAACATCTCCTGCCAGCAGACATCACAGAGAAGATAATGTTCTTTTTTTACAAAACTGTCAGTGACTCAAATTAGGACTTTTCCCTCCCAGTTAACACGAGGCTGTTGATGGGGGCTTCTTCTAAGTGCTTGCCAGGCCAGAGCTAATCTAGCATCAATTACTGACGTTTTAGGCTTGCTGTGATAGCATATAAGGGTTCCATTTTTATAGCTGATCTGTATAGAAATTTATCTGTAAATGACCACTGATAATCTAACCCACAGCTGTGCAGAGAGTGGGCACTGTGAACCTCAAGACTCCAGTATTTCTTTTCTTCTGGCAAGGCCCAAACTTCCCTGACTTGAAGAGACTCTCCCAGGCAGAAATTGGGAGTCTTTTGGGGTGCTAAAAAGGAGCTGTTGGTCTGCACTCTTGTTTTGCAGCTCACACTTCCTGGAAAACACACAGTGCAGTCCCAGCCTGCAGCTTCATTCCTGCTGGAAATGTCACAGGGACATTTTGGCACTGGTAGCTCACCCCTTCCCTCTTCTCAAACTGCACGTGGGCAGAGAGCTGAGCCTGGGGAGGCAGGGACAGCTCCTCTGGGCTCCCTCAGCAGGCAGGGACAGCAGCATGTGGTCACTGAGAGCTGCACTTCAGTGTCAGCATGGAGAACATCCCTGTGGGGTGACAGGAGAGGGCTGGGGTCCCTCAGTGCCACCCATTCCCCTAAGGGTCTGATGAAGTTACCCTCAAAGAACATCTTGAAAGCTTCTCAGACATCACCCAGCAGGGCTGTGGCACTCAGGACAGAGCTTCCCTGCTCTCCTTTGTGCACCAAGCTCAGCCCAAGCAAAGCTGGCTGCACCAGAGGCAGCACAGTCCCCCTGTCCTGAGCCAGTGGCACTGGCAGGGTCCTGGTTTGTGTGCTGCAGGACATCCCTGTGTGAGCAGAGCCCGGGCTTGCTGTTCCCAGGCACAAGACTGTCCCCAGGCTGTCCCTGCCAGCCCACCCTATGGACACCAGGTGCATCCATTTCTCATCCTTGATTTCCTCTGTCCGTGTCTTGGATTCCTTTCAATTCCTTTCCTTGGATTCCGTTCAGCCATCCCTTGGGGAGGATAACATCACGTCCCCAGGTTTCTCCTGCTGCAGCTCACCTCTCCTAGGAAGAGCCTCTGTTCTGCTGAGAACCTCTCTGAGACCTTCACAAACCTGGGGCTGCTGCCTCTCCCAGGGGATGCCAGAGAGTTCTGCAGCACAGAGGGTGCCCTCCCAGCAGTTCTCCTTGGGAAGGGTTTGTCAGGGATGTGTTAGTGCCCCTCTTCCACGTTCTTGATCCTGGCAGTGGTGGAGAGCTGGGGTGGGGCTCTCACAGCACACAGTGTGAGGCCAGCCCTCTTCCAGGCCCTCTTCCCCAAATTTTATCCCTCCCTGGGGCCACACATCACCCACCTGATCATACACCTGTGTGGATTTTGCAGACTGCAGAGAAACATTTCCATGGCTCCTGTTGAGGTTGGGGAGGGCTCAACCAGGGCAAAGGACACATTGATGGAAACATCAACATTCTGTTAATATTAAAGTAGGAAAAAAAAACATCCAAGCAACTCACCAATCCTCCCCATATCAAGCTCAACTACTTCTGAAGGTAGTTTTGGCAAGAGGCCACAGCAGAGATGAGATTGATGGCTTCCAGGTATAAATATTCACCATTTGACCTTGTTATTGTTCCATCAGCCAAAGGTTTTTACATATTTATATATATACTTGTGTGTTTGTGTATATTTATGCTCACAAACTCTTTACATCTAAACATCAAACCTCTTTGTCTTTGAAAGATAGAATGGCCACTTTTAATTATTTTACTTCCCTCTCATTCTCTTTGCTGAATCTTCTAGAGTGAGGTGAACCCTCTCCACTGGGCTTTGGGAGGCACAGGGAATAAAGGGAGCAAGTGAGAAGAGCCTCCCCCCACCCTGGGGGCTCAGTGCAGGCTTGTTGCATGGAGCAGGGTCCCTGCTGGTAGTGCTGCCCGGTATCTGTCAGGAAAACTTGGTCCCCAGTGTCCCAGCTGCTCCCACACAGCCTTGTCCTGCCCTGGGCACGGGGATGTTCCTGGGATGGCTTTTGAACAGCTGAGGGCTCCAAAGCACCCCATTGCACAGCCAGGGAATGTGCAGTGTGAGGTCTCCACCCTCAGTCTGCTCCAGGAGGGAGCACAAAACCTGCTGGGATCCCCCCGAGCTGTCCCTGGCCAGAGGAACACCTTGGCCTAACCTCGGCCTCTCCTGCCGGCTCAGGGGAGCGCTGGCACCGGCCTCTGCTGCTGCTGCTCCAGGCGGGATGCAGGGACACCCGGGTGTGTGATCCCTGTGGGAGGGGCCAGCAGGAGCTGCTGCTGCTCTGCTGATCTCAGCACAAGCAGGAGCACACAGATGTTGTGTGGCCTGTGAGCAGCGGGGCCGTGGTGAGCAGCCCCTCACAGAGGCACCCAGCACCAGCTCCCCAGCATCCCCCCTGCCTCTCCCCTGGCTTAGAAAAACCATTCAGGCAGTGAACCTGCAATTTCCCTTGCAGCTCCTCTGCTCCCTCCTGCTGCTGGGGAGAGGCTGTGGCAGTCACAGCGAGGGCCTTGTGGTGTCCCAGCCAGGGGAAGGAGGGATGTCACCAGTCCTTGTCCTGGGTGTGTGCCTGCCTCCCTCCACAGGGATCTGTGCTGCTTTACAGCCTCGGGTTTGGCTGGTCCCAGCACTGGGCTGTCATCCCTCACCACGAGTGGGGTGATGCTCATGAAGCTCTAGGATAAAACAGGTTCTGGCTATTCTGTCCTGTCCTGTTCTGTCCTGCTCCTCCCTGTCCCATTCCCCGCTGGTGCAGATCTCTCCTGCACAAAACTTTCCCAGTCCCATCTGCCGAGAGAGGGAAGCCTGGTTTCATGTTTGCTGCGCAAGCCAGGGAGCTCCCACAGTCTTTGAAGGCTCTTGGCTCTTCTCCTCAGTGCTGCTTGAAGGCCCTGTCAGCTTGATAGGACCATTGGCTCGTGTCTCACTGTGAGCTGCACTCTGTCTCCCCTGAAGAGTCTGTCGGTGCCTCCTGTCTTTCTGCAAGGCACCCAGCAAATGTAACAGCAGTCACACGTCAAATGATTTGATTTTTGCAACCACAGAAAGTAGGGGCAGAGCTGGGAAACCTGAGTCTCTGCCACTCTGCCTTTGGCAGGCTGCATTTAGAGTGGAAGGGCTCCTCCCTGCTGCCACCAGGGAGTTTCTCAGCCACTCCAACCCAGCCAGGTGGCCTCGAGCATCCCTTCCTCAACCAGATTGTCACTGTCAACTCACCTGGGGATAGCTGCAGGCAAATGTCCTGCCTGAAGGTGAGGGCACCAGCTGCTCCTTCAGGTACAGAGAGTGGCACTAGCACCATGCCAGGGCAGCCCACCCTGAAGAAGAGCCCAGCCAGCACGGCAGAGAGCATTGTCACTGCCTCAGGTGCAGCCTGTGCCCCGGGACGTCCTCGCTTTGTTTTCCATCCTGTGAGACTCTCTTCACACCACTCTGAGAAAGGATCTAGCTGGCAGCAGTTTAATGCATGACAATCCTGTTATTACAGCTGTAAATAAATAACAACTAGGGGAAAAAAAATACATTTTAAAATTTTTTGTTGACTTTATTTTCACTATTGAGTAGCTGGTAGCCACTTTCTTAAGGGATTTCTCATGGAAACTGTGACCTTTATTCTCTCTATTTCTGTCTCTCTCTCTGTCTCTCTTTTTCTTTTTGAGATTTTTTTCTGTGTTTCAAATGCTTTTTGGTGCAATGTTCGATGCCTGTTTGTATTTTTGAATTGTATTTTTCAACCTTTGCTGGAAAAAAACAAAAAAAAGGCCCATTCTAATTGGCAGGATTTTTAGTCTTGCCATTTTTTTCAGCTTTTAGCTTTTTCAGTAAGTTAAAGCAACAGAAAAATGCCTCAAAAAATTACAGTGAAGTTCTGAGGAGAGATTAGAAAACATCAGAAACAAGAAGTACATGAGTAAGATCAGCAAGCTGAGTGGAGGAGGAGGAGGAGGACTCTTGTGACACCTACTAACCTCCTGATGTAGCACACAAGGTGGGACTAGACCTCTTCACTGAATGAAATCACTCCGCTTTTCCACTCTACCCACTCTCTCGAACTCCAATCAAAACAAATAAAAATTCATATTTTAAAAAAAATCTGGTTTTTGTCATTGGTTATTTTCCCTAGCTCTGTTTCTCAAAGCCAAATCCTCTGGACTTTGACCCATCTGCCCATCTGGGGAGTTTGTCCCACTGACAAGCAAACAAGGCACCCATTAAAAAATAATATTCTGGGGGAAAGTAAAAGCTTGAGAATATCTTCTGGTGCCCATTGTGTCACGTTTAAAATGCTTTCCCTTCCAATGATGGGAGTGGAGGGCAGGAGGTTTGTTAAGTCAGATTGGCTGGGTAGGGTCAGGGTGGTGGTGATGTGAGTGCTGGGAGAGGAGTCTGAGGTGCTTTGCCCTCCCAGTGGGTGACCCATGGGCAGACACTGCTGTTCCTGGGAGCTTTTGGGCATTTCTCTGTGTGCAACATGAATCAAACCTTCTGCTTCTCTAGGGACAACAAGAAGAGACTTGGCCAGGACCTAAACTGCCAGGGGGCAGGGCTGGATGGGAGATTGGGAAGGAATTCTCCCCTGTGAAGTGGTGAGGCTCTGGCACAGGGTACCCAGAGCAGCTGTGGCTGCCCCTGGATCCCTGGCAGTGCCCAAGGCCAGGCTGGACAGGGCTTGGAGCAGCCTGGGACAGTGGGAGGTGTCCCTGCCATGGCAGGGGGTGGCACTGGATGGGCTTTCAGGTCCCTTTCATCCCAAATTGACCATGGTTCAGACGCCTTTCCTGCAGGGAGTTTTGGTTGTGGCTCCCCTGTGGATATTAGATTTACACATGCTGTATTTAATAGCACATGCCATGTCCCCCAGCCAGTGTGACATGTTCTGTGTGTGGGCACCTGAAAGAGAAGTTCAAGGTGTGGGGGCTTCATTTGGACACTCCACTGCACCTCTGTGGAGCCACAAGATGTTATATTTAGCAACTAATGGAAAGAAGGATTTTTCTCCCCTTGTAGAAAGATCTGAAATTAAGTAAATCTCTCCAAATGCAAAAGCAGAGGGCAAATCACCTGCAAGAAATGCTGAAGTTCATCCTATTGCATTAAGCTTGAAGCTTTCAGTGTTTCCCTGGGCCCTTTTCTGCATTTTTAGTCAAAATGTTGATGATTTACCCAAATCCAACATATCCAATGAGGACTTCCCCCTCCCCCCAGCTACCACTGGGAAGTAGCAGGAGAAGAAAATAACTCCAGTGACAGCATCAGTTGTTTTCCAGGCCTGGAGAGGGAACGAAATGCCTTCCCTGGATTCCCTGAGCACCATCTGTATGCTGCACCAGGGACTTGCTGGCGGGACAAGATCTCCAAACATATTGCAACCTTGGACAAAAAAAAAAAAAAAAAGTTATGGATTTGAATTTGCTGCATTCAGCTGAATCCTCCCTCTTCCTCTGAGATTCGGATGACAGAGGAGGCTTGGGAGAGCTGGGGCTCGCAGCTGCTGTGGCAGATGGAGTGTTATCATGGGTCTGAGCAGCACAGGCTGCATACTTATGTCTTCCTGAGGAAGGAGCAGGGCTTGTGGCCTCGGCAAGAGCAGCCCAGCACTGTCTGAAACCATAAAAACTCGAATCTGGAATTTCCACCCCTTTCCCCACCACTCCACCAGCCCCCCTGCCTGAGTCCTTCCCTAATCAAGGCTGCACAGGGTTGGTCCCAGCCTGAAAAGATCTTCCTGACTCAGAAGAAAAAATAAACAGCGATGTGAAATGCTTCCTTGCATTATCACTTCTCTATTTGAACCTGGAACAAGGACCCTGAAGAGGAACAGAGTGTAATTGCAGTGTCCACAGAAAAGAAATAGTAATGAAAACAGACAGAGCTGGGAGAATTGGCAGAGAAGAGGCAGAGCTGAACAAGTATTTATTACCCCAGCACTTAGTGCTCAGGCTGACAGGTGTCTCAGGAATGCAATAGCTGGGTTTTGTTATTGTGTGCTCCTAACTCAGAAGTGCTCGGGGTGAGGGGAGGGCAGAGCTGCTGACGTGGCTCCTGAGGTGCCAGGAGCTGGGGAGCAGATAATTCCCAGATAATTCCCAGATAATTCCTAGATAATCCCTCCCCCAAACAGGCCAGTGGGGATGGCTCAGCCCCACAGCCCCGTGAAGGAAAGGATCCCCTCTGAGGCACAGTGGTTCCCTTCTGCCTTCAAAGTGTTGCTGTTTCAGAAACCTCTCGTGCAAACCAACTCCTGGTGAGATGGGGTGAGGCCCTCAAAGCAGCCCTCACACATTCATGATGCCTTAGGATTTCAGCTTGTATTTTCATATATTCATACTGTAATCCTGCAGTTCTTTAGTGTAGAACTCTAAACTCCATGTACAGTGTGAGCTGCTGCTTCCCCATTTTGGGCAGACACAACAATTCCTCTCCAGGCCTGGCAATCAAGGACACCTCACTGCCTCAAGCCCCAGAGATGGAAACAGAAGTGAGTTGGGGGGAGCAAACTGGGGGTAAATGACTTCATTACCTGCAGCTGTAATTGGCAGATTAACCCCCAAAATGCAAATGGACCAAATTTATAAAAGTGTGCAAACCCATGACCCATGGTCCATTTTGGGTGTAGCCCCTGGGGGGCTTTGTCTGCTCTAAATATACCTGAAGGCCTTCAATAAATAGAACTGCTTTTTGTTCTCCTAATTTTGTCTGGCCTCTGTTTTTAGGTAGCCCCATAAAGGCATCATTAGGGGTGGTATGATCAAAAATCCCAGCACCAAGGCAGGGTTCCTCCTGCAGAAGGAGCTCTCTTCTCTGCTTCCTTCCTCCTCTAGGCCAGGTGGGTCCAAGCCTGCACAACTCCCATCTGCAGGGCTCTTCCCAGAACTATTGANCCCAGATAATTCCCAGATAATTCCTAGATAATCCCTCCCCCAAACAGGCCAGTGGGGATGGCTCAGCCCCACAGCCCCGTGAAGGAAAGGATCCCCTCTGAGGCACAGTGGTTCCCTTCTGCCTTCAAAGTGTTGCTGTTTCAGAAACCTCTCGTGCAAACCAACTCCTGGTGAGATGGGGTGAGGCCCTCAAAGCAGCCCTCACACATTCATGATGCCTTAGGATTTCAGCTTGTATTTTCATATATT
>WEZZ01015464.1:149782-160233 GCA_013400585.1 Chloropsis cyanopogon | reverse complement strand
AAACCGGGCTGGCCCCAGCTCAATTTTAAAAGGAACCCAGTTGCCTTTTTTTTTTTTTTTTTTTTTTTTTTTACCCCCCCTTCTTCCAACTCCAACCAAATCCCAAACACAAATTATGGCAACCAGGCGCTTCCTGGTGCCTGCAGCTGCTCAGCAAAATTGACTTTTCCATCAGCGCTGCTGCTCGGAGCTCAAACCTGGCAGCTGAGCACCGGGCCCAGTTGGAGCCCTGCTTCTCCCATTCAACAAAAGTTCAGCCAGCTCGGAGCATCTCAGACTCAGCGAATTATTTTCTGACAAAACCCTGGGTTTATTGGGAAATTTCCGGCTGGCTCTAATTGGGACAGCTGTTAAGGCGGCAGTTTTCACAAGAACCAAGAGTGGCTTTCAGATGAGCACAGCTCTTAAAACGGCTGCTGCTTTGATAGTTGCTCGTTGCCTTTCTTGTCTGATTATTGGGCTTAGTATCTCCCTGCAAGCTTAAAAAAAAAAAAAAAAAATCCACTTTGCCTGTCTCATCTTTCTCTTCCCTTCGCCCAATATTATCTCCTGCTCCTCCTCCTACTTCAAGGAGACTCTGTCAGATTGAATTTGACCCTAAATCTGAGCTTTGCAAAAATTAACGTGTAGAGGATTTCAGATTAAGAGAATTTCTCTCTCTCTCTCTCTCTTTTTATTTTTTAGCCCCCCCAGGGTTCACAAACACTGTTGAGAAGTCAAAGTAAACATTTGCCTTGTTGCTTTAGCATGGGAGATCCTGCCAAGAAAATTAACGGGGCCTATCTCCACAAAGAGAGAAAACTCATCTCCTTCTGATGGGGGTACTGAGAGACTCGCTGGCTTTCGGTAATGACTTTGTTTTTAATTTAATTGTTTTCCTTTCCTAATCCCACATACATTTTTGCCATTTAGCAAGGAAGTTGAATAAAGCATATGAAGGTTCATAAACAGCTAATTCAGTCCCAGAGTCTATGAGCTGGAAATTTTATGTCCTTAGGAAACCTTGAGGGCTTGATGAAAGCCCTTGATAAAACGAGATTGAATCTTGCTCTGCTCTGCTGGGAATTCCCACCAAAGCCACCTTGCTCCCCACATGGCAAGGGGAAGACCTGGAGCCCCAGAGCCCCAAGTATGTCCTACAACACACACTGATTTAGGAAAATTGCTTTGGAGCAAAGCAAGGAATGGATTAAATTTGGTTCATATTGAATCAATGTGTTGGTTGTTTTTTTTTTTTAATATGGCTTTCCAGTGAAAGAGGAAAAATGAAAAAAATTCATCTTGTCATTTCAGTATGTTGTTCAAACCAAAACAGTGGTTCTTCTTCCATTATTTTATTTAAAGAAAGGCAGGTTTAAAATGAACAATGGTGTGCTGAAGTGGAAAAACTTGAAACATTTAATTTAGAACATGGATCAATGAAACATTTTGGCATTCTTAAGCAAAAGATTTTATTTCAGAACAGGTAGAAAAAAAAGTGCTTTGCAGCTGGTTTAGCTTGGACTGTGGTTTTGTTTGTTTTTCTTCTCATTTAAACTAATTGCCAAATTCTGTCCATATTTGCCAATTAATTTGATGCCCCAGGGCTCTGCTGTGCACCAGATTTTTGGTTCATTTGAAATGAAGAATCTTTGCTCGCAAATCATGTGAATACAGGAGCCAGGGAAGGTCCCTCCCCTGACTTCTGGCTGCTGATGTGCAAGGATTTTTTGGTTGTGCCTCCTGCCCATCCCCATGGGCAGCCCTGCTGCTGTTCATAACTTGGAGAAGCACACACTGCAGTGCCATCCCTCTGGCTTTCCTCACCAGAAAGGTGCCCGGGCCCTCAGGAATTCACACCGTGCCTCCAGCTGCCAACCACAGCCCCACCCCGGGGTGCCAGAGGGAAGGAATTTAAATCGAGAGGAGACAAGTTTCTATTTAGAGCTGGGGGCTGCTCCTCCATCAGATTAGGCCGGTTTTAAGTAGGTCAGGCGGGAGACCCGAGCTCTCCGCGTCCCCTTCAAAGGCAGCCGTCCGTCACTTATTATTCCAGGCATTTCCCTTTCACTCTGCCTTCCCTGCACAGCCTTTGTCGCTGCTGCCAGGCTGTGCTGGCTCTCCCTGTCCTTCCCAACACTCCTTCCTTTCATTGCCTTTCCCACTCCTCCTCCCTGCTGGCTCTGGGACAGCCCTGGGGACAGTGGTGGCCTCAGCTGTGTCACCGAGCCCAGGGGTGCCCAAGGACCTGCTCTGGGGTGCAGCCCAGCAGCTGGAGGCCAGAGGGGAGGCTGCTGCTGTGGGTGCTCCTCACAGCCCCACGTCCTCCCCCCGCTGGGATTTTAACCTGAGCACTCGTGGGGTTAGGCAAAAGCCAGCAACGATAGCAATGAAAACACCCAAAACGCCAAAGAATTCCCCAAAGCTCCCTGTTTAACCCTATTCTAGGAAAACAATTTCCTGCCCTGTCAGCCTGAGAGCACCTGCCTGCTCTGCCCAGCAGCCACTCAGGCACCCGTTCCAGGCAGTTTTCCCTGAGATCCATCCTAATAATAAAGGTTCTGGGCACATCCAGGGCTCTTCCCGCAGTTCCTGGGCTGCCACACAAACAAATGCACAGGAGGAGAGTGGGGGGTGCTGTCACAGGGCTCTGGGAGGCAGCAGCCTGTCACCTTCATTACCCACAGAGGCTGAAATCCCCTCCTTCAGCATGGGCAGGTCTGACAGGGGCGAGGGGATGGCAGTGGAGCAGCCCCCGAGGCTGCTCCTCCAGCAAAGCCTTCAGAATGCGTTTCCATTGTGCTTGCCCGGCTGGCTGGGGTCATCTGAGTGCTCACAATTACAGATTCTGCAGCGTGGTGGCAAGCACTTGGCACCTGGAGAAGAGGGGCTTGGCTGAGGATGGGCAGGTCAGCAGCGCCCTGTGTCACCCACCCCAGCCTCCCAGGCTCTGCTGGGGCTGGGGATGGACCAGACCCTCCTGTCGGTCACCCTGACACATTCTCCAGCCCAAACCAGCACCAAGTCATCCCCACGTGGATTTTTTTGAGCCATATTCTTTGCTCACTCCCAGTCTATTACGTTTTTCAACTCTCAGTGGATTTTTTTTTTTAACTCAAGGCCTCCTTCAAGCTGATCACAAGGGAATGCTGAGTGCTTGTTTTTTAATATTCTGACAGGTGCTATTTTGCTATTTGCTTGTGATGATTCAGGACATTTGCATGTCTTTGTCCTTAATTAAAGAGCACTTCACCCTTGCTGCAGGGGCATGGAAGATTTCTCTTGATCTATTCATTTTGGGGGACTTTTAATCAACATATCCACTCTGTAGATGCGGGTGCCTTTCTGAGAGGGGGGTGAAGCAGCATGGAGAGCTGTGTGGGTGTAATTATGGCTTACTCTTTATTTTTTTGGGGGGAGGGGGGAGAGGAGGGTGATTTTTACTGCAGTTGAAAGGCATTTTCTAACATCCTCCTGGAAGACAGGAGTCCCCTGTCCACCAAGCACATGGGCAATGACAAAGGCAAAATTTGCTGCAAAGGCTGGAGCTGGCAGGGCTGCCTGGGGAGTCAGCGCTCTGCCTCCCTGACACAGGCTCTGGCCAGGAGCCTGCAGAGAGACTGTCCCCCAGCCTGCAGCACCTTCTGGAGACCCCATCCTGCTTGCACAGCCAGGGTCTGGCTCAGCTCATCTCCCTCCCTGCAGTGCAAACCCCCGGGGCTGGGCATGTGTGTGGGACAGGCCTGTGTGCCCCGTTTTCTGCACTGGGCTGCACGTGGAGCATGCCATGATGATCCCTGTTCTCCTCCCAACACAAGCATTGTTTTGCAAGGTGAAAAGGCAGCACCTCTCACGGCAAGGCCTTTTTAAGTGGCAGCACGTGTTGCCTGGGGCTGTCAGGGTTTGGAGGACGGGATTCAGCAGCAGCAGCGCAGTGACAAGTCAGAGTCTGAAAGCAGCTCCCACTGCAGGAACCCCCCAGACCTTCGGGGAGGATATGAGGGGAGGGGAGATGGATGTCCCTTGTTTGGGGATGAGGGGCTGCTGGCATGGGGCTTCAGGGATGCTGCAAGGCAGAGGGATGCAGAGGGCTGAGCCAGCCCCGGGCAGGGTGCAGGAGCAAGGTGCTGCTCTGCCCTGGCTCCTAGCCCTGATGGTGGGACCTAGGCAGAGCCCATCAGCCCGAGGTAACTCCTGTCATCCCCCAGGACAGGTGGTTTATTTGCAGGTGTTCCCACTTGGCTGGATCACCCTTGCAGTGGAAAGGGGCTGCAGAGCCACCCGAGCCCCTCCTGTGCTTCTGCTCGGTCTGGCCCTCACCCCCATGGGGAAATGGGAACCAGGCTCTGCCTTGGGCACCTGAGCCTGCCCAGCAAAAGAGACCCCAGGGAAGGAGTCAAACCCTGTGCTGAGACCCCATGACTGCTCTCTGATATTCCAGCCTTAACATTTCTATCTCCTGCTAGAAAATACCAGACTGAAAAACAGCTCCAGCAAGGCTCAGTGTTTATCTGTTCTGCTTTTCCAAGCTGGGGAGCACAGGCTCGTAGGAACCTTTGAAGATTATTTCTCTTCAGTTTTCTGAAGAGACTTCAGCCTCCTCTTGAATCTTTTTATTTTGCCTCCTTTCAACGCATCGGCCCGATTTCTCTGAGACTTAACAGCAATGAACAAGATTAAGATTGGAGCTTAGAGAGTATTAGGAGACGATCTCTCCTTCCCTGACATGCTGGCAATTGCCAGATCCAGTGCCAGCATCCCTCTCCTGGCGAGGTGCTCGGCGTGCAGGCGTTTCTGCTCCGCTGGCTTAGGGAGCGAAGCAGCCACGGGGCTTCTCTGCACTTCAGCAGCCCCTGATTGCTGCCAGCAGAGGGGCTGGGAACCAGAGGGAAGAGGGAAAGTGGGTGCTGGACACGGCAGCACTGGCTCTTGGTGCGTGAGGTCTGGGTTTCCACACTTTTGGTTGGAGAGGAAAATCCCAGAGCAGGGTACACAGGTGAGGCTGACTGTGCCCAGCACAGCCCCGTGCAGCACAGGGCTGATCTAGGTCAGTGTTCCACGGGGGATCCCAGAGCTGGGGAACAGAGCAGGGCTGGCATTCCCCATGAGCTGCTGTGAGCGTGGGCTGAGGAGCCCCAGGGATGCAGTGCTGGGGGACAGGGTGCAAATGGCAGCGCCAGCCATGGACAGGGAGCAGCTGGCTGGGGAGCAGCTCTGCTCTGCCAGGCACCTGGGTGGGAGCGGGACACCACCCTGATGGCAGGACCATGGGGGGCTCTCAGGGCTGCTCTGGGGTTCAGCTGTGCTGCTGTGTCCCTCCTGGGCCTAGAGGGCACGGGAGGAGAGGCAGTCCCGTTGATCCCCCCATCTGGGAGTGGTAACAGCAGCACAGCACATGCTCCCTTCTCCCTGCATGAATGATGCTTTGGGGCAGGGGTGCCAGGGGGTCTGCCAAGCTGCTCCAGGGAAGGAGCAAGCCCTGCCCCTGCCCTGGGCTGGGTGTGCTAGGAGCCCACACGCTGGATGGGCAAAGTGCCTTTGGGTCTGCCAAGCCTGTCCTCAGCTGGTCACCTCCCTGCTGAGCTCTTGCTGATGAAACCCTGTGGGGGTGGCACTCAGTGCCATAGTGCCACAGTCCCAAGCACTGCCTTCCTAAAAAACAACAAAAAACAGCCCCTCCAAAATGTGTCCCTCGAGTTCTGGCGTTGGAGAAAGGAGGGTGCCCCCCTCTTTTGCACAGGAGACACTGGAGCTTCATGCAGGAGGAAATTAAAGAGGTCTGGAAAACGTCTAAGAACTTCCAAGAAGGAAAGAGGTGTGAAAAACTGGGCCTGGTGCAGGAAACCAGAGCCTCAGTCAGTCCCATCACAGACAGCACAGGACAGCTCCTGGGACCCCAGATCAGGCAGCACCTGCGACAGGAGGGACTGTGCCCTGCCTCAGCTCGGGGAGGAAAGCTCCTTTCCCTGGTTTCTCCACTTGTCAACAGTCCTGCATTATCCTCAGGCTGACAAAATGTCAAACTGCCAGCAGAGCACAGAGCCGGGCGAGAGGAGAGCGCGGGGCTCGGATCAGCTGCGGGAGAGGGATGTAATTGAACATCCACCCTGGACACAGATGAGCAGTTCCCATTATTTACTGGTGTATAAACATTCCTGAGCCACTGGAGAGAGCAGGCATTGACATTCCCACAGCCCTGGGCACAAATGCCTACAGGTATTAACAACAAAAGGCAGCGGTGCCTTCCTCTCTCCTTTTCTTGAACGGGGTCAGCAGGGGCTGCTGTGGCCTCGGCTGTGCCCTCAGGGCTGCAACAGGGGAAGGGCCCCTGGCACTGCTGGCCACGGGGTTTGGTGCTCAGCACCACCTCCCACGTCTTGGCTCTGCTCTGAGTCCCAGCCTGTCCTCTGGAGAGCCCCAAGATTTTCCCAGCTGTTGAGCAACCCTGGCAGGAATCACTCTGCCAAAATCAGTTTGCATCCCAGTGACAGTTTTTGTTGGATTCGTGACCTTCCAGGCTGTTTTTCCCCTTCCCTGCACCATTGTGGCGTGGGGTCACAAGCAGTGGTGTATCTCCATCCAGAAGCAGCCACGTTTCTCCAGTGAAGAGAAGCAGCTGCTCCTGTTCCTGCAGCTGCATGTCCCCAAAGTTTGTGTCAGCAGTTGCACAGGATTTTAAATAAGGATGGGAGTTATTCTGGGGTCTAAACTACCAGCTCATGGTCCCGTGCTGGACATATCACTTCAGAAGTAGAGATGCAAATTCTACTTGAAAAAAGTATTGAAATACCTGGTGCTCAGCTTGCTGAGATGTTTCCCTTTTTCTGTCAAATGCTGCCAGTTCTCTTTCCCTTCCCAACCTTTCCCGTGTACATTTTCTCTTTTTGCATTTCCATCCCTAGGAGAACTGTAACATGCTAAGCCTTGGGCTGGGGAGGGTTTCAGAAAAGCAGAGCCATAAAAGGCCAGGAAATGGCACCTTTCCCATCCCCAGGGTGACAGCAAGAGCTCTTCTGACACACAGGATCAGATCACCTAGCATTTGGTGATCTCTTTCCACCAAGAAACTAATTTTGGAGAGGGACTGCCTGCAATGGAAGGAAAGAAGAGACTCCTTCAGGCCTGACACAGCAGCAGAGGATGAAGGTAAAGTTCTCACTCCTGTCAATGCTCTCATCACCCCCGGGACAGCTTGCACCAGCTCCTGCTACGGCCTGGGCTGTCCTCCCACACCCTTCACTCTCCTTGGAAAATATTCACGTCACATTTGTTCAGGCTCCAAGCACATTTTTTTAATCTGTCAGCATTGCAAGTTCACTCCAGCACCTAAAAACCAAACTGTGCCCTGTCTGCTTCATCTATCATTGCTGTCCACAAAGGTGGGGAGGCAGAGCCCAGCTGAAGCTGTTATTGATGTCATGTGAGCCCAGATACAGCATCTGCTGCTCTGCCTGGCCAGCCTGAAAAAGACAAAAACAGGGTTATGTTGAACAAATGCCCTGGTAGAGTAAACAAATGTTTCTGCTGTGCAGGACGTGCCCCAGGTCAGAGAGCAGGGTCAAGCCTTAGGCAGGGCTTTTCATCCTCCAGGTTTTGCAGGGGGACCCTGCAAGCAGCTTGTCCCCAGGCTCATCCAGGGCTGTCAGAGTGCTCATCCAGGTCTGTCAGAGTGCTCATCCAGGGCTGTCACAGTGCTCATCCAGGGCTGGCAGAGTGCTCATCCAGGGCTGGCAGAGTGCTCATCCTCACCGTGCTGCTGCAGGACAGTGACCAGCCCTGCCCTGGGCCAGAGCACACGGCCCTGGCCATGGGGAGAGGGCTCGGCCTGACCCTGCGCTGCCCCGGGGATGCTCTGGCTCGGTGACAGCTCCAGGGCCAGTTCATTGCCAGGAGGACAGAGGACACCAAGGACAGCGGCTCTAACCGTGCTCTGTCCCCAGCCCGATGACGTGGGGACTGAGGGAGGAGGGGAGGGCGAGCTCACCTCCGTGCAGCCCTTCAGAGCAGCCTGCTGCACGGCCCTGGCACTGCTGCCTGCAAACCCTGGCAGCTCCTTGTCCTGGAGTGCCCAGCTCTGCCAGCAGTGCTCTCAAAGCTGACCTGTCCCTGCAGAGCCCCCTGGCATCTGTCTCTGCCTGCGGTCCTCCAGTCCTGCTCCACCACCCTTGAGGGAGACATTTCTGTCTGGGGGAGATCGTGCAAGTGCCAGGAGCCTGGGCTTTCTCAGAAATGAGCTCCTGGACACCTTGGATAATACTTTTCCCCTCTTGTATCACTTTTCCCCCTGATGTAGCCCAGAAGAAGAGCAGTCTCCTGAGGGAAGCTGTGACCAGCCCTTTGCACAGAGCTTTGCCTCCTGCCTTCCCCTGCTGCTCCAGCCTGAGCCCCAAACACATCCCCAGCACAGGAGCAGCGGCACACACCCCAAAAAGGGGCTCTGAGAGAGCACTGAGGGGTTTGGAAAGGGCTGCAGTGTGCCCAGGCTCATCCCTCCGAGAGCGCTGCCATCCTTGCAAGGTTTGGGATCCTTGGGCCAGGGCTGGAATTGGCTCCTTGTCTCCCAGAGCTAAATCCTGCAGTGAGGACTGCACAACCAAACCCTCATTTGCTGTGGCAGCTTGGCCCCCAGGCTCTGGGCTCATGAGGACTCTGTAAATAATAGGTTTTATTAGTTTGCCACTTAAACTGAAATACCAGAAGGGATAAAAAACATCTTGAATAAAACATTGCATCTCCTGTTTAAGTTTCGAATCCCATGACAGTAGACCTCAAAACAAATGTCTCTTCAAAGTGGAAAATAGGGCCTGCTCCCTCCCAAAACATAAGAGCAGGACATTTTGTCCTTCTCAGCATTTGGACTGAGGGTGGTTTTCCTGGTCAGAGTCAATCACGGTGAATTTGAAATGGATTTCTTCCCAGCTGAGCCTGTGCTGCTGATAAATAAGGTGTTTGCTTGAAAAGCAGTGCCCTTGCTCTCCAACACATCAACAGGCTTCATTCTTATCCTTGGTTCCAGGGAAAGACTCAGCAGCAGTTACGAAATGAAACCCCTGGAAATGAAGAAGATCAGAGAGGAGAATTGCTTGGAAGCTCCTGGTGCACAAAACTGCCTGGAAGTTGTCCCCAGAACAGCATCATGAGGGGACGCTGTGATTGCCTCACATTTCCCAGCCCAGCTCCACTGCCCCGAGCACAGCCCTCCCCAGATCTCTGAGTTCTCAAGCAGCAGAACGGGGTAGCCAAAAGAAGTCAGTCCTGTGAATTTCCCCACTTCACATCCTGCGTCTTGAGGGGGAGCTGAGAGCACATATATGAACCCCTGGATTTTTCTGTGGTCTGCTCATGACCAGAATCCTTGACAGCTCCATCTTCCCTGCAGCTATTCTTGCACCTTTCCCAACTTCAGCTGCATCTGGATCCCTGAAGAACTTCTGGAACAATCCAGTGACTTGCTTTGAAGCTTAAAGAGCTCTTTCCACCTTCACTGCTGCTTTGATATTCATTATTTACTCTTTTGACATGTGCTTCCTGCAAACTCTGCCATCCAGAGCTGCCTTCTTTGCATGAAGTAAAGGCAACATCATCTGTAGCTGCTTGGTTCCAGGGAAATGCCAGCTCGGAGCCCTGATGCCTGCAGCTGCCTCCTGTGGCCTTGGGGCCGCTCAGGTCTCACGTTCCAGGGCTCCAGGTGACCCATTGCAGCAACCAGCAAGGGAGAGAGCCTCAAAAAACCACCCAGGTGTGCTGCAGTTACTGCTGCTCGTGCTCCTGTGGCATCCCCATCGCCCCCAGGCTGGCCCTGGCTGCGAGGGAGCAGCAGTCTCCCTACCCCGAACAAAGGAGGCAGCAGCACCAGAACGCTGCAGATGGAGAGCAGGGGAGTGATTTTCCCTCTGCTCGTGTGTGGAAGGCTGTGAGAGGCCCAGGAGTGAGAGGAGAGAGTCAGTGAAAGGGATGGTCCCACTCTGGTCCAGAGGAGCTGGATTTGCCATCAGAATTGCCAGACCTCCAGGAGATGCCGGACCAGCCAGGCCTCCCTGGGGACCAGCTCCTGCACCTCAGCCTGGAACTAAACAATGAGGACAATTACCTTCGTGTAGGTCTCACAAAGTTTGTTCTGAGCAGCTCTCACCCAAAGATCCCCAGGAAGGAATCTGTTACTCCTCTCTGCCCCTCCAATGTCAATACAGAAATGCCCGAGTGCAGCTCGGCAAGCCCTGAAGGCAAAGAGCGACAGGCTGGGAGCCCACAGCCCACCCGCGATCCCCAGCTGCCCCCCAGCTCCTCCCCACACCCTCCTGCCTGTTTCTGCGGGACAGCAGCCCCAACAGGTGGGAAAGGACCCTCTCCGGGCTGCATCTCGCTGGCAGCTCAGCCCAGCCGGGGCCTGACGCCTTGCGTAATTTAGCAATAATTACCCACTCTTTCTTTTTTTAGACAAACACCCCAACTGTTATGCATGGGAAGAAAAA
>WEZZ01015464.1:50238-148593 GCA_013400585.1 Chloropsis cyanopogon | reverse complement strand
CCAAGCCCTGCTGATGAGTTTAATGGCTAGATGGGGAAAGAACATGTTGTCAGCAGATTGTTACCCCCAGGGCTTGGGGGAAGAGGGATTTTACTGGCTGAAGCTAATTGGCAGAATAAGCCGCCTTAAAGCCGATCAAATCCCATTACAGATGCAGTCAGGGACAGGGAGCATGAATCCTGCTACTAATGGTCTGCCCTGCCAATGCTTCCCGACCCCGGGGTGGACACAAAGTCCATCCCTGCCATGCCCCGGTGTGGCTTGGCCTTCCCAGGAGGAGCAAGAGCTGCCCCACTGCTCGTGCCCGGACACCAAAGCTCCCGACAGGAGATCCGTGCAGGGGCCAGGGAGCACTGGAGGGTGGGAGGGGGTGGATCCGTGGTGGTCCCGGTTCCTGTGCCCCACCGTCCCTGCAGTGCGTGTCCACGAGCCCTGCACTTCGAGAGGGTGAGTTGTAAGCTGCAAGATGACACGGAGGAGCAAATAAATCATGTATTCACATCCCCTAGGCAGGAGTGTTCACCCCTTAGCTGGCCTGGCCTCTCTTCTGCCCAGTGCCTCAAGTCTGCCTCTACCCTGAGCCCTGCTTTGCCAGGAGCAGTGGCCGGGGGGGTTGGGGGTGGGCATGATGGAGTGGGGGAGGAATCCTGTGAGAGGAGAAAAAAGAGCAAGTTATATCAGGGTCTTGCTCTGCATTCGCTGCATTTTCCCTGGATGCAGTTGTGGAGGGCGAATCTCCTCTCCCCTGTTCCTCACGGCAGGTGCTGGGGTGAGGAGCTCTGTTCATGTGAACAGAGCTGTGTATGTGAGCAAGACTCTTCCCCTGGCAGTGGAGCAGGCTGGATGCTTTTTGCCAGGTGATTCAGCACTCCCCAGAGGTTCCCCCAGCACAGAGACTCATTCACCAGCGTTTCCCTGGCCACTGCCTCGGCTGGGACCAGGGCAGCCAGCTCTGAGCCCTGAGGGCAGGATCCCTGCACAGCATCACAGCAAACACTGGGCTTGGCAGGTGGTTGAAACTGCAGATTGCACCACGGGGGCTTCATGGAGTGTGTTGGCAGAGGTGGGAAGACATCTGAAATGGGTAGGGGGCACTTTGAGCCCCCTGAACTTAAATCCTCTGCCTGCTTCTAATTCAGAGTGGTCTGCTCAACACCCGTGTGCCTACAGCCCTCGGAGGCATTGGGATGGGTGACTAGAAGGACACATTAGCATGTGGTAATTAGAATTGACCACCGAGCTTTTCAGCCAAGGGAAATATTGTTCTTGCCCATTGGTGCTCTCCTTTCCTCGGGAGCAGGGAAGGATTTCAGCTGTGCTTGCAGCAGGGCTGGATACAGCCCGGGGATCTGCATCTGTGCTGGGAGGTTCCTGCCTCAGGGCCACCACCAGCTCTGAGTAAGGGTGGGTGTGCATCCCAGCCAAGCAGCACCAGCTGCCCCGCCAGGCAAGGAGCACAAGTGTCTTCAAGGGCTCGTGGCTCATCCCCTCCTCCTGCCAAGGGAGCACCTTGGCAGACAGCTTGGGCACTGGGGGAGAGAGCCAGCCACCAGCCCTTCAGGTGACATCCCCAGCAGCGTGTGTGGCAGCCCGAGCCAAACAGGTGTCTGCTTGAGTAAAGGGGATTAGGGAGCCGAGGCACGGCTCTGTCCTGCTCTAACGCCACGGGCTGCCCAGGGAGAATTGTCAGCCTCATCCATACATGTGAGCACATCCCAAAGGACACCTCCCTGCCGTGCCAGCCTCCTGCTCGGGGCACCAGCAGGAGCTGCCACGGCCCCAATTCCTCTGTCAGGACCAGGGATTTCCTTGCAACGCCCCCGGTTCTGCCTGCTGTCACCCCCCTGCCCACACTGTGGCTGTGTCCCACCCCCTGGCCCTGCTCTCAGGAGGGTGTTCTGGCATCTTAACATGCAGAGGTGAGGAAACACGGTTCTGCCTTTCCCCCTGGCTGCACAGACACATATGAGAGCTGGCTGTCCCTTGTCACCAAGCCAGCCACTCTGTGCCTGGAGCTGGAGCTGCCAGGCCAGCAGTGTTCACAGCACGCTGGGGATCTCTGCAGGTCTGCAGTGTGACATTTCCATTAGCAGCTGGAGGGGGGATGCACATGTCACCTTAACACCTCTTCTCTGCAATAGATCCTGGCCTCTTCCCTTCTCAGATTCAAGTGGGGCCACCAAGAAGAGAGACCAGGGAGGAGGTAGTGGCTTGCATAGGGTGGCATGAGAGTTACACTCTTGACCAGCAAGGGTTGATGTGTGTCTGGGTGTGCACAGGCACTCAGAAAAAGCATATTTTCTCCAGCAAAAGCTGGCTTGCTTATGCTAAAATGGCTTAGTATGGTTTAGTCGACTGGGATTAGCTGCATTAGCAAAAAAGCATATTTTTGGTAGTGTCCCTGCATCTGTAATAGGGATGTGACTCCCTGGAAATGCTACCCCAAGCCTTGGTGTGTTCATCAGTGACACTAAATGGGGGGAAACCAGCAGTCTGAGAGCAGGGTAAGCTCAGATGGGGTTTGCTCAGCCCCCAAAGGGATGTTGCAGACTCTGCTGTGGCCTTACAGTTTCTCAGAGGACCAGGATTTTTGGCAGGGCAGGGGGATGTGCAGAGTTCAGTGCTGGCAGGAGACTTCAAGTAAGGTCAAGGGAACACGGAGAAAACGTTTCGGTGTCGCTGTTCCCTCTTGCCAGAGGCAAGCTCCATCACCCAAAGCTCTGGCAGCAAAGGAAAGCAGCTCGGATCGCTTTCCCTCGCCCTGAGCAGCGCTGCGGGCACATGTCCCTCTTTGTTCCCGGCAGGAGCGGGGCCAGCCCCCGATTTCAGCCCCGTGGGGTGGGCTCTCGGTGGTCCCCTGCGCCTGCTGCAGCGCTCGCTGCTCGCCCGCCTTTGGGAGGCAACGCCACGGCGAGAGCCCGGCGAGAGCGCAGCTCGGGCGGGGAAGCGCATCCTGACAGCGCTGCTTCACACTCCTTCAGCTCGGTTAGAAAGTGCAGCGCAATCAGACGGGAAACAATGAGCCGATGTACCAACACCTAATGCGCGGCGGCAGGCAGCCAGCTGCGGGGCGGGGGACGCGTCCCGGCCCCTGAGAGCTGCGGAGATGCAAAGAGTTTAAAAGCCATTGTGAAAGAGAGTTTTGTCTGGGGTTTTCAACGAGGAGCATCTGACAAATCGGCCGCAACGTGTCAATTTAGTGCTTTTTTCGCCCCCTCCGAGTGGCTCGGCCAGGCTGTGCCTCCCCGGGCGCTGGAGGGAGGTGGGGATGCGCGGTGCCTGGCTGCACCTCGGAGCTGCGAGGTTCCAGCTGGGAAGTGTCAACACGGTGACAGCTCCCGCTGAGAGACCCTCCCTGTCGCTGGAGCAGGTGACACGCTGGCACGGCAGAGGTGGAGGGGGCTGTGCCGGCAGTGGGAGCATCCTCTCCCACATGTGGCTGTGCCATTCCGGGGACAGCCTTGTGAACGGGCTGCCCAGAGCGACCGCAGGTGGCTGGAATTCCCCGGGTGACCATGTGGACCTAATCTAATTAGGCGGTTTAGGAAAACTCCTTTAGGAAAAGGGAGGAGTGCGAAAGGTTTAGAGAGGGCAGGTTTGAAAGGCAGCGAGAGAAGCTGCTGCTAAGTGGATCATGTCCAAAGGAGGATGGATACGAGCTTTCCTTGCCTGGCTTGGAACTGGGAGATTGGGAAGATGGGACGTCTTTAAATGGGAGCTCACGCCACAGGCTGGGGAGGAAGGGTTGTGAGTGCAGGGAATGGGTTGTGGCAGCTCTTGGCCTGGAGGCAGAGGAGTTTGCATAAGGCTTTAATTTCCCGGGATCTGTGCAGGGCAGATGGCTGGCTTCCTGCCACCCCAGAAGTGCACAGTGCCTGCGTGCTACATTAGGACCTCTTTTCTCTGAAATGCGTTCATTGCAAATGTCTTGCTCCCCAAAACCACCGTTTGGTCACTGTCTCTTTCCTCAGAGGAAGCCTGCTTCAGGTGTCAGCAGCAGGCAGAGTAGTGGAGGTATCTGAGGTTAGCAGGCAGCTCTGGCAGCAGGAGCTGCTGGGTGGGATGAGCAGGGAAAGCAGGGGCTGCCTCCCACACCTCGGGGATGAGCAGTGTGTCTCCAAAGGGAGCTAAGGAGGAGGTGAAGCACTCCATGCTAGTCTTTCCCACTGGTGGCAAGGCCCCTGCATGTCTGGTGACCCCGAAGTGAGCAAAGGTGCCGGGTGAGTTGTGTCATCTTAGCAGTGCGGCTGAGAGGAGATCCCTGAGCTCCTCATGCTCTGCCTTGCAGCTGCACTGCATCCTCCTCCTTTGGTACCTCTGAAACACAGCTATGCCCCACTCCCAGGGAGTGCCAGAGAGCTGCCACAGCCACATCCCTGCCCTTTGTCTCTCTCCAGGTGTGACAGCACAGAGGAATACGATTACGATTACCTCAGCATCAATAAAACCTGGGTCCTCACCCCCAAGGCACAGGAGACTGATGCCACGCAGATCCTCAACTCGCTGCTCAAGAACTATGACAACAAGCTGAGGCCTGACATTGGCAGTAAGTGTCCCCTGAAGCTCCCTGTGCCACAGGTGGTGGCCTGGCCTGGCCCATGTCTTGTGTTTTCCATGCCTGCTGTAGCTGGGATGTTTGCCACGCTCACCCCAGATGTTCCCCTTGTCTTCATCCCTCTGCAAACACTCCTGGCCCCAGCTGATGGTGCCTGTCTCCTTGTCTTTCCAGTCAAGCCCACGTTCATTGATGTGGATATCTACGTGAACAGCATCGGGCCCGTGTCTGTCATCCAGATGGTGAGTGCTCGCCCGGCCGCGCGTCACCGCGTCCCCTCCCGGGCTGGGGCTGCCCAGCGCTGTGTCCTGCTGGCTAGACGTGGTGTGAAGGTGGTGCTGGCATGAGAGGAGGTTTCCTTTCCCTTGGAGAGAGGTGCTCTGACCTGCTGGGAGCTGGAAAGAGCTGAGCACCATCCCTGGCTAGGAGCAAGGCTCTGGAGTGCCCTCGGTGAGCTCAGCAGCCCTTCCACGGTGGGGTGAGGCTGCTCTGTGGCCTCTGCTGGCAGTGGGGGCAGACACTTCTGCCTGGTGGCTTTGCCCTCTCCTCCCTGGGAAGGGTGTGGGCACCAGGGTATTTAGGGCAAGGTGGAGCCAGGGCAGTGTGTGTGTTCACCTGGAGATGGTTTCCATGGCAGTGTGACACTTGGGTGCCTAGGCCTGGCCTGGGGTGCTGAGGAAGAGGAAAGCGGGGGGGCCTCAGGTCCAACGTTTCTTCTTCATGGTGTAGCACCTCAGAGAGATGCCACCAGTGTTGGAATCCCAAATGCAAGGAACTCTCAGAACTTTGGGCCTGTAAGCCAAAGCTCAGAATTAAACACAGGATTTGATCCGAGACCTTGGAAAAGGCTTCCAAAGTGAGGTGCCAGAAGCAGGAATGTGGATTTATAGTTTAAAGCAGGGACATGTTTAGCTAAGTAAAGGAAAGTTTAGAGTTTTAGTGTTTAAGATATAGAAAAAAATAAAAGTA
The DNA here is from genome assembly GCA_013400585.1 of Chloropsis cyanopogon. NCBI lineage: Eukaryota > Metazoa > Chordata > Aves > Passeriformes > Irenidae > Chloropsis > Chloropsis cyanopogon. Next base: position 143,069 of record WEZZ01015464.1, on the reverse strand, counting down.
GTTACAGAGGTAAACAAGGAGTTCAGAATGCAGCACTGTAGGTTTGTGTGTCATGACATGACTGGCTAAGAAAGCTCACACTGTAGCATGGGTCCGTAAGATGAAATATTTAAGGATTGGGTCAAAACCATAAATATCCTTGTTGGCAGTGTTTTATTGATCAATAACTCCTTAAAATGTCTTGGAACTAAGGGTCTTGTGACCCTCTGAACCATGCAGTAATGATGTGAGACAAACTCACCCTTCCTGCCTATGTAGGAACCACATCATCCAAAACAATTCAGAGGTCCCATCTTGAATTCCTTCCAAAATTCCCCACAAGTGAATTATCACAACCAGGACTGTGACAATTTCTTCTCATGGCTCAGGACCCAGCAGTACCCAGCTGTACCAAGAGCTGTGAAAACACATAACAGAGGCACTCTTTGATCAGGAGAGCAGTTGTTGACTATTTAATTTTCACAGGAAACTTCCATTATTATTATTATTATTATTATTATTACTATTATTATTATTTTCCCTGCAAAGTAATCTTTTTTCCCTTTTCTAGTAAGGAACAAACCTGACTGCTGTCAGGCTTTGTAAGACTTCTCCAGTCCACTGGGCAGTGAGGTCGAGGGAACAAAGGCAAGGTACAGCCAGGACATTTTGGCTTTTCTTGTTTCTCTCAATGCAAAACAGAGCAGGAACAAAACCTGCTCCCTTAAACTGGAAAAAAAAAAAAAAGGCACAAAAAAGCAACAACAACAACAAACAGGATGGGCAAGTTATTTTCAGTTTCCAAAGTACAACATTTCCAAGGAACAAACCCCTCTGGGGATGGAGGGATGGTACAGTAGCTGTAGTACCAATTCCACTCCGAGGAGCATTTTGAAGCAGCCCTTCTGGCCGGCCACCACCGAGGATGTGCCCCCAGGCAGCTCCTGCTCACAGCCACCAGATGGGCACGATGAGGGCACCATCAGGAGCCCAGCAGGGACGGCCTTGAGGCCCAAAATTTCCTTGCATTGCTCCAGCATGCCCAGCCTCGAGGAGAGGAACCACAGCCCGAGCTGTGTGGATGCCACCCCCTGCCACCAGCCCCTGCAGCCCACGGGGGTGTGAGGCCAAAGTGACACAGGAGCAGCAGGGCCCTGGGTGTGCTCCCCGCTCCAGGTGAGCTGCAGGTAGAGCACAAGGGTCATGGTACAGCTGGCTGCTCTACCTGCTTTGCTCTGCCCAAGGATGTGCCAAGAAACCCACACAAAACCCAGAGCTCGTCCTCATCCTTCTCCTTCCCTCTCACCCATTGCCACCACCCTTTCCCAGCCCTGCTCCCCTCGCTGTCACGGGAGCACTGCAGAACCATGCAGGTGGTAGCAGCAGAGAGTGGTTTCTAAAATCCAGTCTGCATCCAGAGTTCATCTTTCCTCCTAAACAGGGATACTGCTGCTAGGCTGGTTTCCTAAGAAACACAGCTTCTGCCATGGTGATGGGGATGTGGGAACGTACGTACGTCCATCCCAGGCTTTCAGGATTTTGGATCTGCTGGGCTAACACCAGCCATAAATGGCTGCAGGTACAGGAGCTTCAAGTACATTCAGTATCTCTGGTATTTTTGGGAAAACAAGATGCCAGGCAGTGACAACAGCCACCCCCACCAGGGGGAAAAGCTGTTGTGCGAACTCAGCCCTTACTAGAGACCAGGAAATCACGTGGGAGAGCTCAGCCCAAGTGTTTAGCTCTTTCTGAGAGTCAGCAGAAGCTTTTTCCCTTCATGAAATGGGGCTCCACCCGTGCACAGGAGCCCTGGGGCAGCTGGCTCTGGGAGCTGCCAGCATCTGCAGGGCTGTGCTGGGGAAACTGCTGCCATGGGGCTGATCCACCCACCTGCAGCCTCCCCACCTGAGGAAAGGGTTGCTCTTTGTGGGTATGGCATGGCCAGGAGCTGCTCGGGCAGGGAGGAAACTGCTCAGTGTGGACAAATTTGAGGGGTTTTGTTGTATCAGTCACAACTGGCTGTGCTGTCCCTCTGAGTGCCTCGGTGCTGCCAGTCCAGGGGTCCCTGCAGGGTCCCAGCAGTCACCTGTGATCTTGAGACCCCTCCATATGACACCCCAAATAGACTCTCTAGGGATATCTCTCCTTCCTTGTTCCCTTAGGTAATTTCTTAGGCTTGAACCTGAGGTGCCCTTGAACTCTGAAGCCTTTTCCCATGAGATTGAGCTGATACTAAAGGTACTGATGGCAGTTAGACCCAGGTCTCAAAGCCTCGGATTTCTGCTATCTGTACCCTCCTGCTCTTGGGAGAGGCTGCATCCTGCTCCGTGGTCTCCTGAAGCAAGAGGAAAGGGCAGTGACAAAGCTGCCACAGTGTCACCTCTAGCCTTGGCTGCTTCACCCAGCTGTTTTGTGTTTGTTTGCTTTTCCACCCCGATGCAGTGAATTAAGTCATCCTGTGGGTCGTGCCAGCCCCTGGCAGGCTGGCATCAAACATATGATAGATGGTCTTTGCTGGGGACATGTCATTCCCACTCTGTCCCTGTTGGTACAGCTTCCCCCAACCTGAGAACCTCTGCCCTCTCCCAGCTGCCAGGCCCACCCCACGTGCCTCATTTTGCCTTTTTCCCATACACAACCTGAGGAAATGCACATTTCCAAGGGAAGGGAGCTGGAATTTGTCTCAGAGCTAGATCTCTCTTGAGCCCACGGTGACATTTCACTCTGCCACAGACAGAGAGGCTTGTGTAGGCTGGAAGGTCCACTGGAGGGGAAATGTCCCATTGATCTCCTTTACGTGCCTTGCCATGACAGCGCCTTACGTAAATATTTCTCTCTCACATAGGCTGTGTAGAAGACAAAAAACCAAGTTCTGCTTTTAAGAGTTACAGCAGCATTACTGTGGCTGTTAGCTGGGACCACTGTGGCCTATAAATCTGCAGCTGAAGGCTACGGGATGGCCTGACATGCTGCTGGGGTAGAAGGCTCCAACTTCAGCAATCTGGTTTAAATACTGGTCTCCTGTGATGCCCTGCTCGCCCTCAAAGGGTTAATGACTCACTGCTGTCTTCATCCTGCTGGTGCTCTGTCAGGGATTGGAAGCTGGCCCTGCCTAGCCACTGCCCAGCCTTCAAATGATAAATCATGTCAGGATACAAAACTGATTCCGGTCCTTAAAAATGAATAGGTGATTTGAAAATGCCCTGTGCTGGGTGTGAATTCTGCGTCTGCCTCATCAATCACTTGTCATAAATAACATTAACATTCAGGAGTCAGCAGAAGGTGGGCAGGTTTGGAGCAGGAAGAAATGTTAAGTGATTTCCTGATATCTTTTGTACACCAGAATGGCAGTATTGTTCCCAGTTTAGGTGGCTGAGCAGATTTTATTCTCTCTTCCCTGGGGAAAGGACCCTCTGTGCTCTCCAAAAAAATGAGGCAGTGACCAGAAGCAGAGCTAGAAGATGGTTCAGTGATAGGAAGTGGGACAGGGGGAAATTGGGACCATCAGGGCCCACAGCTCTTTACTCCAGTCACTTGTGGACTGGGATTTCCTCCCCAGCCCCATGAAGCTTTGGGTGGGATTGGGGCACTTGGCACTTCTCAGGGTGGTGGAAACCTGTGTTTACACCCTCAGGGGAAGGATGCACTGAGCCACGAGCCCCTCCAGAGCTCTGGCTGCTGCTGAGCACTGGCCAGCAGCCCCTGGAGCCAAAAGAGTTATCACCCATGGTGCTGCAGCTTTCCAAGCTGTGTCTGGAGCTGGATTCCCATTAGATTCCCATTAACACAGTGCTGAGGTGTCCCTGGCTTATCAGAAGCTCAGCCTGATGCCAAGACCCACCCTTGTTCTCCAAGCACGTGTGTGGGAAGAGGTGCCAGGGGAGCTGTGGCAGCGAGGAGCCAGGGAGGAGACTTTGGGTTCAAATTTTTCGCTGACTGGTTGTTTGCTGGAGGGATTTGCTCCTGGTTTTGTTTTGTAATGGCTTTATTGCTATAGATTATAGCTTTAACTGGTGTCAAGGGCACCTAGAGCTCTGGATCACGTTCCTTTAGGGATGCTTAACTCTCAGGAAATGATGCTGTAGAAGTAAAGCGGGTGCCAGCAACTGGGGCTGAGTGTCTTTCAGTCCTGAGGATGTCTCTGAAGTGTCCAGGAGGGACAGCAGGAGTGAGAGGGGGAGAAGTGCTTCTCTTCTGAGCTTGGGGATGGAGCAAGTCTTGCCCAGAGCTCCCCAGATTCCTCCCAGAGACAGGAGCTGAATGTCCTTTTCTTCCTTTTTCACACAAAACCAGGCATGAGGCTTGAGGAGCCAAAGACTGAGAGCATGGTCCAGACACTGTGGCAGCCTGCTGGCAAGGGTGAATGGAGATGTTTCAGTCATCCAGGGACCTGCCTTGGTCACCTGCTCCAGGTGTCTGGCATCAGAGGCACTGCTCTAAGGGCTGGTTTGGGTGCTGGGGACTCCTCTGTTTGCTAAATGTGAGGAGATGCCTTTGTGTGCCAAATTTTATAGCAAAACAGAATGACAGCTCTTCTGCTGCTGTTGTACACCACCTCAATCTCATTACTTAATAATAATAAAGATGGAAAGAGCAAAATCGGCCTCCATCACTCACCAGGGGCCAGACTCTGCTGTCTCGGAAGTGCCTGTGATTTCCAGCGGGGTTTCTGAGCTCCTATCTCAATTGTTACAGCAAATTGTTTTCTTATCTCTGCCTGTGATGGGGGGCTGGAACCTGAAGAATGTGATATGTCCAAATACAAGTGTTGGTTTTTCCCCCCTTGCCTCTCTAGGAAGGAGAAGCTGAATGCTATTAAATTCATAATGCTCTGCTTGGCTACTTTAGTTACCGTGCAACACACTCACGAAATTGAGGGTGAAGAACATATTTCCCTACATCTGGAGTACTGCAGAAAGCATTTAATAGATTTGCACGTAGGGTGCACTTGTGGAAATACTGTGAAAAAGGGGGAGGGAGGGAAGAGGGAAATGTTTATTCGTTATCAGCTGATGAATAATTAATTTACAAACATTGTCTTGTTAAATATAAATTAAATCCTCATTTGACACACTTTATAATTTAGAAGTATAAGCCCAGCATGAATGAAGAGAATCCCCCACTGACTCCTTTCATGTAAATCCCGAGGAGGCAGGGAGGGAGGCTCGGCTTTCAAAGTTAAAGCTGACAAGGGGCAGCGCTTAGGGAGGGGGCTGATGTGACAGAGAGAGCTCGGGGACCTCGGGCACTTCATCCCTGCTGGCGGGGAGATGGCTGAGCGGGCCAGGGAGGCAGCGGGGGTCTGCAGAGCCCTTCCCAAGGATTGCTGCTCCGCGCTCGCAGCTGCGGGTGGCTGAGCTGCGGGATCGCGGCTCCCGCCTTATCAGAGAGCGCAGCGGGGCAGCAGCAGCTGCTTGTGAGCGGCTGAGCTACCCCAGCAGCAGGAGCAGAGACCCCCGGGAGGGGAGCAGGGCTCTACGGGAGCTAAGCCACCCTTCTGGGGAGCCCCGGGGCAGCTGGAGCCTGGGGAAGCTGAGCCCCATCCCCAAAAAGTGCCGCGATGGAAGGCAGCTCGTGTGACAGCCCCGCTGTCCCGCTGCAAGGCTTGGCTTAATTCCTTCCTTTCTCCCTAAAAGACGGGGAAACCAAGACCAGTCATAATTGTCTGGCTCTGAGGAACACTTAAGTCTTGATTATACTCAGCTTTGGCTGCTTTGGAATAAGTAGGAAGGAAATGAATTGAAAATGGCACGCTGTTTAAAATGCTCGACTGTGTTCCTCTGGAGCACAAGATAAGCCTATAGGTAAGGGAAATTTGCTACCTCCCCCCCTCCTTTCCTGATAATAATAGGTTCCAGCAGTTGCACAGCACTTCTCAACTGAAAGGACTTAAAAATCCTTCACAAATCATCTGTCTGGGAGGCAATAGCCCAGATGCACCCACTTTAGGGTGGATTGCAATGCCTAAAGCACACTGCAGTGCTCTGCCAAGGATTGCAGGCTCTCCTTGGCCTGCCCGGGGTGCAGAGAGTTGGTCATCAGCATCAGTCTGCTGGGGTTCTGCAGGACACTCTCACGGGCTAGGCTGGGTTTTGGCTCCCAGTAACCATGTGTATCGCAGAAATGTAAAGTGTTGGGAGATGGGTATTGTTCACTGACAGCCCCCGTGCTTTTTCTCGCTGTTATTTTCCATGCCTGAGTGATGGCTCGGAGCTGCCGGAGCCGGTGCCGCATTTATTGCGTCTTCACAAACACTGGTGTGCTTGGGAGTGCTCACATCTCCTGATTCTTGATGTTCAGGAGCAGACGCTGTCCCTCACGCTGGTGCTCACACAGCAGCGAGGTCAGGCACAGGAAGGGCAGCCGCTCTCCTCATGGAAAGTTTGTCTTTCCCTATGAAACCCCCCCCCAGGCCACTGAGAAATGACACCAACCACGTGTGACTTGTGGGACAAAACCTGGGCTGCAACAAAAGGTCTAACGAAATAAATAAGTTTCTCCCATCCTAAACACATCCCAAGAGCTTCCAGAATTGTCAAAGTTTGCTTCCAAAATGGAAAAAAGCTGATTTATTCACTATGAATAATTCAGCCAGCTCCTTTTATTATCCAGAACATACACTAATCCCCTCCAGATATTTTCTGTGTGACATCCATGTTGGTATTTTATTTACAGGCTGTGCAGAAAACTCAAGGAGTCTGCTATCAGGGAAGACGAGTGAAAAGCTGGAGGTTTGCATCTGAAATTTGGAGCTAAATAAAACATGAAAATCTGGACAGTGGCCTCCTGGGGGCAGGGAAAGTGCTTTTCCTCGGAGACATTTCTGGAGAGCAAAGCCCTAAAGTTAATTAACATCTGTGCTCGCAGCCTGGTGCTAAATGGGGAATGTGGCTGTACTTAAAGGTTTCTTAAACTGCAGCATCAGTCCTGGCACACAGGTGCCTCCCGCAGCCCGCAGTTCGGGCAGCCTCTGGCCCTGGGGCAGCACGGGATAAATCAACATCTATAATGAAGTAATCGGCTCTTGTAAATTCCTTCACGGATCCCATTTCCGCCCTTCTGCTGGCAGGAATGACTCAATCCCTCATTCATTTCGTGCCAGCCTTTGGAGAAAACTCGAATTTCTTCAGCTGGGCTGAATGCAGAAGGGATTTGTTCTCCCTGAACCTTTGCAGGCAGCCTGGGGAGGATGCACCCAAGGAGCTGCTATGCTCGCTGTAGCTGACCTGAGAGCATTAATTCCTCACCCTTACCCACGAAAAACCTTCCCTACAGCCTGGGGTCACAGCAGCTGAGCCCGGTCACCCTTTCCAGAGGTTTCTGCCAGCAATGGGAAAAAGGTCCTGCCTGTTGAAGGGCCACAGTGACATTTTTCCAGTGACCAGGGGAGTGTCCTGACTGGGGTCTGGCCCAGGCTGGAGGGATGTCTCTGCCCTGGCCACCCTGGCTGCTGGCTCTCAGTCTGGCAGGGCATTAAAAGAGGCTTTGCTGTGGTCCAGAGGCTGCATTGCTGTGGTCCAGGGGCTGCATTGCTGCGGTCCAGAGGCTGCATTGCTGCATGGTGGGAGCGCAGCCGTGCCCACTGCCCTGGAGGGGATGCAGAGCACGGCTGGTTCCACCTCACACACCTAAAGGAGCTGCCCTGCAGGTGCCCAAGCTGTGTTCATGGGCAGGGCAGGAGGGCTGTGTGATCCAGCTGCTGATCTGTGCTCTGACCCTCATTAAATTGATTCTTCCAAGTCAAAGGGAGAGCGCTGCTGCGTCAAATTGAAAGATATAAAGACTCTGAGCTGTACCAATAGTTGTCACTCGGTGGGCTGAATGATTTTTAAGGCAGAGTTGATTTATCTGAACTGAAGGCCTTAGATGTCTCTGCAGGAGAGGATGGGATGTTTCAGGTGTGTGAGAATCAAGCCAAAGAGCTGGTCAGAGGCCAGGGTTTGAGGCCAAGCTTTCTGGTCTAGGGCAAACAGCAGCATCATAGGAGAGATAAGGCTCATTCTCCCCTCCCACTTGGGACAAATAGCCAGAATTCTTCAGCATTTCCAAGGAGAAATGGGTTCAGGGACAATCAAAACATTTACATTTGGTTTCATCAGATTGTTTTGATTTGCTCTTCATATGGTGATAAATTCTGTCCTGCATAAGTAAAGCAAGAAAATGAGTATTTGGAAATAAACGTCAAAGTGAAGTGCATCAACTAGATAAGGGTAAAACGAAATATTTTGTTAGCTTACTGAAGAAAAATAAGTTTTTGAATGAAATTATAAGGTTGAGGTAATTCATTTTAGGGTTTGGCAATTCTAATTTATTTTGAGCAAAACACCTTTTTTTTTTTTTTTCCAGTAGAAATCAGTTCTATTTATTTCCTACATTCCCAGATGAAGCCATCCTACCATTTCCCTTAAAAGGCTGCTGTGAAATCTGCCTGCTATAAATCTGTCACAAAATGGAGACCATATCTCAGAATTCAGTGGTTGTGGGTGACCACAATCAATATGCTTCAAGGACCTCTTCATGCCTCAGCGCTAAAAGCAGAATATTCTGATTATTGCATCCCATCTCCATGCACAAGAAGGGTTTAATTGTCCATGGTACAAATTGGAAGCGAGAAGCCAGCATGAGCCTTCCTGGGGCTTTGCTTCTCCTCACATCTCCTCAAAGCCTCCACACACTCCTGGGTGTCTCTGTGGCTCCAGCCTGGTGAGATATGGGCAGGTGGACACTGCAGCCATTTCACACCAGCTGACTGCCCCACCAACTCCCAGCTCCTGGCTTTCCAAAGCCCCAGAGGGATCCTGCTGGCTGCTTGGGGCACTGGGGGTGGGGGAATAAAGGGCCATGATGGCTGGGGACCCTGGCATAAGCCTCATGTGTCCACCTCCACATCCAGAGAACTTCGTGGTGAGGATTTGTGCGTTTGTTCCCTGACCTGCAGCTGGCCAGGAATGGCTCCAGCCATCTGATCAGCTTTGCTCAACAGGGGAATTGCAGGTGGTGCAAAGGCTCCCCCCAGGCAGATGCCCGTGGGAGGTGTGAATCAAAACACTTGGGAGTGTGGGTGGGGGAACACCTTGTCTCCATGTGGCTGGGGAACAGGGCAGGTCAGAGTGGGGATTCCCCAAATGTTGGAAGCGTTGTTCCTGACAGTTCCCCTCAATCAGCTTCTCTCTCCCTCCAAATTTGCCACCTGTGATGCCTCCCACAGGAGTCTGTGGCCTTTAGTCTGTCATTCTGCTCCACTGTCACCCAAAGGCACCTTTGTAGTGTTGTCAAGGCAAGGAGAGACAGCAGAGCAGCGGGGTAGGGAGTGGGAAAATCTTCAGGGAGTGAGGTTGGTTCCTACAGCCACAGGGGTGAAGTTAAGATGATAACTGGGTGATCTTCATTTGGTTCTTGAAAAGAAATGCTGAAGGCAGGGACATTCAAGATAAACATTTCCTTCCATGGTCTGGCATGTCCAGGGATTGCAGCCTTATTTTCTCACATGACTCTGTACCCCGCGAGAAGGCACAATGGACCCTGGTTCCTCTCTCTGGATCAGCAAGAGGAGGGAGAAAATCCCTCAGCATTGCTGCTCTCACAAAAAGCCAAAGCCAAGTCCAGGTGCTGGAATTTGGTAAGGAGCACTTAAAGATGTGCTGTCCAGCTCCTGGGAACTTGGGACTAAGCCAAAGGTCCCAAATTGTTTGGGTTCTTTCTGTGTATGATTCTGGGATATACAAGATCTGCCAGAGTATTTCTTACACTGCAGTGTAGAAAACAGAGCCTTAATCTTCTTCACCACTTCCCAAAGATGTTCTAAAGTCATTGAGGGGAGCTGGAGAAGGTCAAGTGGTTGAGTCTCAAAGGAGGCATCTACAGTAGGCAGAGACTGTACAAAACAGTTGGGAGCTGGAAAAAAAGACTGGGAATATCGATCCCTAATTTCTGAGAAGGGTGGTTTGCACCCACCAGGTGCCATGGGAAGTGAGCAGCCCTCAGGAGCTCAGCAGGTCCTGCTTGCCCAGGGGTGGTGACCTGGCTGCCAAATGACCTCCCCACCTGGCTTGAAGTGTGGGTGTCTGCCTGGAGAGGGGAACCAGCTGGCCTGGTAACCCTGCTGCAACTGCACTCCAGCTGCTCTGCCCTCCCAGTACCCCATGGGGGGGCAGAGAGAAATTGGTCTTTCTTTGGAACCCGATTGGTTTCTCCCAGCTGCTTTCCACAGCCTGGTGCTCCCTTGAAATCTCATTAGGGCTGGGCTGTGATTGTGTGGTGGTTTGAAAAGAAGAACTGCGAAAGGAAAAGCAAAATGAGGCAGAGAGAAGGAATATCAAGGACCTGGCAGGGCAGGGAGAGCGAGGTGGTAAACACAGCAAGGGGGCATGAGAGACAACATGAAACAGATTTCCTTGAAAGAGCTGGTGAAGCAGAGTGCACCGCTCCCATCTCCTTCTTCATCTGGGTCAGGAGCGAGGAGCTCTGCAGAGGGCACAAACTGTCCCCTTTTGTGAAACCAGAACTTTCTCAGATGTTTTGAATGTCCTTTTTTCACCTTGAGGGTGAGAATTAGACAGGGATTTACACAGGTGGTTTTTCTCCTGGCCAGTGCAGACATTTCCATACCATGGGTGGCATCCCAAGGCCTTGGGTGCACTGTGGTTCCTCAGAGCCAGCTCTGGGCTCCGCTGGATCCTCCACCCTCTCAGCGTGCTGCCAGCAAAGGTGGTTTGGCAGAGCTGTTGGTAGTGAGTGGTTCTCATGGAGCAGGGCTGCTGCAGCTGCTTCCCCAGTCCTGGGCAGTACTGCACTGCCCATCCCAGTGTTTCATTTTAGTCACAGTGGGTGGCATGTGGATGGGAAATGCAATTAAAGAAATTCCAGCTTCTCATCTGAATCTTGTCAAGCTGTTCTGGGGGAGCAATCCCGGGGAGTTAATCGTATGCAGTGAGAAGGTTTGTCTTCCAGCCCTTCCCAAGGAAATTTCCTTTTGTCTCCTCAAACACCCCATGAGCCAGAAGGACAGATGAACAAGAGCATCTGCCTGAAGTGCAAAATATTGTCCTCCAATTATCCTATGTGCTTCCATCCTCACCTCTTCTCTTTCCCCACCTGCTTTCTTCTTCTGCACAAAGTTCCTTTAACATTGTAGGGAGCAGTTAAGCATTTAGCAGTGAGGTGTGACATGAAGACAAGACTTTGGACAAACCTGGCTTTGCTCTGCCCAGGTATTTTCCAGAGACTGTGGAAACTGGGCTGCATCTTTATTTGCATCAGGAGGTGCTTCCATGTGACTTTGCACCCAGGGCAGGTCCTCTCCTGAGAGTGGAGGAAAAAAATCAAGCTAAAAGGAGGTAGCCCCTTCCCTGAGGTGCTTTGCATAATATTTGTGTGAAGTACTCAGTACCCTCAGTCCCCTTTAATCAATTCTACCCTGTCTGCTTAGAGCACTCCGTGTCCACATCTCTGCTTTTTCTGTAATAACCTCATCAGGGACAGTGCAGACAGACTTGTGCTTCTGCAAAGCCGAGTCTGGCTGATGTCATGTCTCGCCTCAAGGACTTTCCTCGCTCCTCTGGGTAATGGCTTTTAACAGATGCTAAAACACACACGTGTGGCTCTTGTGCCCCTCGGGCGCAGGGAGAGGCTCCCTGTGCCAGCCCGTGTTCCCATGGAAAGGGGAATGGGCACCCTGGGGCTGCATGGGAGGAGATAACATCGCTGCAGGGCAGGAAGGGATGGCTCAAGGGAACACCTCTGAAGAAAGGGTTTGGGGTGGTTGGCTGTCAGGAGTGTAAAACCTGCCTTTGAGATGTCCCCACCTGCACATCCACGGCAGCAGGAAGGAGCAGAGGTCGGGGGGACAGGCAGATGGGGAGCTCAGAAGGCAGCACAGCTCTGAAAGGCCTGTCCAGCTCCCATCTGCCAGCTCCAGGGGTGAGCAAGCCGTGACTGGGGGAGTTTGCAATCGACAGAGCAGCATTTATAGCATGACTTGTTTGACAGCTCCTGGCACGAGCACAGGACATGGAGATGGTTTTTAATAGCACATTTGTATTATAAAAAGAACTCTGTTTCAACTGAGATTCCCTGGACAGAGGCAAAAGACATTCAGGCAAGGACAGCAGTGCCGGTGTTGCTGCAGAAGTGAAACAGATGGGAAGTTCAGTGTGTCACCTTGAAAACACAGATCATCACAGCTCTGCTCCTGCTGTCCTTGAGAGCTCCCCTAGTCACTCCAGCATCACGTCCAGAAATCTCTCTGGGGTCTGATTTTGAGGGAAGAGGACCTTGGAAGTTGAATTAAACTCATATTTGCATTCTTTTGGTCATTGTGTTGGAGGGACAGATCTCGCCCAGAGCAGGGACATGGAGGTGGCCACAAGTGAGGCGTCCCACACTACTAATGGGAGAGCTGGGAGAAGCCTGACACTGCCCAGCCAGTCCCTGGAGTGGTCAGTGGCAGGCACAGCAGGTGCTGCTGGTACCTGTCCCCTCTGCTGGCTGCCCTCGGAGAGTGCTCAGACACGTCATGCTCAGGAGCACATCCCTGCCCACCAGCTGTGGGGACCAGAAGTGCTGCATTCAGATTTCAAGGTTACTCTAAAATACAGTTATCTTATTCAGGTTATTTATTAATTTATTTAGTCTTGAAGTCATCTCCAGACTTTTTACTATTGTTGAATGTGCTCCCTGGGATGTGGAGACACATGTGTGGTGCAACCAGGATTTGTTTGAGATGTTTGCAGGCTGGGAGGGTGTGTGGGGTGTCCTGGAGAGGAAAATGCTCACCTGGGCAGAGCTGTGGGGGTGAGGACATGGTGAGCACAGAGTGTCCTACCAGCCCTTCAAAGAAAACCATCCCATTCCTGGGTCTCCTCCAAGAAAGAACTTCTGAGAATTTCCTGAATTGCAGCATCCCTGAGGGTTTGCCTGGAACCTTTGCTTTGCTTGGCTGCATGATTGACAGCATGGACACATCCCATTCACGTCAGAGCACTTGAAATGCTGTCCCTGCTTCCCAGGAAAGCAGCCTGCTTTATTGGACTGCAGGAAGGGATTTGCTTGGAGGTGAAGAGGAAAGGGAGCTCTATGAGTCAAAACAAATATCAGAACAATGAAAGCTAGAAAGTGACTGTCTAGGATATTAATCTCTCAGCCCCACTGTTATTTAGTATTTTTCACAGAGTATTCTGAGTTGGAAGAGACTAAACTATCTCTCCAGCAGAGGAAAATTGAGGAAGGTGTTTCCAAATCTCTGAGCCCTCTGTTCAGAGGTTTCCTTGTTGCTGTTGAATACAAGTGAAGTAGCAAAAACCACATTTAAATACTTCATTCTATCCTAATTTAGGAGATTATCCACAACAAGTTCCTCTAATGGCTTTGTTCCTCTCTTTGGCATTTGGCAGAAAGCTGAGCTCTTAACACAGAGAAAGAAGCTCATAAATGGAACAGAGGAACCGCAGGGTCCCAGCCCTTCTGGATCCCACTAATTGCACTCCTGAGAGGGGTCAGCTGAACTGAACACACAGACTAGATCAAAGCCATTTGAAAAGGATGTTTTGGCAGAGCCCAGCTGTGTTTACTTGGTGTGTAAGGTAACCTGAAAACACACACTGTTCACTTCAAATCTTGTCATGCAAACCCTGTGAGTTTAAGCTGTTGTTCTGAAACTCAGTAGCCCCAAATTATATTTACTCTGAACCAGGGTGGAACTTGGTCCAGAGCAGAGTTCCTAAAGCCAGATCTGACTGGAAGTATGGGCTGATTCCCCATCTGTGAGGGCAGAGCAGTGGAGATAAGCTGAGGAGCAGGCCTCAGGGTAGCACACCAGGCCAGCTCCCAGCTCTCCTGTGCTGGGGACAGGCTGATTTCTGAACAAGTCTCTTTTCTTTTGGAGTGAAAGTGTTCGGGGTTTTCTTAGAAATTACTTTTCACACAGCAAGCTCACAGCTTTTGAAAAATGAAAGGGTTTGAGAGCACAAAAAAAATCTTTTTGTTATTATTTTTTTTCTTCCAACATAAAATACTCCTGTCAGCTCCCCATCCTTTTATTTCTCACAAATGTTCTTTTATCGAACACCATTCTTTCCATTAAACATTTTCAGGTCGTGCCATTCTCTGGAACTGTGTTTCCACCAGCATCTGTGCTGCCCACATGAGGAAAAGCAGGGCTGATCAGGGATGTGCTGCAGTGCCAGGTGATGACAGCGACCCAGGGCCAGCAGGGACGTGCTGAAAGCCTGGCCTGGACATCAGCACACTCAGCCAGCAGAGGCAGGGCTGCAGGGCATCCCTCAGCACGGGATAAACTCACGTGGCAGTATTTAGGGTAGGCAGCCCTCTGGGTTTGCCTTGGGGGGAGTTTGATTTATTATTTCATGACTGAAATTTGACGTAGTACTGCATGCGTGCCAACATGTGTGTGCCACCCCACGTGTGATCCAAATGGTGTGGCCAAACTGTTAAAGCAATTCCTCCTTGCTTCGTTAGCTCCTTCTGTTAAAAACACTAAAAATGCCTGTGCCTTCACAGAGAAGCTAACAACCTCCATGTGCTGCACAGCAGATGGTACAGTAATGGTGGAGGCGTATTTTACAATAACCCTTTTCCACGTGGGGAAATCGAGGCATTGAGAAGTCTCTTTCTGATGGCTGAGTGTCAGGGGTGGAGAAAAACTACAGGGGTGCAGGAGGTCGAGAAACAGTGCCCTGAGTTTTAGGGGCTGAGCTCATCCTGCCAAACTCCAGCTACTCAGCTTTGATCAGGGGACTCTTCCAAGGTCAGGAAGAGTAAGAGGTATTTCCAGGAGACAACCTGGACTGCTTCATATTGAGATCCCCCTCCAGAAGTCCCTATCCCCCTCCAAATGCTGTGGGGTACCCATGGTCAAACACTTCCTGTTTTAATCACCTTGGCAGATGCCTACAGCTAAGTGGGATCTCAGTTACACCCCGAGAAGGGTCTGAGCACCATCCCACAGCTGATCAGTGCAGAACCCCAGCCAGGCAAGGTTCCTCAGCATCACTGGGGGTTCCTGATGGGAACAGGTGCTGAATTCTTCAGGAGCTGTTGTGGTTTAACCCCAGTGGGCAGCTCAGCCACACAGCTGCTCACTCACTCACAGCATGGGGGAGGAAGTTGGAAGGGTAAAAGTCCTCCCAAAGGCCAGAGCACTTTTGTATAAATCTTGCCTCAGATAATTCTGAAAGAAAATTCATTTGTAAATGCCAGAATTTCCCAATGGGCTCCCTACAGAGAGGCAAGGGAGCCAGCTCAGCTACTAAGTTCTGCCTCGTGAGTAGCTGTGCTAATAATAGCCCCTGAAATTAGATCAAACCACAGGACAGTGACAATAACAGCTCAGATTCTTTAGAAGAGCTGAATGACTTGTGCACCACACCTTTTGCAAAGGCTAGCTATGAATGGCACAAGAGGAGCTCTTTAATGCTGATCCCTCCTGAAAATCTGGGCTTGACAACAAATGCTAAGCCCCTGGAATAGCTGACCCTCCGCTCTTCCAGAGTGTTAGCACTGATTATCCCAGACTTGAGTGCTGAACTTTAAGGCAGGACACAACTGAGCAGCCAGCTCAGAAGTGAGATGTCACCAGTGACTCCAGTTGGGAGTTAAACACTGATAGTGACATCTAACATGAATTTATCACTGCAGTTTTGGTTGCTTTCTCCTACACCAGAGATATTACTTAGGAGGAGCTACGTAAACTCATGTGAACTCAAACGGGGTGTGCAGTGATGGGGGAGAATATGTCAAATATTGTGCTATTTTGGCCCCAACGCTGCACCAATGCTACTATTATTTCTCATTTTTATGTCTCCATCACCACACACCCTATATCCAAGCAGTACCCAGTGTGATCCAGCAGATTCAGGTGCTGGGATGGGCCCTCCTAACCCCCTGGGTCTGGGCAGTGGCCATGCCTGTGCACTTGGCCGTGAGGGCTGCTGCTGCCCTTAACTCTGTGTCTGCTCTGTCTGTTTTGAATGAACTGTAGAGACAAAGCCACCCCTCTGAACGTGCTGCACCTGCCCCCATTGTCCCCACTTAGACATCCATCAGGACCCTGTCACCTTTGCTCATCCCCGTGTCTCACCGGGGTGAAGCATCAGCCCAGAGAGTGACTCGGCTGCCTGATGGCAAAAGCTCTTCCCCCACCATCTCATTCCTATGCAAGGGACATTCTGGGGACCCATCACTCCTCTCTGGTGGCTGCCAGGGGAGGATGGAGCGGGGCCGGTGCTCTGCCCTGCCCCGCCCTGCCCGCCCCCGGCAGGACACGCTGTCCGAGGGAGGGCTGCAGCTATTTTAGCAGCCCGGCTCTCAACCAGCAGCGAGGGCAGCGCGGGGAGGATGTGCTGCAGTCATAAAAATTCCACCGAGATAAATCAATAGAGGGAGGAGGAGAACGAGAGGGAGGGATGGCAAAGTCAGACTTTCTTCATCTCTGCACACAAAAGAGAGGGAGGCAATGGGGTCATGCAGGTTCAACAGGAGTGGAAGGGACCAAAGGTCCCGTCAGGAGCTATCAGGAGCAGGTGACTGACTGCAGCATGCACTGGTGGAACTGGATCTGGGGTCTGGTTCAGACAGCTGCTGAGTGCCAGACTTGTTCCTGCTTGGCATTAATTAGCACCTTCTCAGGCAGGCTGGAAAAGAGTTTAAGGAGCAAATTGACTTGCAGCAGTGAACAGCAGAGTGGTGGGCTAATGGTGTGGGCTACTGCCAGTCCAATCCAGGCAGGAGCTGCCTCTCAGAACTGCCAGTTATCCATGAGCTAGGACACACTCTCTTACCAAAACTGAAGGTCCTTATTATGGTGGAAAATCTCTTTTCTGTCAGTGAAAGACTCAGGATTTTTAACTGGTTGCACCCAGAGCTGGGACCATGCAGCCCCAGCTTTCTTTTCTAATCTCCAGCAAGGGGTATCCACCCAAGGACCCAGAGTGCTCTGAGTTTTCATATGAACCCTTTGCAGTGTAAGTCCTGTAGCAAGGGGTGGATTGTCACTAGATTTCTGCACAGCACTACTATTGCTCTATGTACAAATTAGGTGTGTGGAACAGGGCTGGGCTGTACCCCAATAAATAACAAAAAGAGCTGTCTGCTGGCCTTCTCTGCTCAGCTGGTGAGCAGCTTTCCCTGCCTGTGATTGAAAGGTAGAGCTGAACTTAAGGCTGGATTCAGCCAACGTCCACACTGCCCCTTCATGCCTGTGCTTCAAAGGAGTACTGAGTTATCTGCCAAGAGGAAGCTCAAGGTCTTGTCTGTATGGTCCTGGTTTTCCAGGCAAGGCTCAGCCCACCAGTAAACACAGAGTTTTTGCTCTTCCTAAGTGTGCCATGGATGTCCTGGCCATGAGCTAATGGTGAGCCTGGGAAGGTGTCAGTGGCCACCAACACCTGCTCCCAGACTGAGAAAATAAACATTCTGGCTGTGCCTGCCTGCAGAGCAGAGGAGCAGGCTCTGCTTGGCCTGAATCCCTCTCAGAACATCCCATTCTTCCTCGTCCCTCCCAGGAATACACCATTGACATCTTCTTTGCTCAGACGTGGTACGACCGGCGCCTGCGGTTCAACAGCACCTTGAAGGCGCTGACGCTGAACACCAACATGGTGAGCCGCATCTGGATCCCCGACACCTTCTTCAGGAACTCCAAACGGGCTGACTCCCACTGGATAACCACTCCCAACCAGCTCCTCCGCATCTGGAATGATGGAAAAGTGCTCTACACTCTCAGGTACATCCAGCAGGCTCTGCTGAGGGGAGACAACAAAGAGATGGTCAAGTGGTTTCCTAAACTAAAATATTTGGAAATGTTGTCTTGGTCAGTCCAGGTGTTTTATTCTGTTAATAAACATTTGGCTCTTTGTTCCTGTAATTTCTCATTTTCATAAATGAATCTGAAAAGTTGACTAAACAGAAGGGCTTTTTGAAGGTGAAACTTAGATGGTTTTCCTCACCTTGAAAATATCCAAACATATATTTTTGGTTTGGAATGTTCCTGCAAACAGACTGATCTTCAGCAAATTAGTTCTCAAGGAAGTGAGAATGCCTCTGTTACATTTAGGTGTTGGAATCAAACCATCTTCACCAGCTCAAAATCTCTCTCTCTCTCTCCCCCTGTCTCAGGCTGACAATCGAGGCTGAATGTCTGCTCCAGCTGCAGAATTTCCCAATGGACACTCACTCCTGCCCTTTGGTTTTTTCCAGTTGTGAGTATACATATTTCAAAGATAGCTTTAGAAGGCAAGCAGAAAAACCTCAGTGGAGGTTTCTTTTCTGGGGAAACCACCTCCCTTTGAGCTACATTTTTTCACCTAATTTCTACAGCACCCTTCCTGAGCTGTTACCCTTCATGGCCTGAAGCATCCTCCTACTCCTGGGCTAGCAGAGGTCATCAGGGACAGATTCACAGTATCTCTGAGTTTCTCCTTAATTTGGGTGGATGGTTGGAGGAGATTATTTCACTGAACTTCTGGTCACTCCAGACAAAACATGGATATGTTCTGGTGGACAAATGGCACCTGTTCTGCCTTGCATCTTCCCCCTTCTCCCACTCTCTGAGTGAGGTCTGGAAACGTTCTGCTCCAAAGGAGGGTTACTCAGACCTCTCCTCTCAGTCACTACTCATCCAGACTCTTCAGCAGAGAGAGCTTCTGATGTTATCACATCTCTTCTGGTAATTTTGCACAGAGCCTTTCTGCACTAAGAGATCCCTGTCCTTGTGTGTGGGTGGGAAATCTGATTTAATCATCTGAGCTTGGGTTCTCTTGCTTCCCCTGCCACTGAAGAGCTGCAGCTCTGAGCTCTGAGGTGCTTCAGAAGGAGGCAGCATGCTGAGGAGATCTCATCCCTTCATCTCCCACCACCCCTCACTCTTTGCTAATTAATGGTGCATGCCGTACATGCTTGATAATTAGAAACACACTGTTAGTTAGCTGCCAAGCTCTTACTCCATCCTCCTCCGAGGGACTTTCTCCTAGGTCCCTGCTTCACAGCAGGCTTGTTTCTTTATCAAGAAAGCCAGAGGCAGGAGAAGCTGTGCTGCAGCCTGCAGGGCCAGGTTTTCTTCTCCATGGAGAGTGCACCCCTTCTTTTCCATAGACCAGCTCCCAGGGCAAGAGGTACAGGGAGCACACAGAGCAGCCAGAGCCATGTGGCAGCTTTGTATTCCCAGTGTACTCATGGCTGGGATGGCACTCACGAGGTGCCAGCTGCCCCAGGGAGCTAAAACCCTTAAAGATTTCAGGCTGGTGGAGTCACAGAGCTGCAGAAGAGTCAGGGCTGGAAGGGGCCTTTGGAGATCATCTACAACAGTCCCACTGGCAGGCAGGGTCACCTAGAGCAGGTTACACAGGAATGCAGCCAGGTGGGGTTTTGAATCCAGAGTTTTGACTCCAGAATCATGGGAGGGAGACCCCACAACCTCCCTGAGCACACTGTTCCATTGCTCTGCCACCCTCAAACCAGCAGAGTCCTCTTGGACCAGCCCACGTCTCATTCCCAGCAGTGCAGTCCTTAGAAAGGCTTTGTTTCTGGCAGTGCTTTGTTTCTGGCAGTGCCTTCCCCATCCCCAGGATCTGAAGCAGCCCACGAGGGGAAATGCAGTCCCTACTCCCATTCCATGTGGGAATGCCACAGGGAATCCAAATAAAAGGCACCAGAAACACCTGCTGAAGGGTTCGTGTTTGCAGAACAGCTCTGGTGAGATGCCCGTGCTTTTGCAGTCAGGGTGGTGCCCGAGGTGGGGGTACATGGCATGCTCTTCCACTGATGTCCCTGGATGATTTTCCCAGATGGATACCCTCGGGAGGAGATCGTCTATCGCTGGAGACGCTACTCCATCGAGGTCTCTGACCAGCGCACCTGGAGGCTCTACCAGTTCGACTTCACAGGGCTGAGGAACACCTCGGAAGTCCTCAGGACCGGGGCAGGTGAGGCAAGGGGAGGCAGCCCACAGGAGCACCACTGTGCTGCAGGCCTGGTGGGAGGCAAAGCACTGGGGAAGGAAGGTTACAGCAGCACAGTCAGAGAAAAGAGCTAAAAATGAAGGGATGGACCTTGGCTAGAGGGAGCAGAAGTGATAGGGGTGAAGGCTGAGGGGGAGATGGAGCAAGGAGAGCCAGAACCACTGACATCTGTGAACTGTGGGGTGACAATGCTGATGTGAATGAAGCTATCCCTAACCGAAGGGTCAGGAGGGAGAGGAGAGGGAACTGAAATCCCCTCTTGTTGCAGTGTGTGCACACTGTGCAATCTCTGGGTGATGCTTATGATTGGAATGGGGGTGGAGAAATCAGGTCTTGATCATTCCTTCTGTAAACTCATGTCAGGCTGATGAACACCTGAGCTGTGCTTTAAGAGACAGGGACAAGGCTGTGTGAAGAAACTAAATAATGGAAGCCCATCAGCTCCTCCTCCTCCTCATAATAGCTCACATCCCCTTTCCTTCCCACAGACAACTGAGGAAAGCCTCTGGATTCCTGAAGGTGGGCTGAGCTCATACTTTTAAGCCCTCTGACACAGCAAGGAGCAGTGCTTCTCCCAGTCTGCAGGAGGCTGCTGCTCTCAACAGTGGCAGCCAGGGTAGAAAGGCAGAACAAACTCGGACAAGGAGTGAAAGAGTCTTGAATGTGCCAGTGGCCCTCTGATGTTTGTAATTCTCTTTTTTTGGTAATTGCTTGCAAGTTCCATCTTAACCCCAGAGCTGTCAGGTGGCTTTCTTCCAATACTCACTGTGAGCCTCTGAAAAAAGAAAGAACCACCACTGTAAGTTGCCAAATGAGCAATTAGGATGTACAGCACCACATGCCTTTTCCAGAGGCAGAACCAGACTCTCAGTGGAAGTGATTGAAGGACACCTCCTTTGTCACAGCTCAGGTAGTTCGTTAGCAAGCCAGACCATGCAGCCTGTTAGAGGCAAAGAGCTTCTGTAGAAAAGAAACCCTTGCGGCAATCAGCTGAAGATAAATGCTGCCTGCAGTTCCTTCCCTGAAACTTTTCCAAACTGTGGTGCTTTTCTGTGTCCTTAGCCAGGCTAGTACAAATGCAGCCTGGTGGCCATATGGACAGCCAGGCAAACAGCCAGTTGGGCAACCAAAAAGTCAGCTCTTAAATTAGTCACAAAGACATCAAGCAGGACAGCCACAGAGCCAGCCAGGTAGCCACAGAATCCATTAGCAACAAAACCAGCGAGTCACCAGACCTACTCAGCCAGCCACGTGAAGTTAACAACCTGGGCAGCTACAAAACCAGATGGACAGGCACTTAAAGCAACGAGAAAGCCTCATCAGAAACTCTGAATTCTGAAACTTTGCTGATTTTTCTGCTTTAGCAAGCCTCATGTTATGATTCCCATGTCTCTGTTGCTTTTTCCTAGGGGAGTACATGGTGATGACAGTTTCTTTTGACCTAAGCAGACGCATGGGTTACTTTGCCATTCAGACCTACATTCCCTGCATCCTGACTGTTGTTCTTTCCTGGGTTTCCTTCTGGATCAAGAGAGACTCTACGCCAGCCAGGACATCTCTGGGTAAGAGACAGGATGATGCATGTCTGATGCTTGTCAAACTCTGCCAGGCAAGCAGACTGGCAGTGTTGGACTACAAAATCTCCTGAAGCACTTTGCCATTTTCTGGCATTTTTGAGCTTACCAGAGAATATTCCACTCCTTCAGCTTCCCGTGTGTAACACTCCACAGCTCATGCAAATCTCCAGCTGTGCTGGCTTGGGCTGCTGGATTATCTCAGGAGAGCACCTCACTCTCATGGCTTCACCTGAAACCCAAGCACAGCCTTTTCCAAGCTGACAGTGGGAAATTCTCATGCACCAAAAGGCAGAGGGAGGGGCTGAGCTGAGGCATTGCAGTGCTGCCCAAAGGGCTCCCGTCACATCCACATTTTCCACGTTGCCTCACAACTTTTCAAGGCTTCTGTGTAGGGCTGCTGACAGGAAGGTTGTAGGGTTAATGGGCAAAGTTGTTTGGCTGCATCCACAGAGCCCCAGGCTGTGGCAGGAGCTGGAGGCCCTGTAGGTGCAACCTTTTTCTGTCAGTCACCCCACAGGACCCAGAGAGTGACAACAGCTCTGCCTATTGTTTAGATTTTCTCAGCAAACTGCTGTGGCTCCTTGAGGCAGGAGAAACACTTCTGTTGATTGAATGCTGCTCTGATGGGTGCTGGGGACATCTTCGCAGTCTTTAATACTTTTTGGCTGTATCTGCATTTTGCAGCAAGCTGTGATTCCCAGCGCTGTCCTTCCTATCAGCCCCACTGACTGTGCCTTTAATTGGAGGTAGCATTCCCAGCCCTGCCTGCAGGTCTCTGTGGGGATGGAGAGGAGAGGAGGGGCCATCAGCTATTCAGAGCCCATCCGTGATGGCCATGTCTCCCCACCTCCCTCTCAAAATTAATTAGTTTGGTGCTCATGGAGGGAGGAGGAGGAGGAGGGTGTCATTTCCAATGAAGGTGAGGGTGTGCTGTAGTCTGTGGCTGGTAGAGGAATGAACAGCAAGAGGAAAATGTGCACAGCTCTAGTGACTGTCTCAAAAAACAAAGGCAAATTTCCCCAGGAGAGGGTCCCTCTCTCTATGGGAAGGGACTACAGCCTAGGAAAAATAATGTATTCTCTCCACAGCCCCTGTTGTACTCAATACAAATGATCCCCAGCACATTTCGAGCCTGCCAGCCTACATTAGGGAGATGTAAACTGGACCAGTTCCACTGGCACTTCAAAAATATGGGAAGTCACATCACATCTGCTAATGCAAGTACGGCAGGAAAACATGAAAATCTTTTGCCATGCTCACCCCCAGAGCCACTGAGGTGACCTCAGGAAAGGGTGGCAGCTGGAATTAGGTGGATGCTAGAGAAGGAGAAACTGGTGGACTTCCTGCTTCTTCCCCACATCCTGAAAATCAGTGGATGAGATCACAGGAGCAGCTCCTGTGGCTGATCCTTTGTTGGCTCCTGACACTTCATCTCCAGAAGCAGAAACGTGAGCATTGCTGCTTCTGCAAAAACAATTCCAAGCCCCACTCATGTCAAAAGAGATTCCTTATCACCTCCTACGCACTTGCCCTCTGCATCAAGGAATGGATAAACTGTGAAGAGTTGTCTCTGAAGAATAGCCAGGAGCAGATTGAAAATTTATGGAATTGGACCAAGGAAATAAAGGGAACCTTGTGATTGGTATCTACCACAGGGCAGCCTGATGACCAGGGAGCAGAACAGCACTGGCAGATTTTTCAGGACATTTTCCAAAGAGCACAAGGGCTCTCAATCCCCAGGTGTAAGAAATCAGGAAAGGAAGGCAAGAGACCAGTATGGATGTGTCAAGAGCTTCTGATGAGACTAAAGGGTGAGAAGGAAATGCACAGGCAGTGGGAGCAGGGCCAAGTATCCTGGAAGGAGTACAGGGACACTGCTCAGTTGTGTAGGGATGGGGTTAGGGATGCAGAGGATACTAACAGGTGCTCCTCCAGGTTTGTCACCCAGAAAGAGAAGGTCAAAGCAAGTTGAATACAGCTGACAAATTGGTAAAAATGGGTAAGAAGGAGGCTGAGGTACTATTTTGCCTCAGTCTTCACTGGCAACCTCTCTCCCCACATTCCACAGTGGATGGACTGCAAGACAGGGACTGGAGCAGCAAAGTCCCTCTCACTGCAAGAGAAGATCAGCTTTGAGACCACCTGAAGAACCTGAACTTTCAGAAGGCTATGGAACCTCACAAGATACTTCCGAGTGCATGGCTGATGTGGCTTCCAAGCCACTCTCCATGATACTTGAAAAGTCATGGTAGTAACCAGAAAGGGGAAATATTGCACCCATTTTTTTAAAAGGATAGAAAGGAGGACCCCAGGAACTACGGACCTGTCAGCCTCCCCTCTGTGCCTGGGAAGATCATGGAACAGATCCTTCTAGAAGCTGTGCTAGGCACATGGAGGGCAGGAGGTGAGGGCAAGCCCTGCCTGACCAACCCAGCCTCATGCAGAGTCTGAGTTTCCCTCTCGTTTACCAGCCCACATTGATGGTGTGTGTGATACCTGAGTTTTGAACATCATTCTTTTTCATAGAGCATTGTCAGAGGGTTCCTCAAGAGCAGAGTCTGGCTGAGCAGAGCCAAAATGGGACCAGACAACCAGAGTAGAGGGGAAATGGGGGTGTTTTGAGGGGTGGATGCATGTAGAAGACAGATGTACTCCTTGTCAGTACTTGAGGCAGCTGCTTTCTCTCTTAGGTATCACGACTGTGCTCACCATGACCACCCTGAGCACCATCTCCCGCAAGCACCTCCCCCGTGTTTCCTACATCACAGCCATGGATCTCTTTGTCTCTGTGTGCTTCATCTTCGTCTTCGCCGCTCTCATGGAGTACGCCACGCTCAACTACCTGGTGGGAAACAAGAAACCACTGGAGCACAGCCACAGGAAAGCCAGGCTGGTAGGTCACAGGGGCCAGCAGAGGTGGGTGCTGTTACAACCCCAAGATATTTAAAAATATCCTTCCTGAGCCTGCATTGGAATGCTGATATGGTTTAGTGCCTGACCCATACTGAGTTCACCCGGTCTTCAGACCACTCTGTGTGCTGGGTCTGAGAGGTGAGACAACCAGAAAAAGCAGCTGAGGCTCCCTTAAAGCAAGGAAGCCCCTGTCAGAGCCAGGCAGCCTGTGCTCTCTTCAGAATTGCTGGAGAGCTTATCAGAACAGTGTAGAATGACTGACATGACTGAATGTAAAGGCCACTTTAAGACACCTGTATCAGTTTGATCTCTGGATTACAGAGGTGTCTTAGGTCACAGAGATGCAGAAACCAACTTTTTTTGTGGTCTTTCATCAGAAGACCTCCTGAGTGTGGGGATAGTGAACCCATGGTGGTCATCATTCTCTTCATCCTCATCCTCTATCATGAGATCTGCCTGAGCTCATGGCAGGTACTTCTGACACATGAACTGAAAGAGGCCTCTGAACTGGGGCAGAACTGAAACAGAAGAAGACATCTCTCTTCTGGGCCAGGCTCATTTCCCAGCATATACCCCTTATCCCTCGTATCCCCCCACCCTCGTATCCCAGGGTGGACAGAGCTTTTCCACGAGGCTCATGACAGGCCAAGAGGGGCCACACAGCCTTTCCCCAGCTTTTCTCCAGTAACAGGCAGCAACCAGCAGACACATCTGGGCTGTGTGCTGTGTCTTCAGAGACAGCTGAGCTCAGGGAAATGAGGGAAGAGAGTGGATGAAGGCCAGAACAGATTGAACAGGTCATGTTTCTGCACTGACTATTATTGGCACAGATGGGGAATCAGTGCAGTCAGACCTTTGCTGAGTAGGGCTGTGCCCTGGAGTGCCAGGGAGAGCACTCACAGTCATGCAGGGAGCTGCCAGTTCCCCCAGTACGCAAACGTGGTGATTCACAGCCAGGTGCAGAGACTCGGGATGATCAGTCA
The DNA here is from genome assembly GCA_013400585.1 of Chloropsis cyanopogon. Lineage (NCBI taxonomy): Eukaryota > Metazoa > Chordata > Aves > Passeriformes > Irenidae > Chloropsis > Chloropsis cyanopogon. The sequence goes on along the minus strand of WEZZ01015464.1, from coordinate 117,644 downwards.
TCGCCCTCCATTGAGCTGCACCCATGATGATCTGATCTGTTGCCAGTTGGGTGGGGGTTGGTGTCCAGAACATGTTTTGTCACCTTTTCCTCCCCTTTAACCTGCCTGCTTCTCCCCCTCACAGCCACCTGCCGGTGCACAGGTGATGCCAACCTTCACCACCATCAACATCAACCACATCATGCACTGGCCCCCGGAGATAGAGGAGGATGAGGATGACGAGCCCGGCTCCCCGTGCCTGGAGGGGAAGGAGTGCGAGAGGTTCTTCTGCTGCATCGAGGACTGTCAGACGGGAATGTGGCGGGAGGGGCGGGTCCGCATCCACATATCCCGCCTGGACTCCTACTCCCGTGTCTTCTTCCCCACCGCCTTCCTGCTCTTCAACATCGTCTACTGGATTGCCTATCTCTATCTCTAGCCCTTCTTTGTCCTCAGCTGGAATGGACAGGGCACCAGCCAGAGGGGCTTCTCGAGGAGCATAGAGAGCAGCATCTCTCCTGCTGTAGTCCGCTGTCAGTCAGAGCAACCCGACCTGGTGATTCCCTCTTCCTGCTCTCTCATCTCTTCTGAGAAGAACCAAACAGCTTTTTTTTTAGCCTTCTAACATACCTTTTTAGAGAATCTACCCTTCCCCAGACAACCCTCTCTCCAACACCACCAGCATTGTACTCCTTGTAAGATTACCCAAAAACATCCTGTTCCCATCTCAAGCATTAGGGATTTTGTCAAAAAAAAAAAAAAAAAATCCTTAATGCATTTCATTTTTCCATCCAATCCGACTCTGAAATTTCAAGGGAAGTGATGGCAAATGGAGTTTTCTGCACAGTTATTAAGACTGCAAAGGAAATAAAATACATCTTAGGACTTCTGCACCACTTCCACCAGAACAGACTTCGTGGGGTGCTAGAAGCTTGGAAAGGTCAGAAGGAAATAGTGTGGAAAAGGACAGCAGTGCAGCTTTCCCACAGTAGCCGGGCTTGGCTTGGAAACATTTTGGGCCTGCCCAGACATCTGATGGTGGCACTGACGAGGATGGAGCTGCTGCAAGCCTCCCCCAGCTCCCCGCAGAGTATCTATGAAGCATTCCTCACGGATCACTCCAGGACACCCACCCACTGAGGCACTGCTGATTCCCATCAGACGCTGATGAAAAGCACTTCACAAGCTGGAAGGGCCCACCTGCCTTACTGGAGCAGACTCCTCAGGGCCCACGGTGACATTTCTGCTGTGTGACCAGGACTCGGGGCAGGCTTTGCAGTTGGGCATAGCCAAAAGAGGGAGGAAGTGCTTGTGAGAAGGGCCAGAAGAAGGCTCCTGAGCCGGTTGTGAGGTAGTTTTGTTTGGCCTGTCTCACAGAGGGGCAGTGCTGTCCCACGCAGTGACACTCATTGATGCCATCAGATCTGTGCTGGGTGGTCAGTTCCAACCTGAGGAAGGGGCATAGGAAAGGGAACACACAGCTTCCAGTGCATTCCTGCAGCTCAGGTGTGTTCCCTTCTTTATTTTATCCCTCATAATTGCATAAAACAAGAGTTTTCACTCTAACTGGATGGCCCCTCCCAGTTCCCATCATCACTTGGCCTGTTTCCTCATAAAATCAGGAAATGGAGTGAGTTGTCCTTGATGGATTTTAAGAAGGAAAAACATAGTGAGATAGTCCCATCTTAAAGAGATGGAGAAATGCATAACACAGTTTTAGCTGGGGAGAAACTGCATAATAAAGAGGAGGAAACTCAAGGCCCAAGGTCCATAATGTGTCAACTGGCTGCCTCCCCATTTACACCAGCTGCTGATGCGGCCCACAGCATGATTGTGAAAAGCAGTGGGCCATTAATAGTTACTTACTGTGTAAATTAGAAACAAAAAAGATCTTTTTTTAAAAACAGCATGTTTTAGAAAAAAATAAGAACTTAAAAAGCTTGTCAGGAGAAGAAAGCCAGCATGGCTGCAGAGGAAAAGTTGGGAAAGGCTGGCTCACAGGACAGCTAACAGGGGCAGGAGCTTTTACATATTCTTGGACAGCAATTTGGTCTGGTTTAAAGACGGATTTTGACACTGTAAAATCTGATCTGAATAATGAAGTGTCATGTTTAATTCATTCACAAATGCAGCCTTACCTGGGTTCCAGATGAACAGCTAGAGCATCTTATTAAGTATACAATAGTACAACACCCAGCTAAGTATAACCTAATGGGGTCAGACCAGCAGAGCTCTGAAAGGGGAAATTGTGCCTGTCTAACCTGTTACAGTTCTTTTAAAATACCAAGAAAGAGATAAAGGTTACTCAGAAGCATAATTTGCTTAGCTACTCCGACAGCTTTTGAAAGGGAGGAAAGAAATTGTGGCGGGCGGTTCTAACTGAGGAAATTGATTTAGCAAAAGAATTATTAAGGAGGTTCTAATTAGAGGAAATTAACTGAGGAGAGGGGGGAAAAAAGAATTGTTAAGGAGGCTCTAATTAGAGGAAATTAATGTTTTAGAGAGAAAGACACAGAGAGGGAGAAGTCTAAGAAAAGAATCAAAACAACTTGCAGACAAGGGAAGCTGCTGGGTGACAGTGCCGACTCCCAGCCAAGCTGGCTGATGTTCTGCTCCCAGTAGCAAAGCGTTATTAGATGTAGCAACAGAAAAACCTCCTATGAGTCAGCCCTACACCGACAGGGAGCTGGATTAAACAGGGTCCTGTGATCTCTTAGGGGAGCCAAAAGGAAAGAGCATCCTAGATTAAAACTGGCTCACACGACAGACTCAGAGTGAAGCACGTCCTCACATTTGGGAAGGCAGCTGTCGGGGCTGTGTGGGAGGGGACGCCCCGGTGGCAAACCAGGGGCTGTGCCAGATACCTCCTCAACAGGATGGTGGCTTGAAAGGTGTGCAGGCAGTGGAGGCTGCGCCGAACACAGCCAGCAAAATGTGGAAGGGGAGCAGCTGAGAAAGGAAGGGTGGAAGGGAAAAATTAACAGCCCCGTGCAGTGGAGCCCAAACAGCTGCAATTTGCTGTAGCTTGGAAGCTCTTGGTGAACACATATGATTATCATGGGCACTGGAGAACAGACTTCAGCCCTGAGAGCAGCAACTTATTGAAATTAGACCTTTTACAAAATCAACCAGGAGAGAAACAGGGTGTACAAAAACCCAAGAGGACAAAGTAGACTTGAAAGATTGTAAGATTTCACCAAAAAAAGATAAAGCCAACACACACCTAGGTAATTTAACCAATGATGGAGGATTTGACAGAGGAAAATAGTCTAGCGTGGGCTGGAGCACAAGGAAGCTGATTACTAAGGCTGGGGAAGGAGGAGGGAGGGGGCTTTTTGGCTTAGGGAAATCTGTGCCCATCATCCATAGCACAATAAATAAAGGCATGCACAAATTCAATCATGTTTTTAATTTTTCTATAGTATCAAAAAAAAAAAAAAAAAAAGGAAGAAAAAAAAAATGAAAAAAAAAAAGGAAAGCTAAGAAAAGCGAAAAAGAAAAATCTGCCATTCTTTTGGAATTACTTTGCAAGGCTCCAATTTCCTTATAGAATGGTTTATCCAGCTATCAGGAGGGAGCCCAGGGCACAGAGACACCCAGTAGCTGTGAGTTTTCCTGCTCAGCATGGCCCTGGGAGCTGAGCCCTGCTGTGCCCTCCTAGGCTGGCCTTAGACACATTCCAAAACCATGGGGCTGAGCTGTGCTGCTCTGGGCAGGGAAGGCAGAGGCACCAGGGCTGCTGCAAGGCACTTGGATTGCTTCAAACACCTGAGTGGCTGTGCTGCCTCCTCCTCTCCTGGGGGTTTCAGCATTCTCCCCTTGCCAGGAATGGGAACATTCAACATTCTCCCCTCCTCCAGGGTGGAGGAGCTCCATGCTGTCAGCCTCACCAGCCAAGTGGGCACTGGGCTTTCCTCACCTCCTGCCTCCCCCTCCCAAGGACCAGGAAGGGACATTCCCACCCCTGCACATCCCCCTGCCGTGGTGAGGACAGACAGGTCCCAGCAGGACCAGCACAGTGACCTGTCCCTCGTGCTGGGCACTGCTGAGGCCACACCTCAGCTCCTGGGGTCAGATTTGGAGCAGAGCTGGGGAAGGGTTTGGACCACAAGCCTGATGAGGGGGAGCTGGGGGAGCTGGGGGGCTCAGCCTGGAGAAAAGGAGGCTCAGGGGAGACCTTACTGCTCTCTACAACTCCTGACAGGAGGGTGTGATGAGGGGTGGGTCGGTCTCTTCTCCCACATAAAAAAAAAACAGGATAAGAGAAAATATGTTCTAGTTGTGCCAGGGCAGGTTTAGGTTGGATATTGGGGAAAATGTCTTCATTGGAAGGGTGGTCAAGCTGTGGAACAGGCTGCCCTGGGAGCTGGTGGAGTTATCATCCCTGGAGTAAAGATGTGGAGATGAGGCATTTGGGGAGATGGTTTAATGGAGATCTTGGCAGTGTTAGCTTTACATTTGGACACAATGATCATAAAAGGTCCTTTCCAACCTAAATGATTCTGTGATTCTATCACTCTACTATCCTCGTATCTAATGATGGGGACTGGAAATTATGATCTCAGCATTCATGTCTTGTGGCCTTTGTTTGGAACATAAAAGGAAATCAGGAAAAAGGTTGATTTTTCATTTCTCTGCCTCCAATTCCTATTCTTCCCCTCCAAATTATGCCAGATAAGGAACTGTTTTTAGCCTGTGTGCTCTTCAGGACAGGGATTCTGTTACTGTGTGTTTGTACAGGGGTTGGCACTCTGGGGCTTGGTCCTTAACCGAGATTTCTGGATGCTTCTTATTATACCTAATAAACAACATTATACACTGCCCATCCTTACCACTGTCTATGTATACCTTGTAAGAAGGGTAAACATTGTCCCCTGTCCCCCTCCTGATGGGGTTACTGGAGCTGGTTAATTTCTTTATTTCCAGAGAAAACTATCTTGTTGGAAAGTAGGGAAAAATGTCACTGGTATTTTTGATGGGTGGTGGATATTTTTGGGTTTGTTGTTTTTCTTTAAGAAAGGCAGAAGTTGCTTCAAGTCAGCACTGCTCAGGAGCAGCCTCAGCCATTTAAAGTCATTGTTTGTAACGCAGGAGAAGGCCTTGCTTGTTCCCCTCAGCCATGGTAAATAAAATAACTGATGTTTCCCCAAGTGTCTTGGGGTGGAGGGGGTTTGGCAGTAATATTTGGTGGACTTTATTTCAGCCTTTCTATATCCCCATTCATGCTGGTGACTTTTGGATCATAACCCAAAGGCCAACCCCATCTCTGGAGAAGGCCTTGCTCAGGAGCCACGCTCTTGTCCCTGGCCCACACAGCCACATCTGTGGCACTTTAATGTTTTAATCACTTTATCCCCCTTTCTTCCCCACTTTTGAGTGCCAGTGGGGGCATTTTTATTTATCACCAAGGCACAGGGAGGGAAGGTGCTGCTTTCTGAGAGCCCTGGGGCAGAGGGCCCTGGCTTGGCCCCACAAATGCAGCACCTCCACCTCTCCTTGGCACACTGTGAATCCCTCCAAGATTTAGCAGTTCCCAAAATGTTAAAAACATGAGGTCATGAAGGGGGAGGGAAGGGGAGAAGAGAAAGTTATATTAAGTCGTTACTTTTTATATTCCTAATATACATTCATTATAATTTGTCTTCCTCTTAATGCCTCCGATCTGTAGGCCTTGGGAAGATTGAATTTAAGGAGAATGAGAGTGGCCAAAAATGTTCCAAGCTGTGTGCCTCAGGGTAAGGGGGCAGAGACAAACACTCCTGCCTGCAGGGGACGGGAGCTGCCTCCCCTCATGGAGAAATGGCCCCATCACCCAACAGCACCACTCAGCCTCTGGCAGCCACGAAGGGCAGGAGGCACCTGCTGGGAAGGGCTGGGGTAGAACACACCTTGCCTCCCAGTGTTGCCATCAGAGTGGGTGAGGAAACCCAGGTACCCAGGGGAAATGCACTATTGCCTGCAGACCTCCAATTAAAAAAAATTTAAAAAAAAAAGGTAAAAAATTTAGGGTTTTTAAATTATTTTTTAAAGGATTGTGCATGAGAAAATTGACTCAATTTTCTGTCAGAAGGACTCTCATGTTTTTCAGGTTGTTTTTTTGTTGTTGTTGATACTTGACATGACTTTACCCCTCTCTACTTGTTTTTTTCCCCTTCTACCCACATCTTCCAGAAAAAGTAAATAATAGAGTCTGGGCCCTCTCTGTCCCAGCCACACTTCTGGCACCATCTGAGCCTCTATGACAGTAAGAACAATGCAGGATGGAGGAGAGCTAAGAAGCCTCAATAGTTGCTCAGAGCAGGTCGGCATAGCAACATCTCCAGGGAGAGCGCTCCATGGGGTAATTTCCATTCACTTTAAAGCCCACTTGGGTTCCTGGAGTGGTATAAAAGGGACTCAGAAAAAGCCTGTTAATTAGGATTAGGAGCTTCAGGAACATCAAGCCACAGTGCTCTGAGCTGAGCCATTTATCTGAGAGAACTCAAGGCTCTTGACTACCTCCTTCGCAGGGCACAGGATACCACGTGTGGAGGCAGACAAGTTTGAAGTCAGATGGCAGAGCCATCTATGAGGGAAGGGCCCTGCCCTGGCAGCCCCTCTCCTGTGTTCACACCACCCTGTGTGGGCTCAAGGGGCACGGATCTCATCAACACAAGCTGCACATGGTGTGAAACCCACAGGGTGTGTGCTGGCTGCCCCTGGGTGAGGTTTGGGGATGATGCACATGCCATGGGTGTCTGAAGAGCCCTAAGAGAAAGCAGCCACTGTGGACAGGAGGTGGCAGCCATGGGTGTCACCATGCTCCTTCATGAGCTCCTTGGAAGAGCAAGGCAGGGCCATTTTCACAGCTGCTGGGATATGACTTTTATTCAGCTGCCATAAGGTTCCTGCCTTTCATCATTCTGCTGCATGAAAGGCCCAAGGAAGGTGATAAGTCTGTAAAAATGAAACCCATCATTGTAGCAGCCTGTATCACACACATGGGCAAAAACAGGCTGTAGGGAAAGGTTGAGTCATTGCCAGGCTGCCATTGGGCTGATTTGCATCTCTGGAGTGTTACTGACCCTGACAAACCTCCTCAGGAACTTTTGCTGCCACCTCCCCTTGCCAAATGTGTGATGAAACACAGATGTCTCCCTCACATTATTCTGCTTCTCTGGGTGTTTTCATCTCCTCAGGGTAAAACACTACCTGAATCAGAGATGAGCAGAAGGCAGAGCTGCCCGTCTGGGACTGGAGTACCAGTTTCCTGGTGTACATCGCTCTTCCTGGAGAAATAACTTTAGGTCTGGTCAAAAAATACCCGTGGCAGCAATTCAGTCCTTCACAGTGCAATCTGTTTTTCAAGATCATGCAGACCAGGGCTGCTGGCAGCCATGCTCTCAGCTGTGCCCATCACAAAGGAAAAAGTCCTTTGCCATATTGACTGCTGGACCAGGTTCAGGCAGCTCTCAAACACATTTTAAGGCAGAAAGGGGCCTATAGTCTCCTCCCATTTTAGCCACAGAAACTCCCAGTAACCTCAAAGAATATTTATAGCAGCAGAAACTCACCAGAAGAGAAAGACAGGGAATGCCTGCCCAAGAGTTTACAGTCAGCATCTTGAAAATGCTCAGTATCTGCTGTGGTCCTTGCCATGAGGACATTCCATGAGGAACATCCTTCACCAACCAGCCCTTCTGTCACAGCCAGCATCCAACAGAGATCAGGACCTCAGGGAAGGAAGTCAAGACAATGTGTGAGAAGGAAAAGCTGTAGTAAGGATTTTCAGTCAGCCAGAACTGTCACACCTCAAAATAACAGGTACAATAACAATTCTGGGTGACTGAATTTCCCAGTAAGACCACACATTGGCCAAACAGGTAGAAACACAGAATTGAAGAACAGTTTGGGCTAGGAGAAATCTTTCAATTCAATCTAGTCCAACCTCCCTGCAATGAGCAGGGAAATATTCATCTAGATCAGGCTGCCCAGAGCCTCAGAACCTGATCTTGGATGTTCTCAGAGATGGGGTTTCTACCTGAGCAACCTAAGTCAGGTTTTCACCACTCTCATTATAAAAAAACCCTTGTCCTTGTGTCTAGTCTGAACTCACCATCTTTTAGTTTAAAACCATTACTCCTTGTCCCATTTTGGCACTAAACCAAAGAGCAAATGGAACTGCAGAGCCCCTGTACCCCCTCTGCCCAGCACCACTGGGATATTAAAGCCTAACAGCCGAGTGCAGGAACATGCTGAGTTCATTCAGGCATTTCTCATTAGTTTCCCATGACTTCTCAATATCCTGCTACTCAATATATTCATCTGGCAGCAAATTAGAGACGAGGGAAAAGCGTCTCTCCCTAAGTCATCCAGAGAGCACAAAACTAAGAAGAAAAATCATAACAGACCAGGAAACTTCTTGTGAGTCATCCTCTTCCCTCCTTCCCCTCTCCCTTTGCAGCATTGCTGATAGCCCCAGGACTGCTCCATGAAGCCTGGAACCAGAAGGTACCTATTCCTGCTTTTTTTTGCTTTCATTTCACATAAGAAAAGGAAGAAAGCAGCAATTGAATCTTTGTGTCTCTCTACTTCAGACACCTTGTACATGCTCTGCTGAGATTGATGGCCCAGTTATGCCAAATCCATGACATAAATCAGCTGTCCCTTTCCCATCATACCAAATAAGATCTTACCCACCCACCATCCCCAGAAAAGGAGCACCAAACCAATAAAAAAAATACAAACCAAACAAATGGATTCGTCAAAGAGAACACCAGAGCAGTTGTGATCAGTGCAGAACAATCCAGGGGTGCTACACATGAAAGGAAGGAAAATGGTCTCATGTCTGTAGAACAAAGGAAATGTTTTTGTCAAATCTTCAGATCCGTGTGTTCTGCAAGACAATTTCAGTGGCACTGGTTTTGCTGTATCCTACCACATATTTCAAATTATAGCTTGATCATCAACTTTCACTGCTCAAAAAGGAAGATAAAAACTTGCTCTAGGCTGCTGTATTTTAAAGAACCACTTCTGATTTCTTTGGCCAAATTTTCAGAACAAATACATTTGTCCTTGAGATACTTTTTATTTGATCTGCATTGATATTCACAAAGTAACCCACTTCTCCCTGGCTGAAGGGACTGAAATGTTTGCTACAGAGACTTCAGATAAGCCATTAATAAATGTTGCTGGGTTTAGGGGCTATAGGGTCACCATTCCTTGTGGACCTATAGGTGGCCATCATTCCTACAGTGATTAGGACCTGAATTCAAATTCACTACCAGTGTATATGTATATGTTAGGGGAAAACTTGGCAGGTTGAAACCATCCCCATCTTTCATTAGCTAAAGCAATAGAAATATCTAGTTTGGAACTCTTGGAATCCAGAAGTGCAGAAAACTGAGTCCACATACACCATCCCACCTGTGAAAAGAGGGATGAAGAGAAGTGAGGTCTTGGCATGGCGCTCTAGAGAGGGAACACCATGAACCCAGCTCATCCCTGGTGTCTGCCACCTCCTTTCTGCCCTGTCCCTCCTTACACCGAGGCTGCTGCCCGTGCAAACTGGAAAATCTGTACGAGGTGATGTGCAAAAACCATCCAAAGACATGGGAGGTTGCTGACCCTGTTTGTTCCCCAAGCCACAAACACACACAAAAACTCTTTTTGACACCAAGCACCTCTTGCAGTGACAGCTTTCACCTGCTGATTGTCCCAGCTCCTTCCAGGGGGATGGCTTTTCTGCTGACTCTTGAAAATACCAAGCCAGAAGAAGAGGCCTGGAGTGCTGAAGCTCTGGAGTGTATGGACCATGCTGGCTTTTGCCATCTTGGGCCAGCCAGAGGTCAAGGCTCTCCAGGAGCAGTGTCCCAAGGGAGCAGAAATTCATTTGGCTGATACATGAGTTTGCAGGAAGAAGGAAGAAAAGCAGGATGTGGCTTTAGAAGAGGTTTTACTCCAAAAGGCAGCTGATGAATTCAGGTAAGTCACCTGACCCCACATGTAGTTCATGACTTCGGATGGAACAAGCACAGTGGAAAATGAAAAAGAAAAAAAAAAAAAAAAAAAAAAACNAAAAAAAAAAAAAAAAAAAAAAAAAAAAAAAAAAAAAAAAAAAAAAAAAAGATTTTCAGCCACCTAAAAATGTATTGGAACAGAAACAACTTCTCACTGTGATCAGATTCTAGAGCAAAGCCAGAGCTCTCCTCAGAAGATCAGATTCTTTGTTGGTGGCCTAAAATGGCCTCTGTGAGGATAAAGCACAAGGACCTCACTTTCAAGCAATTAAAAACCTCCTGACCCCAAGCCACCCATAGCAGCTTTGCTGTAACATTTCCCAGACCCAGGCCTGGCCCTTCACAGTCCCACTGCTTGGAGACAGTTGAAAATTGCTCCAGAAACCTCCAGTTTGTGGAGCAGGTCTCCTTCCCCAGCAATCCTACTGTTCTCCCTCACTGGGCCCCAGAAAATGACATTATACCCAAGCTGCATTCAGACATCCTGCCACAGATGACCCCTAAGGGGTCTCAAGTGAAGAGGAAATAAATAAATTGAGGCACTTTGCTTTTCCTCTATACAATCCAGGGCAGCCAGGACACAGCCCAGCTTTTCCTGTACCCTGAAGTGGGAGGGGGTCCCTGGCAGGACCCTCATCTCGGGGATTTATACTGCAAATTTTATTGTAGCTATAACTGGAAAAAGTAATCAAAGCAAATGCAACAGCTCAGAAGGAATCAGAGCAGGATTAGACATTTATATGAGCAAGAATAGCTTCTGCACTTTGACTTGCTGTGATAAAAATAATAAGAACCTCAGTTTTCACGCTCCAGGGCAGAAAAATGATCTCTGAACAAGGTGTTAGAAATAAATTTCCTCTCACAACAGTGGTCCTCAACTGCCCAGGCCACAGCACAGGATCTGGGGGTGTGTAGTAGCCACTGCTAGAGGAGGCTGGAAGCCCCTGGGCTTGTTCAGGAGCTGCTGCAGCCATGAGAGCACGAGATGGGCTGCAGTGTATCAGAAGTGAATGAAGCAAGGCCCTTTTCTCTTTGCATTTCCTTGCTAAATCCTAGTCCACAGCAAATGAAGAGCAGTGAGTTTGGGTACTGGATTCCAGGGATCTCCTCTCTTTCTCTGGCTTGTTTCTCTGCAGAGATGGATCACTGCCACCCCTGGCCCCCTCCTCCCCGCCAAGCTGAGCCTTTAAGTGGTAATGGCCTCAGCTGATTAATAAACTGGCTTGAGACTGCTGATCTCTTTGGACCATTAAACCTTTCCCCAGCGACTAGCCATTAATCCCTCCAAAAGTCCTCCTAGATGAGCTTGTTGTTAGCACCATCAATCCTTTTTAGGGCCTCAATTTGCAGCGGGAAGGAGCAGGGAAGTGCAGGAAAGGCTGCATTTGTCAGGGGAGCCATCTGTTCCCCAGGTCACAGAGAGCTCAGTGCCTGCACCCAGGTGAGGGCTGTGCCTGTGCAGCACAGCCCACCCACCACAGGGCAGGACAGCACTGCACCGGGCATCTGGGGGATTAAGGAAGGCCAGGAGAAAAAGCTGGCTTTTTTTTTCCTTAACTTCAGTGCCTTTGGCTGGGGCCAGAAGGCTCCAGCAGCACATGTGGTTACCGATGAGTTCTGCAGAGATGCTTTCAAATAAACGGGTCTGGGACAGCAACCACCCAGAGCACTGCTGCCTACAGACCCCAGCAAGTCCCCTTGTCTTAGCTCCCCTTTCTAATTCCAATGTCTGCATTATTAAAACAGCCACATCTTCAGCCAGAAGACTTCATTTGCCTTAATGCTGACTCTGGAAAGTGGAATTTCACCCACCCAGTCCCTAGCCCCCTGCCACTTTCAGCCTCTTCCCCCACTGTCAGCACACTAGCACTGATTATCTTTCCTTAGCTCTTCCAGGACTTTTTCACATCCTTAAATCTCATTCCTTTGAGCCATGCTTAGGGGCTTGGAAGGAGGATGGTGGCAGTAGAGGTGCTGAACTGTCCCCACCACTGATGGTGGCAGCATGGAAATCACATCTGCAAAACCACAGCCCAATGTTTCTCCATTTTAACCTAAAACCTCACAGCTATTTTTTCCCTGCCCTGTGTCTGAAAAGTTGCAGCTTTTGAACTCTGGCTTTTATGTGCATGTGAAGTTTTCAAATGAATGTTTAAGATTAGGTTTTATAGATATGAGGTCACATAAGCCTGTCAGCTGGAACCAAGCTATAATTGTGGCTGCACAGAGAGCAAACTGTGCCCCAGTCTGGTCTGTGCTCCTGCATATTGCACTGCTGGTAATGATCCACTGGAGTGGTCACAGAAGGGAAGGGAGTGAGGGATGGTGCTGGTACAAAAATTGTGGACAGCAGTTTGCCTCTGGAGTCAGTTGTGTGAGGGATGGCTGCCCAGTGGCCAGGCAACATCAGAGAAAACAGCTCCAGAGCTTAAATTGGTAGCTTGATTTAACCATGATGCCATTGCTCCCAAAGCATGTCCAAGAGGGGCAATGAGAGGGAAAACCCCTGGCACTGGCACAGCTTGGAACAGGATTTCTCCATGTTTGGCCAAAGAGCTGATCAGTGCTGTGCTCTTGATTAGCCTCCCATGTCTCTGTGCTTCATTTGCCAGCTATAATTTGGAAATGACCATGTCAGTTCAGTCCTTTCAGTGTGAGCCTTCTTCTGCCACAGAACACATCTTACCATTAACAAGCAAAACTTCTCCTCGTCCTCATCTCTTTCTCCACTACCAGCACAGCCCATCTCCTGCATGAATGAATCACCAGATGAATGTGAGCAGGAGTTTCCAGAAGCCACTGTGGCTTTGGCAAGGGTTTGGTTGGTGCTGAGCACACCACGAACAGCCAGCAACAGCTGGGCTCCACAGGGGAAAAGAGGAAACAACCACACACACATGCAAAAATCATCAGTCAGGCTCCTTTTAAATGATTAATGCAGTGCACAGAGAAAGGCTTTTCAGCACTCAAATCTTCACATGATTACATAAACCTTAACTCATTGCAGCTACCAAGGACCCGTGTTTGTTTGTGGGCATCAACAGCTGCTGTGGTGTTATAATTAGAGCAGAGAGTGAGGAATCCCATGGGGAAACAGAGGAAACCCCAAATTGCTCAAGTCATTTAAACATTCAGGGGGATAAAACACTGCAGAGAGGTTCTGGAGTGAGCAGTGCTCAAGGGAGGGAGGGGTTACAGCCACCACAAAAGTTGTTTCTGCTCTCTTGGGTCCATACAATTAATTATGGTTATTAATTATTTATGATGTTACATAAATAAGTAATATTTAGTGCAATAATCACCTCAGCCACTGAAATCGTAGAATCACTGAATTATTTGGGTTGGGAGGGACCTTAAAGATGATCTAGTCCAACTCCTCTGGCATGGGCAGGGAACTTTTCACCAGACCAGGCTGCTCCAAGCCCCATCCAAGCTGGCCTTGGACACTGCCAGGGATCCAGGGGCAGCCACAGCTTCTCTGGACAACCTGTGCCAGGGCCTGCCCACCCTCACAGGGAAGAATTTCTTCCTAAAATCTAATCTAAACCTGCCCTCTCTCAGTTTAAAGCCATTACCCCTTGTCCCATCACTAAAAATCCTTGTCCAAATTCCCTCTCAAGCTCTTTTGGAGCCCCTTTAGTCTCCCTTGAACCTTCCCTGCTCCAGGCTGACCAGCATGGTCCTACAGCCCTGTTCCCCAGCCCTCTCTTGGGCATCTGTCCAGGGAGAACTTCCATGTGACCCCCAATTCATCCCTAGAGGATGGCTTCCCCAAATCCATTGCCCATTTCTGTTCTGGTGACTCCCATGGGCTGTCCCAGGAGTGCTCACATGTGCAGCAGGATGCTGGGATTTCTCCCTGGCTGTGGAGATCATGGCCCAAGAGACATCTGAGAATGGAGGACATTGCACTGATCTGAGAGGTTTTGCTTCATCTTAGGGCTTCACAAGCAATTACCTTCCTCAGTGAGGAGTGACCACAAAGAGGTCACTTCCCATCCCACAGCTTCCCACCTCCATCCACCCAGCAAGTAAATCAGGACAGGAATGCTCCAACCCCCCTCCAGCCCCTCTCCTATTCATCCCATCAACTGGCACCTCATGCACGAGGATTCAGCTCCACCAAAAATTAACATATTTTGCAATGCCCACACCCTGAAGAAACACCAGCCAACTCACACCATCAAAGAAACAACACTGAAACCCAAGAGTCAGCTCTTCTTCTCCACATCCAGCCTCCCTCCCCCCAGCAGGCAGATCCCAGCTGCTGCTCACAACATCCTGGTGGTGACCCAGCAGGTGACACGGCCCAGCCTCCTGGGGACTTGCGTAATGGGGAAGTGTCAGAGATTAGAGACAAGAGAGCAGCGGCTGCAATATAAAAGCAAACTGAATAATTAAAGAGAGGAGCTGTTCCTTGCAGAGAACAAAATGAAAGAGTTGTGTGATTTGAGCAGAAGTGACCTTTACACTTCATTACAAGGAGGTGGCGTCCTTATAGGGTTATTAATATTTCCAGCTGAATTAGCTTGGGTTAAAAATGGCTCAAAGGAACGAAGAAGGAGAGGGAGAGTGAACAAAAATATATCATTCTGTCTTTTTCTCCTCCTCTTTGCTTTTTACCTTTTTTTTTATTATTTTTTAATTTGTTGACTTGAAAGCAGAAGGGGCTGAGTGGCCAGCAGGAATGAGGCTTCATTAAAAACAAGGGAGAGCTGCAGGCTGAGCTGGCTGAGGGATCTTCCCTCCACCCTGGCTGTGCTTCAGAAGAAGCCTGTGGTGCCTCTGTGGCCGTTCCCACACTCACACCTAGGGCACAGAGGGGGTTGTCACTCACTGAGCTGCAGAGACGTCACAGAATTGACGTTCAGGTGGCTTTGAGCCAGCAGTGGAGCTCAGTCTGCTTGGAGTCACTAGGATCTCCTAGGGCAGACATCCTCCTGTGGTTACTGCTCACCGCCCTGTGGGCCAACTGATTCCCCTTGCCACAAAACATCAGTGTGGAAATGGACAGCCCTGCTCAGCACGTTTTAACCCACCCTGACACAAGGGACAGACAAACACCCTCCCTCCCAAACCCAGACAGAGCCAAGGCCACCATTAAGGCTATTTTAGCAGAGGGCAGACCACAGAAATCCTGCAGAAAATAGAGCTGCTTCAGTTCTGTAGTTTCATCCAGAAGTTCATAGACACACCTGAGGTAAAGGAGCTTCACCTCAGCATGTCCCAGCAGCGCAGCCCCACAAATCCATGACTGCCAATAAAGTCCCAAAGCACTGGGTGAATTAAATGAGTAAAGTTAAGCTCAGCAACCTGAACCTAAATCCAAGCTGCAATTTTGCTGCTCAGAGCCTCGAGGTGAACACAGTTGTGCCTTTTGCTCTGATCACTCAGTCTCATGTTAGTCCCATCACTGGGATGCAAAAGCGTTGTTACCTTGATAACACAGCCAGACACCTGCTTGTTGCTCCACAAGCCTGGCCTGAACGATTTCTTTCACTGCCTCTCTCTGCCCAGCAATAACAGGCAGCAGGAAAACCCACCAGAGCAGACAGAAGGGGAGAGAAACATAAGAGCAGGTGCACATCACTGAGGAGGGAGGGTGCTGTGGCGGAGCCTGCAATCACTCCCGGGGCTGCACTGTTACCACAGGGCTCCTTGCACACCCCTTCCCACCCTGCCAGCATCTCACCTTCCCCTGCTCCACTTGTGGAGGGGACTCTTGCAAATTTAATGCAAAAACACAAATCAAGACTCGAGGCTTTTGAAGTGCTCGTGAAATGGACACGGTGGCAGCTGCTTCTCCTCCAGTGGCTGCTGAATCACAGCCCCTCACTTATTTATAGGCGTCCCCGGGGTGCTTGCAGGCGAGTCGGTGACAAATGCCAGAGAACATCCACCCTCACCCCCACAAGGTGTTGTTATCCTGGCTGCAAAGGAGATGCAGAGCGAGGAACCAGCACCCTGTCAGCTGTGCCAGACGGGGGGAGTGGAGGCAGGCAGAGCACCCGAGACACTTCACCCACCGTCAGTGCCTCCATCACCTGAGTGCTGCTCCCAGCAAAGGCTCTCACCAGCCAAGGTCTAGCTCATATCCATTACTAATTGCCACGGGTTTTGATGCCATCTTCACTTGGACAAAGGGCAGCACTCCTGTGACCACAGTAAAGAGGACAGTGGTGCACAGAGCAGATTTATCTGGGCTCTGAACCGATTCCAGGGACGGAAGCCAGGATGCTGATGCTCCAGAGGGAGAAGCAGAAGTAGATGCTGAGACCCAAAGTTTTCCCCTTATTGCTGGAGGCTATTGCACATGGGCCAGGCATTGAATAGTTCCAAGGGCAAGAGAGGGGGAAATTCAGACTTAATATGGCCTTGGTGCTAGGAAAAGGCATGAGTGTGAGGTGGGAGGAAGGAAAAGGCTGAATCTTCCCCAGGCTGGGTCAGGGAGGTAGGAATACCTCTCAGGGAAAGCAAAGGTGAGCAGTACCACTTTGTTCTGTCCTTAAGAGCATCCCTCCCCAGTGATCTCCACCAGGGCTCTGCTCCAGAGGGAAAAAATCATTTCCTTTGCCACAGTGCCAGGGAGCTCTCTCTGGATGCATCCACAAACTCTGTGCAGCTGACAAAAGTAGGAGTCAGGCAGCAGGATCTCCATTATCAGAGATGATTCACAGGCCACAGAGATCACAGCTTGCCTTGTAGATGTCACTGGGACCTGGCAGTCCAGGAAAAGCATCTTATTTATAAACTGGGACAAATTACGACTGCTGAGGTAGAGCCCACACAGGAGCTACTGCCTGCTTCCTGGAATAGAATGACTCTTTAAATGATACATGAGGCTGCAGGACCCCTCCCCAGGGCTCTCTAGCTGGGAAAGGGGCCCCTGGGCAGGTGTGCAGAGCCCTGTCTCTCACAGCCAGACCAGGGCTTTCATAGGCTGCCTGGTGTTAGTTGCACTGGGCTGCTGTAGCTGGTTTTTAATTCAAGCCATCACTCATAGATTAAATCTGAAGTGGCTGTTTGGACTAGAGTTGTTTTTTGTGAAAACTGTCACACAGGCTGGAAAAGCAATAGGATTTGCAGGGAACACCCAGGGACTTGCTCTGGTGCCATTTCAGATGGCCCCAGGAAAGCCAGTGAGCTGCTCTGAGAGGGAAGCTGGGATTGCTGTGCAGTTTCTGGGATGAAAATCTCTGAGGTCTGATTTAGGGCTGAGCTCACAGTGAGGCCAACAGGACCACTGATAGTGTCTCTCCCTCAATTCCTCAGTTTCATGATGTTTTTAAGTACACAATTCCAGGTCTAGGTGGAATTAGCTGACGGCATAAAATGTTTTCGAAGCATGAGCTGGAGTCAGACAGACATAAAGGTCATCTAGGTTTTGTTTTCTTTGTTTCAACTTTCTTTAGCCAAACCCATGACTGATCTGAAAGGGCTAGAGGCAGCAGCAGTCCCACACACTGAGATCCACTGGGAAGTGCAACTGGGAGAGAGAAAGAGGAAAGAGTTAGGGAGAGAAGAGGTGCACAAGACTCCTTGTAATCTCAACAAGCAAGTCCCACTTTAACTCCACTAACACAGAAAGCAGTAACAGCAGTAGCTCATCATCTGAATACTGTGACGCGAAATTTATCTTTTTTCATTGCTTTCACAGCAATTTTGCACTGTGTTTGATAGCTGATGTGCATATCCAAATTCATGCAGCCCCACCACCCCTCTCCCTCTGCCTACTCACACTCACCCACGCTCTCCTGCGTGTGACTCAGGATGAAAAGGGATTTGGAAAGATGCAGGGAACGTTTACAAGCCACCCACCGTTTCACCCCCAGCCTGGATGGCCACATTAGCACATCCAGGTTGCATTCTGAGGCAAATCCCTGGGCCAGGCTTTTCTTCTGTCCCCTGCACAGTCAGGCACAGAGCAAAGCTGCACCAGCTCTGCCTCAGTGTTCACTGCTGGCTGGGCTTTGCAAGGCTGGGTTTGCTTTAAGACATGGCAAATTTCCCAACTTCTTGCTCAGTGCCTTGTCCATGTATGGGTCCAAGAGTGGTCAGTGCAGCAGACAGAGAGACCTCCTGCATGTGGTGCCACCATAAGGAGGTCACTTGGTCACCCTGCAGTGTGGGAGGGTGGGAGACATTTGCAAAACAGCCCCAGCCTGCCCTGCCCCGTTCAGGAGCACCAGCAAAAACGTGACTGTGTGAAAGTCTGTGGCTTTTTCTGGGCTGGTTGGGCTCAGTGTGGAGGCTTGAGCCTGTGAATTCTCCAGTAAAACCTCTGCAGCATGGGGGCACTGGGGCAGGTCCCACCAGCACAGAACCAGCAGCAAAAAAATCCCCCAGCAGCAGCTGTCAGGGGCTGACAGGGAACAAACTAACCAGATTTGGGTGACAAACCAAAGGCAGTCTCCCCCCTTAACACTGGTGCTGAGAAGCCATTTAGGGGAGTGTGTCACCACTAACATCATCCTGTTTCCATGGAGACCAGATTAACAGAACTGGGAGAGAAACTGCACTCCTAATCTCTCCTGGAGAAAAGAGCTTGCTGATACAAGAGACTTTGAAACATCTTTAATCCAAATTCAGGGTTTTCCTTTCCATGTCCCCTCTAATCCTTCTAGAGGTTACCAGCCCCTTTCAGCCCCGAGCCCAGCACAATGGCACCAAACAGTGCAGGCACCCACAGCCTCTGCAGTCCCTGGCTAATAGAACATTTGCTCTCTCTCCAAAAATTGGCTGTCTCAAAAATAGCAATTTTACCAGGCCATCATGTGCAAGGGTCCTGAAAAATGATGTCTTCATTGGAGCACTCAGCCTATTTTCTGGAGATGGAATTAGACCCTGAGGACAGATGGAGGCACCTTCTTCCATCAACAAAAAGATGCAGGTCCTGCTCTCTGCATTGCATGAGACACTTTCCATTGACCTTTTTCTCCTGAGCTTTTGTCTCTCCTGAGTAGCATCCCAGATAAGGTCAGGTACCACAAGAACACTGGATCATTTGCCCACTGGAATGGTTCACTGCAATTGCACAGCCCAACCTAAGGATTTAGAGAATCACAGAATGGTTTGGGTTGGAAGGAACCTTAAAGATCATTTGGTCCAACTTCCCTGCCTTGGGCAGGGACACCTCCCACTATCCCAGGTTGCTCCAAGCCCCGTTCAACCTGGCCCTGGACACTGCCAGGGATCCAGGGGCAGCCACAGCTTCTCTGGGCACCCTGTGCCAGGGCCTGCCCACCCTCACAGGGAAGAAATTCTTCCCAATATCTGATCTAAATCTACCTTCTTGCAGCTTAAGGTTATTCCTTGTAAAAAATGCCTCTCCAGCTCTCTTTCTCTCTCCCTCCAGACCCCAGATTTACTTCTTTTTTGGGAGGTAGGAGCACCGTTATCCTGTTCTCTATTTCTACCAGCCCAGCACATTTAAGCACAGCAGAACAAGGTTGGCTTCCCCTCCAGTTCTTTTTGGCTTGGACTGTCCTTTTCCTGGTGGACAATTCATATTTCCAAATGCTTCCGGAGCTCCCATGCCCTCCCTGCCCCTCCAAGGCAGGCATCCACATTTTCAAACCACCAGCTTTGCCAAACAGCTTTTGTTGATTTCTTTTTTTTCTCAGTGGGATTCGGGCTGATTAAGCCTCCTGTACCTCTCAAAGTCTCCAGGCAGGTGGGACACTGCCCACAGCCCTTTGTGCTCTCCTTTGAGGGCCTCACTGAACACTCCACATGCGGCTCATGAAGCTCTCAGCTGGGCTGAGTCAGAGCCATTTGGAACATCTCTGCCTGCTAAGCTGAACAAGGCATCAAAGGCTCTTCCATCTTCCTGTTGCTTCCAGAAGTTAAAAGAAATTTGACTCCTTGCTTTTCCTTGCCTTTACCCCAAAAGCTTGTCAGAAGGATCGTGACATGGTTTGGCAGTGCCAGAACGGTGGAGAAGGAGTCAGTGCGAATGGGAAAGTACAGTTCAACAACAATTTCCTTCCTGCTCCCCTTGCCAGAGGGGTTGGTGATGTTCTGCACATCTGGAGGCAGAGCTGTGCCTTTGCACAGCCCTGCCCCAGAGGCCTGGAGCTTGTAGCTCAGCTGTACTACAACATCTCACCCACATCAGCCCTCTGGCCCTTCCCTGGCACCTGTGTGTGCTGCTGCCTTGGCACACGATACACATGCAAGCCTGGAGCTCCCCAGAAGCTCTGAAACAGGCACAACCTGGATCTGGAACAGGCCAGGCTGAGGCACATCTGTGTCCTACAGCTGTGGGCAATGAAGGGTTAGCTTCTCTCCAGGCTCTGAAGGCACATCTCTGAAGCATCAGGCTATTTCTGCTCAGCATGTCTGATTTCAGATGAGAGCTCTGCTGTGGGATAGAGCTGGCATGTGGGATAAGAGGGAATAAAATTATACGCAGAGTATTTTGGTGCAGGCTTTCCTACACCTCCTTCCATTGTCCTCCTCTGACTGAAGGCTCCATCTGCTTTGCTCATGGCTGGGCACAGAGGCTGGAGGGCAGCAGAAGGAAAAGCAAGGGCTAAGTTAAAGCAGGGTGCAGCAAAGGCTGTGTTTATAATACCTGCATCTGCAAGAGACTGACTTTTTGGTGGTTTGGGTTTTTGTTTTCATTGTTTTTTGGTTTTGGGGGTTTTTTTGGGTTTTTTTTTAATTATTATTGGCTGGGTTTGGGTTTTTTATTGTTGGGTTTTTTGGGGGAATGTTTTTGGTGTTTGGTTGGTTTGGTTTGGCTTTTTGGGGTATTTTTTGTTTGATTACTTTGTTTTGGGGTGGGTCGTTTTGGTTTTTTAGGGGTTTTTTTGTTTGATTGTGGGTTTTTTGTTGGTGCTGTTGGTTGGCCATAGATCAGTCCCTGGGCTCTGCCTTGTATCCACAGCCACTCCTAGCCAGGACTTTCATCTCCTCCATCAGACAATACCCAGAACAAAAGACAAAACTGCAGAATGTTACTATTATTATTGTTTTTATTATCCCTATTATTAACATTTGGAGTAAACAGGCTGCTCTGTCCCCACCACGGCCAGGTGTAGAGGCGCAGTGACCACAACCAGGCACCTCCAGCGAGGATGCTCTGCAGTGTCTGCCGGGGCCAGCACTGCCCTGGCCGTGCCCGGGGGGTATCAGAGGAGGGTGGGTGGCAGCAGGCGGTGGGGACAGAGCTGTCCCGAGCCCAGCACGCCGGTGGCGAGGATGGCACCGCCTTCCTCCCGGCCGGGCAGGGCAGCGCAGCCAGCGCTGTCCAAGGGGCTGGGGCACCTTTGTGCCGCACCGGGCTGGCTGCGGGGACAGCGAGGGGACTCTGCTGAGTCGGCCCCGGCTGTCGGGATGATGTGGATCCAGCGGGAGCTGTCACGCTCCGCCACCGTGGCTTGTTTTTGCTGGCGGGCAGGAGCTCAGGCACGGACAGGCAAAGCAAGGGGAGGGGAGCGGGGAGGAGAAGGGACAGGCGAGATAAATAGGTAGCGTGAGGATAATAAAGGAGGACAGCTGGCCTAGAAAACTCGAGAGATAAATCAGCAAGGGGAAAAAAAAATAAATCCTGAAATTAATTCTAAAGCGTGAGGTTCCTGCTGAGCCCACAGGAGAGGAGGCACCTGGTGGCACCCACTTCATCTGTGGCTCCAGGGTGCCCAGCATTCCTGTGGCCAGCACAGCCACGGCAGGCAGCTGCCACAGCCTGTGAGAAATGCATTTGTAAGGGAGTTCTAAAATCTGATAGAAAGTTTACACAGTTTTGTACATGTGTATGCAAACACTGAGATAAGGTGTGCTGACTTAGGAAGGCCATGGAATAGAGATGACACTGTTGTGAGAGAGATTGAACTAGAAACAGGTTTCAAAATATAGCCTTGAAAAAAGACCAGATATTTTAGAGAATTAGAACTGTGAAAGATGCATTGTAGCAGGACCACGTGGGGTAAAAACATAGGTGATTGCTGTTAGAAGTATTAGCAGCATTGTGTGGCAAAAGCTAATAAGATTAAAAACATTTATATGGTATTGTAACCAGGAAATAGGTTGGCTTCTGATGGAATGGCATTAAGTTTTACATCTCTTATGTCTCACCCTTCATCGAGACTGATAACAATAAAATCTTTCAAAATGCCTCTCAGTTGCCCCATCTCTGAAAAGCTGGGAAAGCCAACAACAGCCCTGCACAGCAGCAGGGTTAAAGCCAGGGAAAAGCAGGTGGCTGTCCCCAGGAGCAGGGGAGCTGCTCAGCAGGACAGGGCTGGCTGTCAACCCACAGCACAGACTCACCAGCCTGGGCTGTGCCAAGCCTCTGGTGCCTGGGGGATGCAAACAGGGCTGAAGGGACCAGCAGGGACCTGTCTTTGCCTCCCTGTTCCAGTCCTTTCCTTGTCATTTTATGTGAAACTCCAAAACCCAACAGAGGAGCTGGGCAAGTGTCCCTGCATTGCCTTGGTGCAGCACTAAGCCCCACAGAGCCCTGTGGAGGCCAGGGATGAGGGCTTGCCACCCTCCCCGTTGGGCCAGTGTGCCTACACAAAGCACCAGCAGCCACCAAAGCAGCTGAGGCTAAAGGATGTTTAACCATCCAAGTCCTGTGATGCACCCCAGCACAAGGTGTAGGAAGGTTCATTAACCTCCGTGGTAGCAAAGACACCCAGAAATGCACCCTGCTGACCTCACAGGAGCTCCGTGGCCCAGGCAGGGACAAATCTCTCTCTCAGCTCAGCTTTTTTCCCGTGCAAGTGAAGCTGGCACATAAACACACAGCACTGGTGTGCTCACATCAGCAAGCAAAATTTCCCAAAGTTACAAACAAAGGTGGAGGGAAAGCTAGAACAGGATGAAACCTGGGACCAGGGAGCAGCTCATGCTTTCCAGCTCGACAGAAAAACCACGAAAGAAGGCAGAGCAGAGCCTTTATTCCCTTCCAGCCACCCTGCCCACCAGCCTCTGTCCCAGCATGGGAAAGGCAGCTCACGTTAATCCTCCCGCAGATCCTCACACCCTCCCTCCCTGCAGTGCCCGGGGCCCGGCTGGCAGAAGTGCGAGCAGCCGCTCCGGAGCCAGAGCTAAGTGGCAGCTCCCATTTCCCCAGCTCTAATTGCCAGCTGAGCAGACGCTTAATCTCCCAGAACGTGCTGTGATAAGGGTGCTGCTGAGTCCCCGTAATTGCTTATGAGCTGCCATCGAGGATGCCGGGAATTGCCCAATTATTCTCCCCGCTTCCTCCACACCCCACATTTCCTTCCCTCCCCTTCTCTAAGTTTTGTAAATCAGAAAAGAACTGCCCTTTTTAATTTTTTTTCCCCCCTCTCAAAAACAGCTGGCACAGGATTTCTCAGCGGTTCAGTAGGGATGAGGAGATTATATCTGGGCTGGCTAATCCTGTGTGGGCAGGGAGAAGAGAATGCGGGCAGCAGCAGTGGACCCCAGTGGCTGCAAAGGGGAAGGAAGGCTGCACTCACAGGTGATGGTTTGAACAGAATTCATCCCAGCAAGCCAGCACTGGCCCTGAGTACAAATCCCATCCCATTTCCAGCTCCTCAATAGCTCAATTGGGTAATAAATCAGCTCCTCTCCGAGCTGGCTGAAGCATTCACACTCTCACAGTTACCTTATTCAGTGCTGAGAAGTTAAAACCTTCCTGCCAAGGCCAGCACGCTGGGGAGATTCAAATATCCAAATCCCCTCAGAGCTCAGCAGTGAAAAACAAAACAGAACAAACAAAAAAAAGCCAAAGCCCACAAGACAGAAAACAAGTCCCTGAACTGCAGATCACCTGCACATCTCCATTTGTTCAGCTGTTTTTCTCCAGATGATGCAGTGGCCAAGAAGTCATCGGGTATCATCAGAGAGGCAAACAAACCAGGCCACTGTCTGCTCCAATGCTGATCTGCACACACAGGCAGCAGGACTCAGCTCCCAGCCCTTGGCTATCTTTGCAGCTGGTTAAAGCTTGGTTTTCTCCCTAAATGCTTCGTGACTGTCCCTTAAATGCCACTTTTAAGCCCCAGAATGGCAGCTCTTCCTTAACTTACAGCACAGGCAGAAGTCTTCAATGCCACCAGAATGACTGAAAGACTTAAAGTTCATTAATTTTATGGGATCAGTGTTGTTCTTCTATAAAGGGTTCCTAGAAGTTTGGATACAAACATCAAAGATTTAGCACCTCCTGCAGCACGCCCAGTCTGACACCCAGATGGGTCTGGGGTTATTTTTGTGCTCTGCACTGCCAGCTCATGCCCTAACCCACCTACAAACAACAACAACCACCACAGCACCTCTACCTCCAGCACATCTGGAGGTGGCTCTCCACCTCACAGCCCATTCCTCCGATTGCCCCCACTCCAGACCTAGAAGGCACCTGGTAGAACAGGTCTAATGCCAATTCCTGCTCTGGTTTAGTGCTGGAAACCTCTCAGTGTCCCCTCTCAGCTCGATGTGAGCTAACACTGACCCCAAAGGCACTGAACACAAACCCACCCCATCCCACTCATGGCAAGCTGGAAAGTGAGATGAACCAACAGAGGATGGAGAGTCCCAGCAAGGGGGGGAAAATGGAGCAGAACAGGAGAAAAGATGACTTAAAATCCCACAGCGCACCTTCAACTCAATGAATGTCACCCCCTGTGTTGCAGGAGGAGAGTCAGGGATCACTGAGGTAGATCTGAGCTGGAAGTTAATTTACTGAGTGGGTAATAGGCTGGTAAATAAGATAATATTGTCAGATTTGCTGATCCCTTAATACCCACACATCCACTCATAGCTATTACACTTTGATATAAGCTGTAATTTGACATATAAACAAAATTATAACAATGAACACAAAACTACAATGATTAACAAGACTACAATTAGGTGGAACATCTAATTCATAGCTCTGGTGGCTGTCGGTGACCACCTGAGCAGATTTTCTCACCAGTGATGTTTCCATCTTTCTTCACTCTTGCTGAGACATGGTGGGGTGTGGCTGCATGGATAAAGTCACATCCCATAACTTTAATAAAATTACAGACACAGGTATTTGAGGCACTGTGCATATCCTCTGTAAATAAAAAATCACAAAGGGCTCTCATGCCAACACATCCAAGTACAGTCTCAGAGGTCTCTCTGGGATGTATTTCAAAATGACAAACATTTTGTTCAGTGTCAAGACAAATGTCTTGGGTCTTAACAGTGTTACATTCCCAAATAAATCCCTGTTGTTTCTGTACCACACATGTGGCAGCAGTGACAGTTTGCCATTTGTTCCCATTTTGCTGGGCCCGTACTCCAGGTTCTAACAGAGCACAATTCCATGCTGATTCAATCCCAATGCAGTGATTGGGTTTATAGAATCATTTAGGCTGGGAAACACCTCTAAAATCATCAAGTCCATCATTAAACACTGCATAGAGTTAAGATAAAAGCTGTGACCCTTCTGCTGGTGGGGTCATAAGTGAAGTTTAGTAGATACCACCAAGATAGGAAATACTTTTTGAATTAAAATAAATATTTTTGAAATACTTTTAAAGTTGGAATTATTTACCCAAATTACCTTTCAAAACTCAGTGGGTAAGGTGCCCTCATCACCTTCCCTTATTGCTCTAGTGGATTGCACCTGCAACTGAGCTTGGATAACAGCTGAGAGCTATGGAACCATTATCCTGGGCGATGCCAAGTGCATTTACAGTTAGGTGGGGGTCCTTTTCAATAATTCCTTGCCATTTAGACAATATACTAGCCAAGAGACATTGACCAGTTCCTAATGCCAACAAAGAAGATTTGAACTGCTGTTCTTGCTCATATAAATCACTTGTTGCCAAGCTTAATTTATTTGCCAAAACTTCAGCATCCATGCTGTTTATTTAATACTCTTAATCCTGTTCCTGGGCTGCCAGTCACACCTCCCCTGGCTCGTTTTTTTGTTCTGAGGGTTCACCTGTGCAACCCTGTGAGCAGCCCTGTGCAGATGTATTTAGCAATGATAAGCAGGTAGGTTTAAGTGCAGAGATATTAACCTGCAGTGACAGCTCCACAGGCCTGAGGCTTCATAATGGATTAAGGATCACTTGTTGCTGGCCTGTCTTTTTAATACCATTGGGCTCAATTTCAGAAATCTGGGGAGTTAAGATTGCAACAGGTCCACGAGGTAGTATGATACATGGTGGGGATTAAGGTAGTCTTTGCTGTGTTGATATAAACAATCCTAGTTTAAATTATATTTCCAAGATAAATTAAGTCTGAAACTATTCCTCTTCCCATGTATTCTTCTGATGTGACACTCACTGAACAGCTACCAGCCTGGTTACATCTATACCCCTTTTCAAAGGAACCACATTGAAAACTAAGCAAGTAAGTCTCCAGTTCATTTTTGGGTTTGGTTGTTTGTTTGTTTTTTTTTTTCTCCACATACTGTGCTTACATTCCCCTCTGCCAAATCCACATTAACAGGTGGAACTCCTAAATTTGTACAATTACAGCTTGCTTTTTAGTGATTATTACTGCAATGCACTCAGGCTTAAACACAATTACAACCATTACCATATTGATTTGTACAAATAAAAGACCTGGGGATTTTCACCCCATGCAGCAGGCTTGTTGATGGATAAACTAGATCTGGATCAAACGGCTGGGTTTGGGATTTTGGTATAACCCAGTCTGGGTCCTGGAAATGGAAACAGGACAAGTCTCAGTGGGGAGACTCCAAACTGGTTACCCTTTCCAGTGAGTGGCTCAGGTGTATCCACCCAATGTTAATGTGATGTTTAGCTCCACTGTTGTCTTTTGTCTCTTTTCCTAATGGGACAGAGTTTTAAAACAGCAGGGGTTCCACCTTCAAGGCCTGGGGTCTGTGGGAGCTGAGACAGGGTTAAAAGTTGCTCAATTAATATAGAGATGAATACACAGGGAGAGCAGTAGTTGGTCTCATTCCCAAGGATCTATTCCCTTGCACAAGAAGCTGTTCAGTGTGTGGTGGAATGTTATTCATTGTTAGAATCTGGTTCCCTGGTTAAAAACCACCCCTGGTCCCCAGGAGCCACCTCTGCTTCACCTTTATCTCCCCTAGTCAAAGAGACACACCACAAACACCCAGTTCCACTCTTGCCAGCCT
The DNA here is from genome assembly GCA_013400585.1 of Chloropsis cyanopogon. Classification (NCBI taxonomy): domain Eukaryota; kingdom Metazoa; phylum Chordata; class Aves; order Passeriformes; family Irenidae; genus Chloropsis; species Chloropsis cyanopogon. The sequence goes on along the minus strand of WEZZ01015464.1, from coordinate 90,584 downwards.
TCTGGCCTTATTTTTCTTGCAAATTGCCCAGTTGAAGAGGGTCCCACAGAATGGGTCTGGTGGTATTTCTTTGGTTACCCCCTTGGGGCCCAAGGGACACTTCAACACCTTAAACTACAATTCACCTAATTTACTCCCTTCACTACTCTCATCCCCGAATTCCCAGACAGGGTCCCTGCCATATATCTCCATCCCAATCTTCTGGGGATGCAATTAACTAATGGATCTTTATGGGACCTAATATATCAGATGATAAATTCTAACTTGTCCTCCACTCTTTTTCCTTCCCCCTACCCCAGTTGTTTCTGCAATTACTCTGTTCACAGAGATAACAGCTCTTTTTGTCACTTTCTTTGTTCAAACTCATTTTGTAACATTCTCATTTCCTTTTCTTTGTATTTCTTACAATGACACCCTGCTTCCAAACACATTTACACAACCTTGCATATTATTCCCTTTTCTTTACCATTTTTCAGTTTCTCTCTCATGCAATTTAACCAGTCCTCCATCTTTACTCCAATTACATCAATTTTTGGATGCTCGATTCTCAAAAAAAAAAAGTATTGGAGAAGATTACTCCATGCCAGTAATTGAATCTGCCACCCAACTGACTGTGGCAATTTTGTCACAGGAGAAGAGCCAGAGATCACTCAGGTGGATCTGAGCTGGTGGCCAGTTTATGGAGTTCTAATCAGCAGATTTAGGTGTGCAAATCTCAGTCCTGCCTTCCACCTGCATGCAGCAGAGACAGCCTCAAAGGATGGACCATGAGCACACCACACAATGACAGGAGGATTTTGTGCTTACCCCACCAGGCTTGTCTGTGCACTGGCAGCAGCAATCCAGGATGGTCCCAGAAGCTCTCTGGAGACAAAACAAACCAGGAGGAGTGCAGAGCTGTGGAGGGCACCCATCCCAAGTAAGGCTGTCCTTTGCTCTCCACACACATCCCCAGAACCCACAGCATCTGCCCAGGAATGGGATCTCCAGGCTTGGGATCTTCCTGGGAAGAGTCCCCAGCTCCAACCATGGCCCAAAGAATGCAATCCCATTGTTGTGCTCATCCCAGAGCTCTCACAGTCCATAAAAACAATGGAATTCATTCCCATCCAGCCCCTGCAAAACAGAAGCACCACCAACCCCTTTCCTATTCCTTGAGGTTTTCCCAGTTTCCCCCTGTAGAGAAGCCAAACTCAGCACTAAAACCAACCAAAATCCCAGAATTCCAGCTGCCCTTGCATCCTTCCAGGGCTCATGAAGCATAATTCCTATAGCCCAGTGGATAAGGAAGGGAAAGCAGGAATTCCAAAAATCAGGAAGTCATTTAGAACTTCAGAACACAAATCCCTAAAATAGGAGCCACACCTTGTTTAGGATTCCTTTCCATGGACTCAACCTGTGGAAAATCCACCTGTACCTCCCAAAGCCAAGTGCTTGGAGGTTTGGGAATCACTTCCAGGTGGCAGCAGCTCCACAGCCCCAATCCCACCACTCTCCCAGAGGATGGATTCCCACCCAAAGCTGCCTGGGGCCCCTCCCACCCCACAGAGAACACCAGGAGATGACAGAAATGCTTCTTCTCTTTATTGGGATCACTGGGACCTTCCCAGAGGACAGAGCCTTTTCTGGCACATTCGCAGGAGCATTCCCAGGGCAGTCAGGCTCAGCAGAGTGGCTGCTGTCAGCAGGAGCCCCTGGATCACCACGGGAATTCCACCAGCAGCACCTGGAAGGGACAAAACCCTCTGAGCACTCATTCATTGGCTTCCCAGCCTCCATCCAACCCTTGGGAATCTTTGGGAAGGAGCTCTTAAGGCAGCTCTGGGGGATTGTTCCAGAAAGTCCCTCTGTGAAACCACTGGGAACTCACAGTGGGAGTAGCCCCCAGGTGAGGGCTGGAGACACGACCCCACAGAGACCCCACAGAGGCCCCTACCCTGGGGGGTGTTCCCAGCTGATCCCGGGCTTCCAGAGGGGCTCATTAATCCCTGAGCAGGCTCCAGGATTAGGAGGGGTCCCACGGAGACATCGGCCTCAGTCAGCCCTGAGGGCCCACCTGGAAAAAGATGGGAGTGAGTACCCAGGAGAGGGAACTCCTGCTTGGGCTGGAATTTGGGAATTACAGGAAGAGGGACACCAGAAGAGCAGAACTCCAGGGGTTTTAAATGCAAGGATGGAATCATGGAATGGTTTGGGATGGAAGGGACCTCAAAGCCCATCCAGTGCCATGGACAGGGACACCTCCCACTATCCCAGGTGACTCCAGCCTGGCCTGAGACATTTCCAGGCATGAATAACGGCACCAGGACCTCCCCACCCGCACAAAATTTTTTCCCCAATATTCTCCTCTTTCCTTTTAAAATCCCTTCCCTAAGGACACTGGAGAGGAGCCAGGATTGTCTCTAAACTGTGCCAAAACCCCTCCCCACAGCCCAAGGGGCCCTGGGGACACCTTTGGGACACACCTCTCTGGCCAGGGCCATCCCTCTTCACACGCCTGCCCATCCGTGCGGCCGGAGCGCGGAATTCCCGGGAATCTCCTCCAGGAGAGGGACAGCTGCCGGTGTCACAGCAGCTGCAGATGGCCGCAGTGCCCTCCAAAGGTGCCCACCTGGAACAGAGTCACCTGTGACCCACTGCTGGCTCAGAGGGGGGTCCCCTCCCCGCACCAGGGACACTCACAGGCCGCTGGCTTTGCTGAAGGAACAGGCTTTATTCCTGGGATTCGGGGCCTCGGCCAATGGGGACACCCGCAGGTGGCAGCTGATGTAGAGCTGGCAGGGGAAGTCGAGGAAAAATCATTAATCTGGGAAATTTTAGGGCTTTCCCCCCTCCCCCCACGGAGAAACCGAGAAAGGAGAGGGATGGAAACAATCGGCGTCTCCGGCGAATTTGAAGGCGTCCACCAGGAACCGCAGCGACTCCGGCCGGGGCCGCGGGGCCACGAAGGCTGAGCCGGTGTCCTCTGCCCTGCTGTCCACCAGGCACCTGGAGAAGGGCTGGGAATCACTCGGGATCCTCCACGGGGATCTGGGGCTCTCCAGGCAGCCCCAGAGCCCGGCCTTACCCGCCCAGGTCGATGAAGGCGTAGCGCGGGGACGAGCTCCTGTCGGGGCTGGCGGTGGCCACGCACTGATCCACAAAGAGCCGCAGGGGCACGTGGCCCTCCGAGGTGACATCGGCCTGGAAACGGAGGCTGTCGCCAAGCTGGAAGCCATTGGAGAGCCTCTCCTTGCTCCACTCATCTGGAATGCAGATCCCAAGGAACGGAGTCACTTTGGGGACTTCCCGGGAGCGTGGGACCTCTTAAATGTACAGCAACCCCCGTGGGGTGGATTTGGCTCCATTTGGGCTCCCAGGAGCCACCAGGAACGGGGAGCTGAGGGACACGAGGCCACCAGGGCTGCACCCACCGTCCATGAGGCGCAGGGAGAACCGGAGCCGCTCCTCCGCCGCCACCGTGGAGCGGAACGGGGCCCACGTGGGGTGCACGGCACCGCTGCTCACGTTGCTCCTCCTAAAGGGAAGCAATGGGAATTGCCTGGGCTGGCACCGGCACCTCGGGGCCGTGGCAGCACGGGGACAGCCCCCACCACTCACCTGGGGTAGTGACACTCAATGGGGACCTCAGCCGGGGTGGCCCTCACGATAAGGGGGTTGCCGGAACGGGTGGGTTTGTAGAACAGGGTGGTTCTGTAGATCAGGGAGTCCGGGGTTACCTGGAAGGAGGATTTGGGAGAGGGGAAAAACCAGGAAATCGAACTCGGCACCAGCAGGGAGTGTGCCGGGACACTGAGGCCACGTTCCCGATCCTACAGGATGCCACGGAGCTTTGTGCTGGCATCCCAACAAGGCACCGGCTTGGAGGAGGTCACAGAGCCTCCAGAACTTGGGCACAGCACCTCAGAAGCCATTATCCCATAAATCCCTGCACCCAATCCCAAACCCACTGAGTGTGTGCCCAATCCAGGATATCCACACCCCAAAATCCACTCTGCTGCAGGCACTCCTCACCCCAAACCCGCCAGCACCTGCACCAGGGCACCTCTAGGGGTGGCACCTCCACCCCGTGGCCACCTGGCCCCGGTGGCACTCACCTGCAGCGTGCTGCCACAGGCGTGCAGCGCGGCCACGAAGGTAACAAAGGCCTGGGCGGCGTTCGGGGACAGGGGCGGGCAGGAGGCCGTGCCCAGGCTCAGCTCCGCTGCCCGCACCGGGCGCCCGGTGCCAAAGAGGTCCNGCAGCCGCCACGTCCCCGAATTCCTCGGGGGAAAACCCCAGGGGTCAGAGGATGCGGCCGAAGCCAACACCCAGCAAAGCAGAACGGCCCCAAAGCGGCTCCCAAACCCCATCCTGGCCCCAGGAAAAGCAGCGCATGGACAAGGGGCTGCTCGGGAGCTTTTTATGGGAGGATCCGGGGGGGATTCCTGCTGGGATAACGGGATCCAGCTGGGGATTCCACTCGGGATAACGGGATTCAGCTGGGGATTCCACTCGGGATAACGGGATCCAGCTGGGCCCATCCCTCCCGAGGGTGATTCCCTCCTCCCGCAGCTGGGAATTGTCCCGTTTGTCCCATGTCCTGTGGTGGCATCAATGTCACCCGTGTCCCCCTCGCTCCCTGAGCCGGAGCCGACTTTGGCCAGCGAGGCTCTCCCGGATCCCCCCCGATCTTCCCAGGAATTCCCCAAAATCCAGGCGGTGCGTTCAGAACTGGGGATGTGCCAACCCCACGCGGGCGCTTTGGGATCGGCCCGTGCCCGATTTCCCTGGAATTGCGCCTGGCTAATGAGGGCACCATAATGAGTCCATTTGCATAGAAAGCGGAGGGGCAGAGCCGGTCAGGGACCGGCAGGCGGAATCCAGAGATTAATTAGCCTGTGGGTGTTAATTGCGCTGATTAGTCCCGCCGCTGGTGGGCACAGGAGGGTGACAATGGCCCTGCGCAGCTGCGGGGGGAGCTGGGGACACTCAGGAGAGTGGCACAGCCCGGCCAGGTCGTCCCCGTGCCCGGCGGGCATTCCCGGAGAATTCCCACTCCTCATCCACAGGGATGAGAGAGCTGGGGGGGATTTTGGCCTCGGGATTTATTCCTGGTGGGTTTTTTTTTTAACCGGGAAACGAGGCTGGAGCATTTACCTCCCTTTTCCAGGATCTGTGGGATGGGTTTGGGATGAGGGGACCCACTCCGGTCACTTGTAGGGGATGAGCCAAGCTCTGACCTAGCCTGGATTCCTGGTGGAAATCCTTGTGTCAGGTCCTGCTGTGCCCTGCAGCATCCATAATGTCATTCCCACATTCCCACACCCCTCTCTGGCACCATGCTGGTGTCCCGGCATTGTCCCGGGTGTTTTTAGGGATGATGGGACACGGAAAACATCTCCAGGCCTCTCCATGAATTCTGCAGGAATGGGGCAGCTCATCCTGCAGCTGCCCTGGAATGTTTTATCCAGGGGAATGGAGCTGCTTGGGGGGCTCCAGGGGGATGGGAGGGGATGTTCCTGCATCCAGAGGGATCCAGGGGGATGGGAGGGGATGCTCCTGCATCCAGAGGGATCCAGGGGGATAGGAGGGGATGTTCCTGCATTCAGAGGGATCCAGAGGGATGGGAGGGGATGCTCCTGCATTCACAGGGATCCAGGGGGATGGAAGGGGATGTTCCTGCATCCAGAGGGCTCCAGGGGGGTGGAAGGGGATGTTCCTGCATGCAGAAGGATCCAGAGGGATGAGATGTTCCTGCATTCACAGGGATCCAGGGGGATGGGAGGAGATGTTCCTGCATCCAGAGGAATCCAGGGGGATGGGAGGGGATGTTCCTGCTTCCCACAGCCCCATTCCCCATCCCAACACCAAGAATGGCCCTGGAAATCCAGGATTTGATCCATCCAACCTCTGTGGGACCCAGCTCTCCAGGGATGGGTGCCTGCTCCCAAAGCCCCGTTCATGCTATTCCACAGGGAAGGATCCAGGATCCCAAAGAGCCCCATCCCACTCTTTCCCTCTCCAGCACGGATTTCTCACCCCCTGGAACAGCTCAGCACCTTTGCAGGGGAAGGTCCCAGCCCTGTGGGTCGCTCTGTGGTCAGTGCAACAGCCCCAGGAGATCTCCCACCCTGGAAGTGCCTCCAGCTCCGGAGCAGCCCAGTCCTGCACCAAGGGCTCGCTCGGGCGGCTGCAGGAGCAGTGTCCTGCCCAGGATGAAAGGATCACAGCCTTTCCATCTCGTACAAACACAGCTGAGCCCAGCTGAGCCCTGTCCTGCTGCCCTCCAGCCCGGGCGTGTTTCTGCACCGCTGCTCCGGAGCGCCGGCCCTGCGCTGCCGCTGCCTCCTCGGGCCACGCAGAGCCGAGCGCTCTTCCCGATGGATATTACACTTGGCCGACCCTCGGGAGCCCCACCGAGCCTCTCCACAGCTGCTCCTCGCGCAGCAGCCCGGGTGTGGGGCGGCAGGAAGGCAGGACACCATATGCTCCAGCACGGGGACAATGAGCCACTGGCTGAGACAGCGCGGCTGTGATGAGCCATTGTCATGACTGATGGCACGAGGACTCTGGGGGAGCCGATTTTCACAGCAGATAAGCCCTAATGAACAGAGAAATAACTTCCCGTGATGAGGGAGATGGACAGAGTTGCAAAAGCCACGGTCCTGCGAGGGAGGAAACACTTGGCTGCCAGCAGGGCCACGGAGCAGTACCCGGGCAGCAGAGCTGGGAGAGTGCATCTTCCTGCTGGCCTGGAGAGCCGGGGAACGAGCCAGCACTTCCCTGGAGGAGGAGGAATAAGGGCACGAGGGGTGGTGGTGGAGCAGAGCAGGCTGACGGGGCTGGGGGCTGCACATCTGCCCTGCTGCTGCTGCAGCTTCGCTGCTGCAGAGAGAGCCAGAACACCGTGCAGCTCAAAGGCATCTCCTGCAGCACCCAGAACCCCCTGCCGAGGGGAAACTGAGGCACGGAGCCATTCCTGCAGAGCTGGGCACCCCTGCACTCGGGAAAAGAAAGCTTTGAAACTCGGTATTGGTCTCTGCAGCTCACAAGCTGGTTCCCATAAGGAAACTCTGTCACCTAATATTGGCTTGAGCCACAGCCTTCCCCACTGCCTGGGAGGAAGCTTTGCCACGGGAGCTGCTGCCGAGCCACCTTGTATTAGAATTTACTACAGCTCTGCCTGGAAGCCTGCCCCGTGCTTTCTATTTTTAGCTGCAGGCAGACCTATTCATATCAGCCAGTGCTGAAACTCAGGTCCTTTCACAGCTTTGGTGCAGTAATTCAGGGACATGCATGAAGCCAGGCTCTCAGCTTTGAGGACAGCTCACCAGGATAAATAATAAACCCATGAGCTGAGTGGTCTCAAGGCTAGGGGGACACAGGGTGAGCTTTGCTAAAGGCATTCTCATTTATTCCACAGGATAATAATTCCACCACACCACTGCTTAGGTGCAGAGCAAAGCAGGGACTTGAATGTGATTTACCAGCTCATAAACTGCAAGGAAAGCAGGAGAAATGGGATGAGAGAGGGGAAGGGTCCAGGGGAAGTGGAAACAGCTCCACAAGGTTCCACACCAGTGGTGGTTTCCCTGCCTTTTAATTATTTTATCTTAAAATGCTTTTAGAAGGGAAGAACTTCATTAGTGCTCAACGCAGGACAAGTAAAAAATGTGTGTTTTTCCAGCTGGCCACAGTAATCATACCGTGGTAAATCTCAGAGGTCTGCAATAACTCAGGGTGATTGGAATGAACCAATGCAGCTGCAAGATACAGATGTTTGGTGATGGAGCTCCCAGTCAGCCAGACCTTGCTCTAATGACACTCCATCACGCTTCCTCCTTCACGTGCCTGACAGCACGTGCCAGATCTACTCAGGTACCTGACAGTGTGACAAATAAAAGCTCTCAGCAGTGAGGCTGATACACACCTCCTCCCCGAGAGCGCTGACATTGCCCACTGACATCACCAGGACACTTTATGGCAGCTAAACTCAACCTCCACAGAGGAGACCTGAGCACACACCCAGCCCCATGCAGCTCTTCCCCCTGCTTGGAGGAGAGGCACAGCCAGGCCCTGCCAGTCCAGCTGACAGGCATTTGTATGGGCAATATCTGTGGGTTGAATCCCACCAGTTTTCACAAGAAGGAAACACCTCTCAGAGCAGTTAAGTGGGATTCATCCTTCCTGGCTGCAATGCTGATTCCTGCTCCTGCCTGCAGCAAGCAAGGAGCCCGAGGCTCTTCTGCTGCAGGGTGCTGCAGTCAAAGAGGTGCCAGGAGGGTCTCCAGGCTTGCCCACACTGCTGGTGCCCGTCCATTGCCCTGGGTCACTCAGGATGGCATCGCTGAAGGCAGCCCCAGCCCTCCTGCCCCGAGGTGTCGGCAGAGCAGATGGAACAAACGGGCAAACGCTGCTTCTCCCATCCACGCACTTCCCAGGAGAAGCAGCGTCAGATTAAGGGACAAAAAGAGCCCAAAACAAAACAACAAGGTGTGTGTGTGTGAGCATGTTAAGTCCTTTTCCATCCCCACTTTATGCTTGAGCTGCTACCTTGAGACTGACACGGAAGCCAATGTGCCATTTGCTTCACACAGCTCCTGGGATCGCCGTGGCACCGTTCACGCTTGGCTAACTCAACTTCTGGAGGCCATTAGGCAGGGTAATTTCACCAGCTCCTAAGCAAATGCCTGGAGGGGTCCTTGCAAAGCCAGTTCAGCACAGCTGAAATATGGAGGAAATGTTCGTTTGAATCCTAAGGAGAAATGTAATGACTGCTTTGTAGTAAAGCACATTCAAATCAGCCCCACTTTGGCTCATCAAGGCACAATCTCATCAGCACTCTGCAAGAAGAAATACTTCTGATCCAGAAAGTGAGCTTAACATCTTTGTGGAAGAGTTTTCATCAACTGACAACACCTATTTTGGGAAAAGTTAGCTCACGGCATCACTCAGGTGCAGGCTTTAAAACAAGGGCTTTTTTTTTCCTATTTTGTAATTTTTTTTCCCTTTTTTTCCTTTTTTTCTTTTTTTATTTTTTGAAAAGGCACTTTCCCCTTGATGGGCCCACCTCCACTGAGACACCAGCTGGCCAAACACATCTGGGGGCTGTGGCCTGTTCATTCATAGATATGTTGGTGAAAACAGGGCTCTGCAGAGCAGCTTCCACATCTGTGTGTGGGTGCTGAGTCCTAACCAAGGTGGCTGGAACTGATCTTGGTTGCAGGGATCAGGAAATTGGGACAAGCCCTTGAAAAGCCTGGGGGTAACAGGGCCCTGGGTAATCTAGGCCCAGCAGTGCAGCATGGAGGGCAAAAACACAGAGCAACCCTTCTGGGAACAAGGAATTTGAAGAGGTAAGTGACAGGGTGAGTGGCACTGGTGCCACCAGCTCAGCAGCACCTCGAGGAGGAACCAAGTGAGAAATCCAAAGGAAACACTCTGAGTTCACAGTCCCTGGTGGGGTGTCTGTACTGATGCCCCCAGAAGGACACAGGTGTCAGGAGGGATGGTTCCCAGCCCATGCTGGGTGACAAAGCAGCTTTGGAAGTGGCAGTAGCTGGAAATTTGTTGGATCTCACTGTTTGGAGGTGCAGGTCCTCCTCAGCAATGTTTCACACAGGAGGATGGGTGTGCTCCTCACTCTGCCTTGGAAATGGGAAAAGAGAAGCAGAGAGCTGCAGCAATGGGTGAAAAGAGCCAAGTTTATCCCATGGCTGATGGATCCGAGCCCGAGCCTGCAGGCTGTCTCCTCCAGCTCCATACCTGTTCCTCTGCCCAGCCAGGCACCTGCAAAGGCTGCTTTCCTCTAGTCCCACCTCTCCTTTCACACCCTGGCTCTGCCACCTGTGCCAAACAGGACGGGAGGCAGGTGGCTTGTTAGAAACTGTCCCTGCACCATCCAAACTTGTGAATATGCAACGTGCATTGCATTTTAACAGACGTCTGGGGACCTGACAGCATTAATTAACAGAGAAGGAGGCAGGACAAGTACAGAAGGTGCTTGTGAAGAGCAGCAGGCCAGGGTGTATCAGAAAGGCTGAGGGAGATGCAGGAGGAAAGCAGGGGGCTCTCAGTGCTGCCATTGCTGTCTGATGCAGGCACAGAGTGGTGCTTGGCCCTGGCAGCTGCAGCCCTTGCTCCCCTGTGTGTGTTCCCGTGTGTGATGGCACACAGATGTTCAGAGTGGCAGCGCTGGGCCCTGGACCTGCTCAGGCAGAAGCATCTGCCAGCAGAGAGCAGGAAACAAACCCCAGCAAACCCAGTTTCCTCTGGCTGTGTGAGGCTGACACAGTGGGTCCTGCCCAGTGCCCTTGGGCTGAGTGTCCTGGCAGAGGAACCTGTTCAGGTGGAGATGTCAGTCCAGGTATCTGTCCATGCCTTTGGACAAAGGGTTCTATCAAAAACAAACAAACAAACAAACAAACAAACAAACCCTGGTATGCAAATTTGGGTGGAACTCAAGAACCCCTGGTCCCCTCCAGAAAGGGGATTCTTTGCCCCTGGCAAGCTCAAACCTCTGCCCCCACGCAGTGAGTGAGGACAGAGGACTTGGCCCCTGGCTTTGCTCTCCTCTCCCAGGGGCTGTGCTGTCCCCAGCACAGAGGGGTGCTGTAACTGGGTAGGGAGCTCAGCTCCCAGCTCCAAGGATAGCACAGAGAGTGATTTGCCTTTGGTAACTCCCACCTACCTTCCCCCAGTGTTTAGGGGCTGCTTGATCTGCGTGGGATTTTTTCATCTTTAGCACCGACAATCCTCTGATACTGCCTGTGCTTTCCTTTGACTCTAACCAGAGCCCTGAAGTTGTTTCTCATATCAAACGCTCCCAGTCAATCTGATTTTTAGAAAACACAGCGTGTCTGGGGAGAAACCTGCAAAATATAGAACACATTTCCCATTTGCATCTGAATGTTGAAAAACCCCATCACTCCTCTATGGCACATCATATCAGCACTACACCCGCCATGAAATATTCATGGCCATTTATTATGATGTTGTTCATTATCCTCATAAAACTTTCCAGCAATCAGTTTCTTTATTTGCTCAGCCTGCAGCATGGATGGGTGCTGTTGTGTCTCCTTCAGTGCTGGCAGTGTTTGAATGAATCCAGGGCTGTGGGAACCCAGCACGTCCCTATGACCGCCCTGGGTGACCAGAGACCCTGGCATGGGGCAAAAAACACCTTTGCCTTTGATTTCAGCCCATGGGAAAAATTACCACCAATGTCTGAAGATTTACAAGCCACAAGAATTTGAGTAGAATGATAGTTAACTTATCACAGGGTGAAAAAGTAGATTTTTGGGGTTTTAGAGTGGGGGTTCCGGAGGCAAGATGGAGGAACCTGGGCGTGCCCTGTCCTTCTTTCTTCTCCTTCTGTCCCTCCATCTTCTGCTGTGACAGTGGCACATTTTGATAGGTACAAGGTAGTCACAGGTTGTTAACATAGGTGATAGGTATTGGAACATTATTGTAAAAATGGTATATGTAGTTTTCACTATAAGAACCTAAACATTGCCCGTGGGGCGGGAGACAGCCTGAAACTGAGCTGCTGAGCAGATCTCTGTGGCTCAGGGAGAAAAATGTTTTTGATAAATAAATAAACAACCTTGAACAAGAGCAGATGGACTTCGGCTTCTTCTTTGGCTTCAGGCTGGGAGAAAACGGACTCTCGGGGTCGCCTGACACCCCCAGGCCCCCCACACAGGGCCCCTGTCACCATAAGAACACCACTGCTATCCTGAGCCCAGTCCATCCCAGGCTGCTTGTGGCACCAACAGAGCACTAATTAGGAAATGAAGGGTGACCATGATATACTCTGCCTGTATTAGGTTGCTGGAATGGGATGAAATTCAACCCAAGATTGACTTCCTGAGCCCAGTGGGACAGGAATTAAACTGTGCTGCCAGTCCTGCTTGGTGGGGAGGGCAGTGGGACACAGAGCTGCTCTCACCGTCCATCATCCTCCCTGTGAGGTTAAAAAAGAAAAGGGAAGCACTCAGTGAGGACAGCTCCTGAAGGTTTTATGGCAACTGCCAGATTAATGTTAATGTAAGCTGCTAAAAGATTTTCAAATGGATTAGTTCTCCATTTCCTCCTTGGCACCCTGAGGGCCTGGTGCTGGAAGAACAGCCCTGAATCACCTCTGGAACCACAAAGTCCCCTCCTGGCAACAAAGCAGAGGCCAGGGCTGGACCTGGAGGGAGCCTGTGAGAAAGAGAGAGACACTTTCTGGAACAGATTCAGTTTCTTTATAGCAGTTCTTTATAGCAGGACACTTTGTAAGAGTGCCCATTCTGAAAACCTTTTATTCCTCCTGCCAGAGCTTGCGAGCCCTGCCCTCTCCGTGAGGAGGGGAGCAAAAAAAGATCTCTGAGGACAGCAAGAGCAAGAGCTCTCCTTTCACAGGGATTGCAAAGCTGAGTCTCAGTGGAGTGACCTTGATACAACCTCTTGTTTCAAACACACAGCAAACATTTCTGTGTTGAACAAACTGCTGCAAGAGGATTCAGGCTCCTCTCCTGCCAATGCACTGGCACTGCTTTTCCCCAGAGCACAGTGTCTTCCAAAAGTAAACTGCATCAGCCTCAGAAAAATAAATAAATCTACTTTTCACATCATTTCATCTTCTGATAACAGTAATGAACTCAGTCTGAGGCATTACTGGGAATTAATGACTGCCTGCCTCCTGACTCACCAGCTCTTCCCAGGCTCTCATAAATTCCCAGGAAACGTTGTGAACCACACATCACCCGGTAAGCTGAAAATAAAGACGTTGTCCAGGACCCTGGGGCAAATATCCAGCGTGCCAGTGCCACCTGGAAGCCTGGGAATGGAGATGAGCTCCCAGACAAACACGCTGCTCTGCCCTGATGGCTCACTGGGGGCCAGCACCTTCCTGGGGCTCCCTGCAGGATCCCAACCCTGCTCTGCATCACTCCCCCCAGATCAGTCTGGCTGAAAGCAGCACAGCACCCCCGGGGTGGAACTGCTCCTCTGGGTAATTAAACTCACACTGCATGCCTTACCTTTAACCTTTTTTCCTGGCTGACTCTCACGATGCTCTTCTCTGGGAGATTGAAGAGCCTCCCCAAAGCTGCCCCTGGATGCAGGCACTGCCAGACCATTATCACATCACCTCTAACCTGCTCTTAATAAACTAAAAGAAAATGTTTCAATACTGAAGCCAAGCTCTGCAGCTCACACCTGCTTGTCCACATGTCACCACCATGTCACACACATCAAGCCTTTTGGACTTTGTGCCTTTCAGATCACGCAGCTTTCAGTGGGGAGAAGAAGAGCTGGTAAAATTGGCATATCTATATATTTAATTAAACATCGAGATTTCCTGCTCTCACAGTTGCACATGTAAATTTTGTGTACTTAGATCCAATAATTAGGGCTAATGACTAAAGAGCATTTGGAAATTGTGCAATTTGTGAAGTCCTCCATCAGAAAGGACCAATTAGGTTTGCTTCTCCTTTTGAAAAATACAAATTTATGTCACCAGCTGTTCATGGGACATGTCTGTCTGAGCTGCTTGTCTCAAGAAATTTAATTAAATATCATTAAATTTAGTTAGATTTAGTTATCATGTATTAATTACAGGCCACACTCAGATTTCTGTGAGTTCCAGTATTCCCATGGCTGAACAGGTCGAGGTATGGCTGAGAGTGGAATATGTTTTAACCTGGAGGAAATACAGCTGCTAGATCAAACCAAAAGGCTGAGCAGCTCCCCTCCAGCCCACAGCTGAATTCATTTACTGTTGGGTCTCACTTTTGCTGGAGTCATCCATCCAAACCACTTACTCTCCAAGGACAATTGCTGTGCAGCACAGGCCAGTGCAGGAGAGAGATTTCTCCTCTGACAGATCATCCCCAGGGAGAACCAGCACAACGCTCCAGGGCCGTGGAGAAGATGAGGCTTGAAAAATAATTCTGCACTACAAACGTGTTCTTCTTCCCCTCCACAGGCACCAGCCCTGCCCTCGGCCCCTCAGGGCAGAGCTGGGCACGCAGGGGCTCCCAGACCTGATCCCTCCCTCTGTGGGAGCTGGGTCATGGGTGTTGGTTACCCAGGGGCTGTAGCTGTGTCCCTCCAGCCCTTTCACTAAGGCAGCTTGGGCTTCCCAAGCAGTGGGGTGTGAAAGCAGCACCTCACAAAAACATCCCAGTCCCAATAACACTTCTAAATCAGCTTCCTGGGATGCAGCTGTAACGAGCCCCCTGGAGAAGCTGTGGCAGCACAGGGAAGGTTTTATTGGCCCTTAGTTATGAGCTTTGGCACAACTCTCTGCATCTCCTTCCCTGGAGGGGCGCTCCAGCACTGTGTCACCTCCACTGCCCTCTCCCACACGAGTGCAGACACTGCAACACCTGCAGCCCACTTTTAATTCTCCAAACACCCAGAAACCAACAGTGTCAGCTCTCTCCCCTGCTGTTTTTCAGCAGTGACCCGTGTACAATTGATTGAGGCCTCCTGGCACGCCAGCTGCTCTCAGGTTCCTTGCTGCAACCTTGAGGGAAGTCCCACGGGTCAGCAGGACACAGGCTGAGAGCTGATGTGGTGAACAAGTCCCTAGAGAGGGAACCTCATGATTAAGAGCTCTTTAACCCAACTGAACCCCCTCAGGATCAAAGCAGCTGGAAGGTTGGATGTGTTCAGAAAGACATGGTTAATTGTGGGAGCAATTAGCCTCTGCAAGAATCCACCAGGTACACGATGGATTCTCTGTGCCTGGAGGTGTTGAAATCTCAGTGGAGATCTTTTGGAAAGATAAGCTTATGTTTGACCAGGGTGGATGGGCTTAACACAGGAATAGCCGATTTTATGCAAGAAGAGATGAACAGAATGGTCTTTTGAGCTGGAAAATCTCTAAAATCTATGAAACTATTAATAGAGAGTGAAACATTTTCTAGTGGGTTTGACAGCTAGATGACAAATCTGTGTTAAATTCCACAGGATCCAAAGAAACTACTCAGCCTCACTTTCTGATATCCTCCAAGGGGTTTCCCAGTGGGGGATTTTAGCTTTCCATTTTTTAGCTTTAGAATAATTTTCCGAATTGGAAAACTTCTCAACCTCCCTTCCTCTCACCTCCCCCTGCTCCTCCATCCTCTCCTCTGTCTCGGGGAGTACGTGCCAAGCTGTGTGTGGGTGAGCCCCTGGGAGAGGCAGCAGCAGAGCCATCCCACACGTGTGAGGAACAGAGCAGTGGGCACAAGTGGGAGAAGCCAAACTTTGCACTTTCCCAGCCTGGAGTGATCTCAGAGCCTGGGCATCACCCCCCTTGCCAACCCTGGAGAGGGCCCACAGCACAAGGAGGGAGTGGCTGCACCCATTTTGCTTCTCCCAGAATAGTTTGGGTTATCAGTATTTCCCTTTTGGGGTTTGGGTTATCAGTATTTCCCTTTTAGGGTTTTGGTTATCAATATTTCCCTTCTGCTGTTGAAGCCCAATGTTCCCAAACCCACCAGGGCACTGAGCTGTGCTTGGGGCTGGCTCATCCCCCTCCAATAATGGAAGCAGTCCCGAGGCTCATGGCATGCTGCAGGTGATTAAGAGTTAATAATTGCTGCCAGGACCAATTGTTTCAGCCAAGAGTGCTGAGTTTGGTATTTTATACGTGTTTTGGAAGAGATGGCAGGTAACTGAAGGTGCAGAGTTACTCCCAATCAGTCATCACCTTCTGTGGACTTCCATCCCCACCAAAATAAAAACCTCTCACTTAGACATGCTGCACCCTCCCTCCCAACCTTCCTCTGCTGGGCTTGCTTAGCAGGGAGACTCTTCAGGAAAGCCTCAAGTACAAGTTTTGACCCTCTCCAGTAGTTTCATGTCTGTGTTGAACTCAGCAGCTCCTTAGCAAGATCAAGGAGGAAAAAAAACCACCAAGGGTCAATTGGAAGTGGACGAAATGAATGAAAAAGAGGTTAGGCCCACCAATATTAATAAAAAAAATTATAAATATTCAGGCTATTCAATGTAAAAGCAGTCAGCCTCTGAATTTTGGTGGGGCTTCCTGATATGCATGACAACAGGACCCTGTATTGGAAAAATCTGCTCTCTTATGAGGCTGCCAGTCCTTCAGAGAGCAAAGAGGTTAATGAAAGGGAGGTAGAAAAGATTGCAATGTTTCCTGCACTTCCTTGTAATTTAAATCTGTAATTTAATACTGCATTCTTCCAGAAATCCCAAGTGGAAGAAGTAAAATAACAACCACTTGAAGGATTTAACCCCGAAGTCCCCAGCTGAATTCATATTTATAATAGAAAGTTTGTATAAACCCGTGGAAAGCCTGGGAAAAAGAATACATTGCTGAAACATCTGGAATGGGGTAATCTGAGAAGAACCCCAGCCTTGGTCAGGCCTTTTGAAGGTGACAGTCCCCCTCCCCTCCAAGGGGACTGTGATCATCCCCTGTGCACAACTCACTGTGCAGCACAGCAGGGCTGGTGGGAAAGGGCTCTGGATTTCAACAGCCAGGGAGGATTTATCCCTTGGATCCTGCAGGTCCTGCAGCCCTGCCTGCTCCGAGGATTTGTCCCTTGGATCCTGCAGGTCCTGCAGCCCTGCCTGCTCTGAGGATTTATCCCTTGGATCCTGCAGGTCCTGCAGCCCTGCCTGCTCTGAGGATTTGTCCCTTGGATCCTGCAGGTCCTGCAGCCCTGCCTGCTCCGAGGATTTGTCCCTTGGATCCTGCAGGTCCTGCAGCCCTGCCTGCTCTGAGGATTTATCCCTTGGATCCTGCAGGTCCTGCAGCCCTGCCTGCTCCGAGCTCCAGCAGCCTGGCTCAGGGTGGGAAGGGCCCTGATGGATGCCGAGCCAGGGAGGAGGATCAGCTCAGAAGGGCAGGAAGGCAGCCCAGCAGCGAGCTGCTGCAGCAAAGATGATGGAAATGATCCCAGCTCTGGGCCCTGCTGAGCTGCAGTGGGAACGGGCACCCTGGGAGTGCAGGAGAGAGCAGGCATGCCCACAGGGCACATCAGCTGAAACACTGCTTCAGAGGCCATTAAAATCACCCCCCAACATTTCCACACGTGTCTTGAGGCAACTTGTGGGGCAGCCCAAGGTGGGAGAGGCTGGAGAGGTGCCCTCCTGCCAGAAGAAGACCCTCCAGCACTGCAGATCACCCCAAGGTTTCCTTGCCTGCCTGTGGTTGCCTTCTTCCTGCAGACACCACCCAGAGGGCCGACCTGTCACTCCCCATCTCCTCTCCCTCCCAGCCCTCTGCAGCTGGCAAACGATGGAGCTGCCAGGCAGGAGCTGGCTGTGCCCAGGAGCAAAGCCAGCAGTGCTCTGGGAACCTTGCCTCCCCTCCTCAGGAGATGTGTTCTGTCACTGCACTGACACAGCGGGGCCAGAGCTTCTCTCTCCTATTCCACGGGATCTGTTCCTGCCCCAAGAGAGAGCAGAGAGCAGAGATGGACATCAAGACACAGCAGGGCAGGAGTGAGGGAGCCTCTTGCACACCCAGCTCCCGGAGAGACTGTCTGTGGGAAATGAATGTATAGAGAATTCTAGAGAACTGTCCTGTGGAGAATATAGAGAACTGGCATGCTCAAACTGCAGCTAAGATACTGATTTGTCCCCTATCAAGACAGTGTCCCCTCTTGTCACCCCCTGTCCTGGCCCTGGCAGCCCTGTGAGATGTCTCTGCCAGGTTCTAAGTGACACAAACACCCTGGCTCTCCCCTGGGAATGCTGAGCCAGCCAAACAAACCCTGGCTAAACAACCAAACCCACAAAGAAACGGGCTGATGCTCACAGAGCTGCTCTCAGGCAGCAAAGCTTTTTCATTTGGTTGGGTTTTCCTTCTCTTTTTGATTTGTGCCTTGGTTCTCAGCTGGTACTGAGCACGACCAAGAGTCTGCAGGAGGGGCCAGGCTGCAGTGGGCACATCAACACAGCCTTGCTGATTCAGAGTGACCAAGCATCTGACAGGAATCCTCCCAAATCAGCCACGTGTGCTTGGTGACTGCTGGCACTGCAGAAGAGGAAACCACACAGAAAGACCCCACAGATCTGATTTCTCATCCCTCTCCATTCAGCTAGAGCCTGGAGCCACAGTGAGGGGCAGCTCTGCCCAGCACTCCCAGCCACATCAAGGGTGAGTTAGGGAAAGGCAGATGTTGTGCCATCTCCCTCTGCCCTGGCAGGAGCACAGGACCCTGTTTCAGAGACAGCAAGAGCTTTGGGATCCTTCAGGTCACTCTGGAAGTGACATTTGCTTCCAGCTCAGCAGGTGCTTGCTGGCTCAGTGATGGAGCACTGCATTCTTTAACATAGGATAGGGCACTTTCCTCTTAACAACCCAAATCTTCATGTTCAGCTTCTCACGCCTTTTTGGAAGCTATTCTGCTTTCACCCAAGCTGAGTTTTAAAGGCACCAACACCACCAAAAAAGCCCCAGGTTCCTGCAGCACTCTTTAATGATGCTCCTGGTCTAACAGAGCAGGTTGACTTTCTCCAGAGAAGTCTGCAGGAAACATTGCTGCTCCATGTCCATCTGTCTGCTCTCCAACCCTTGTCCACTAGCTGTGAGCAGTTTGCAAGGGAAAACATGCCTGAAAGCCCAGGTGTGCTCCTGACTTGTGGCTGGGAGACACCTGTACACCAGGGCTTTGCAAGCAGATCCTTCTGGCCCTTCTTCTTTTCTCTCTTGCAGCAGCAGAGGGCTGGGGGGGCTTTAGAGCCAGCAGGCAGTAAATCCACATGGCACTCCCTGCCTCGTGTGAAGATTCATGGCTGTGTTCTCTGAAGGTCAGCTTCGTCTGTTGCAGGCAATTAGGGATAATCGATGGCTCCTGCTGCTGCTCCAGCCCTGGCCGTATGCTCCTTGTCAGCACCAGACCATTGGGCAAATAAAAGTCACACCTGGTCAGTGTCCTGGAGAAATGCTGTGCGAAGAGCAGGAGGCAGAGAGCTCTGCCTGTGATGGGCTCCCAGGGATGCTGCTGCTCTGAAAAGCTGAGGAGTGGCAGAGAGGGACAGCCACCAGCACCCCACAGCTGCTGGCCCAGCGCTGTCCCCACAGGCCTCACAGGGCACCCACAGCCCTTTGCTCTCTCCATCACTCTCTTATGACCACATCTCCTTCATCCTTGAGTGTTCCATCACTTGCTCACCTGCCCTGCCCAGAGCCCTGGTGCCTTCCCCAGGGCAAGGACTCCTCCTTCCTGCCCTGGTGTCTCTCTGCATCTGCTTTTTTGAGTATTTCTCTGTTTGCAGGCAGAGATGGATATAGACTACATGCTAAAGCCTAATAATTTTTTTTCCTTTTTCTTTTTTTCTTTTATATGTTCTCTGTATTCTTTACACATATATTTTCAGCTCTGTAGCCTATTGTTGTATCTGTGGTTAGTTTCCCCAGTACTTTTTCCTATCTTTTTCCTAAGCAGAAAGACAAAACACATTCCAGAGCCCCTATCCTCTCTGGGTTCTTTCTGGGAACCAAGGATGAGAAACAGCTCTTTGAGACACATTTTCATCAACAAAGTTCAGTCCCATCTGACAGGGGAGGATTCAGAAGGGGCTTGAACTGGAGGGGGGGGAATTGCATCTCCAGTTGTGCCCTTAATTGGTGATTTTTATAAACAAACTGCCACATTTGTCAAATATGATAATTTGCTAAACTTACAAAACTGTATTCACCCTGTGAGGGGGGTGGACATTTTGTGGATATTTTCCATATCTGCCCCTGGAGGCCTCCAATAAAGACCAGCATTTGTATTACCTCCTATACTAATATTATTTTGCAAGTGTATTGTTTAATTTCTGGCTTCTTTAAGGCATCAATGCAATTCCCTCCTTTGCATGCTGGACTTGGAGGACCTCAGGGTTTGGGGATGGCAGGAGGCAAAGAAGGGCTGTTCTGAAGTGGAGCCACAGGGGCAGGGAGAGGTCCCAGATGCCTGACAGACCCCAGTGCCACACTGAGTATGCTAAAACCTGGATTTAGGAAATAACTTTGAAATCTGAGCCTGAGCCTTGACTTAAAGTTATTTTCTCATGGCTGCTCACTCGGTGGCATCTCTAAGCATGGTCTCTGCAGTCTGCAGAAGGGGCCTTGGGATCCCACATCATTTTTACCACTGAAACCAGTACCAGAGATGAGGCTACAGCCCTGACCTGCTGACCCCCAGCTGGGAGCAGAGTCTGAGAGGGCCCTTCCAGTGGCTTTGGGCTCTGGGATTGCAAAAATTGTCAAAACCAGCATACCTGCAAATGAAGCTCACGTTAGATTTACAAGAGTTTTCTTAAGAAAGCAACCCCAGGTGATGCAGGCAGTTTTTCAGCAGGGACTGGCAGCGAGGCCAGGGCAGGGGCAGTGCTAATGAGGGCCCTGCTGGAGCCACTGGCAGCAGGGGGAAGGATGAAGGGATGGCAGATACGGTGACCTGGGCCATGCCCCAGGAGCTGGTGCAGCTGGCACGGTCCCTCCTCCCAGGCCCAGCAGGGAACAGGAGCTGGGGCATGTTCTTCCTCTAAATTGTCTCTGTGGGAGGAGGAGGTGGATGAGTTTCCAGCCTCCCTGGCCCTGTCTCTCCCTTTTAGTCTGCTTTTGTTTTGAGCAGCCCTCAAGGCTGTGTTTTGGAGAGAGGGTTTCATCAGGCAAAGGAAAGGTACAAAGATGAGTTAATGAGAACGATTATTCAGTGACAGCTGCTGCCACTCACCTCCTAACGAGTGTAAGGTACAGCCTTGCAGAAACAAGGCTTTCTCTGATGATTACGTTCAGGAGATTAATTTAGGAAACTCTGCTTAAGACCTGCGGTGATCTTATTTGAAATCCAGTCAATGAACAGGCAAGTGTAGGGGAAAAACACACCTTGTTTAAAGTTCAGTTGCTGGGAGCAGACGATGCTGGGGCTGGACTGGGGCAGAGCAGAGAGGTGCAGTGTTTGCTCTGCTGTCCCTGGGGATGTCAGCCACAGGGGATGGCCCAGCTGGAGCTCGGCAGGGCACAGCCTGCCTGCAGAGGCGTTTCATTCCCTGACTGCTGCAGTCCACAAATCAACTCCTTGCCTCAAGCCCACGGCTGGGGAAGGACTGGCCACGAGCTCTGCAGGGAGCAGTGGCCCTGTTTGTCCGGCAGGGAGACTCCTCTCCGCAGCCACAGCCAGGTCTGCTGATGCTCATCCCTGAGCCTGAGAACTGCTCATCACCGGCCTCTCCACACGGGCACGAGGTGCCCGAGCTTAGCACATGATGCTATTTAATGTCCCCATCAAGCCACAGAGAAACCAAATGGACTGGAAAACTGGCCCAGGAGCAGTGCTTTCCTTCCAAGCTGGCACCCATGGAATGCAGGACTCCTCTCTGTTTTCAGCCTGGCATCCTCACCAGCCCCCTGCCCAGCTGGCCACGGCCAGGGACAGCAGCACTGCCAGGGGCTGTGGTGTCTCTGCCCGGGCTGCAGGTGGTGGGATGGGGTGGGATGGGTGTCCCTGCTGCCCCGTGCCTGGCACAGCTGGCTGGGGGGCAGAGCCCCAGTGCCCCAGTGCAGGCACAAGGCTCAGCTCCCTCTGGCACTGGCGCCACAGCCCTGCCACCAGCTCAGACAGATGGTCAGCCAGCCCAGCTCCATCTCCTGGGGCTGTTTGGCCACTACAGAGGGCTGAACTGGGCTGGCAGGAGTCCATACTCCAAGTGCAAGTATCTGTGAGCCCAGAGGATGAGACTGTTTCCCATCGAGGCCAGGGAGGGAGGTCTGCCCCACAGCAGCTCCTGGGATCTCCTCACCTGGAGGTCAGCAATCTCATCCCCAGGAGCCTTCACAGGCTCCTCCTCAGCTGCATTTTGGGCATCCACACTTTCTGCCAGGGCTGGTCTCGCTCCCAGGGCAGTATCCCAAAGTATTGGCTGTAGAAATCTGCTTTTCCCCTACTGGTCTCCCTTTGAAACCCTTCTCTTTGACTTGTGGCTGTTTCACCTCAGCTCCTCCCACAGTGACTCCTGAGCTCCAGGGCCCCGCTGTGGTCTGTAGGGAGCAGCCAGTGCCAGTCGACCCCTGGCTGCTTTCATAAAGCTCTGGGTATTTCTGGTGTTTTCTACAGTCAATTCCACCCTTTCAGTGCCTCCTTCACACCCTCCTTTACATCTGGCCAGTGTGTGGATGGAGGAGCACACAGAGGTTCCTGGGAGGGCTGCAGGGGTTTTACTGCTGTCTTTAATTCCCAAGGCCCAGGAACTGAAACCAGTCCTTCCCTACACAAATCTGTAATACTTGCTGCACACAGCCAGTGCCTGTGGCAGTAAAACTCCCATCACTAATCCACACTGCTCCTTTCCCAGAGAAAAGAAAGGAGTGGGGTTACCATGCTCTCAAGGGATGATGAAACCATTGTGGTCTTCTCTATATACCCCAAAGGAACCCTTACTAGCCTGTGGTTTGGGCCAGAGGTCTGCAAAAAGCCATGCTCTTAAAAATTAAATAAGCCTTGAAGAATTTTTATTTTTTATCTCTGCTCACAGGCAAATAGAGGAGCAGGACATGAGGTCTAGTTTTATGTAGAGGCCTTTTCTTTCTTTTCTCTTTCTTTCTCTCTTTCTTTCTTTCTCTCTTTCTCTCCTTCCTTCCTTCCTTCTCAGTTTGTTTTAATTGCATATCTTGTACCACAGAAATGTGTCGTGCATGAGAACTAAAGGCAGAAAGAACACTCACTCCATAAAAAGTCTGATCAATACTGCTGGGCAGCCAGAGCCAAAAACATGTCAAAAGTCAGCTGGGAATTAAAAGAAAGTAGCAGATGTCATTCAAAACCCCAAGGCGTGACTGATGCCCTGCCTGGCTGCACAGCCCTGGCAGGATGGGAGCTGTGAGACCAGGGAATCCCTCAGCTCAGGGCTGCTGGAAGGGTGGGGAGCAATGGAAACCACACAGCAGCAAGAGGGAGAACTGCCCAGCCAGCACGGGGGGTTTGCCCCTGCTGCAGGAGAAACAGCAGGGATGGGACACCAAGGGCACAACAGGCAGTGGCACGTGGAAGTGGGGCCAGCAGGGACGTGCAGGGACAAGGGGAGCAGGGGACATCACCCAGTGCTGGAGCTGAGAGTGACCACTGCGTGGGGGCAGCAGGAGCCTGCCCGAAAGGGGGAACAGAAGGATTTATGAGCACAGCCATAATGAGAGCCAGTTATCCGTGACCATCCTAAATCTTGTCAGACAGAGGCTGAGAGGGAGCGTCTCCAGCAGACAGGTTGGAAGATTTAACACCCCTGCTCCACAGGGTAATCACAAAATGAGCCCCCCACGCTGCTGGCTGCTCCATGGGAAGGGGATTCCTCCTGCCTGTGCTCCCAGGGCCGAGCCACGCCTCAGAGAGGAGGGAGGGAGGTCAAATAACGCCAGAGCACTGCAAAGGGGCCCAGCATCTCTCCCGAAGCGCAGGCAGGGTCAGGACGCTGACAGCTGCTGCAGGTGCAGGAGGCACCAAAGGCTCAGGCCCAGGGCTCACACTGGCCCTGCCCAGTGGCACACAGAGCAGAGCCACACACCCTCCCTCCCCCAGCTTTTATCAATGACACCCCACTGCCAGCCCAGCTGCTGCACTGCCCTGTCCCAGCCACGGGAAAGGGGAGCCAGCCCCACAGCAGCACCCCAGATGCTGAGAATCACAGAATCACAGAATCACAGAATCACAGAATCACAGAATCATAGAATGACAGAATTACAGAATCACAGAATTACAGAATCACAGAATCACAGAATTACAGAATGACCAGGTTGGAAGAGACCTTCAAGATCATCCAGTCCAACCCATTCCCTGACACCTCAACTAAACCCTGGCACCCAGTGCCACATCCAGGCTGTTTTTAAACCCATCCAGGGATGGTGACTCCACCACCTCCCTGGGCAGCCATTCCAGAACTTTATCATTCTTTCCATGAAAAACTTTTTCCTGATATCCAGCCTGTATTTCCCTTGGTGCAGCTTAAGGCTGTGTCCTCTGGTTCTGTCAGTGCTGCCTGGAGACAGAGCCCAACCCCACCTGCCCACAGCCACATTTGGGGAGTTGTAGAGAGTGATGAGGTCACCCCTGAGTCTCCTTTTCTCCAGGCTGGACACCCCCAGCTCCCCCAGGGGTTCCTCACAGGTTTGTGTTTCCAGCCCCTCAAGGTCCTTCCCAAACTGAGGGGCCAGAGCTGGACACAGCACTCGAGCTGTGCCCTCAGCACTGCCAGCACAGGGGCAGAGTGACCTCCCTGCTCCTGCTGGCCACACCATTCCTGATCCAGGCCAGGAGAAGGTGCTTTCCTTGCCAGCACCAGCTGTGCAGAACTCTCAGAGCCCCTCCTGTGCCTGGCTCCCGCTGCTCAGAGCCGTGCTGGGGGCACACACCCTGCCCTGCTCTCCAGCCCTGCCCTCAGGTCCCTGCCCAGCTCACAGAGCAGCAGATCTGCCCAGGGTTGGGCTTCCACAGCAGGGGTGTGGGGAATGTGAACCCAGCCAGCAGCAGAGCAAACCCAGGGGCCTCTCCCTGAGCCTGGGGAGATGGGTCACTGCCACCTGCCACGGGCAAGGAAGGCTCCAGCCAGGGACAGGGGGGCACAGGGGACATGGGAAGAGCAGTGACAGGCACTGCAGCCCCCATGCCCACAGATGGAGGCCAGGGGAGCTCCCTCTGCAACCAAGCAGCCTCCTCATCTGTCCCCAAGAGAGAAAGAAATCAGGTAAGCAATGTCTACAAGCCCATATGGACGGGCTGGGATGCTGCCCAAGCTTCGGCTCGAAAAAAAGTGCACATTTTATGGTATAAATATTTTGGTTTGCCTCCTCCTCGCCAGCCCACGGGCTGCAGCACGGGAAGCACAGCAGCAGCCCTCCTCAGAGCTGTCTGCAAGAGGCTGATCCCCACACCTACCAATGTGTGCTGCAACAAAAGCCCACACACACTGACCTGCCTGCCCACGTGCCTCCCAGGCACTGCCACGAAGGAGAGAGGCTTCTGGCAGAGTGGAGCGGGGCTTTCAGTCCCTGCAAGGTGCTGCTTCCCACAGAACCTCAGTGACTGCCACATTTAGGACCAAGGAGATGCCTTGTGACGCCATCCAGGTCTCATGGAGCTGTTTGGAACCTTTTGCTCCTGTTATCTCCCAGGACAGACAAGAGCTGGTTCCCTTCCTGTTAGCAGCCTAAAATCAGAGAATCACAGAATGGTTTGGGTTGGAAGGCACCTCAAAGTTCACCTCATTTCATCCCCCTGCCATGGGCAGGGATACCTTCCACTGTCCCAGGCTGCTCCCAGCCCCAATGTCCAACCTGGCCTTGGACACTGCCAGGGATCCAGGGGCAGCCAAAGCTGCTCTGGGCACCCCAGGAGCCACCCCACTTTCCAGCCTCTTCCTTTTTTCTCCCCCCAGTACCACGGGAGAAGGTCTCAGCCACCAGAGCTGCTCTCTGCCATGGCAAGGGCAGGATCTGAACAGCAATATCTAGGAGCAGGGAGGGAAGACAGGGATGTGTCTTTTTTAACCATCAGAGCACCTGTGGCCACGTCTCACCAGTGCTGAAAACAAAGAGGACCAAGCTGCCACATTCCCACAGGACAACAGTGATTAAATCCAGCTGATGGCCCAAAAACGTTCTCCAAAGGCTTGGGAAAACACGATGGGAATTTGGTGGTGTGAAAATGTGTTCATTTGATTAAACAGGAGCGGAGAGGAAATCCATCAGGGCTTTTCTTCACCAGGTCCTCTTGGAACATGAATAAGAGAGGGAAAGAGAATTTGTCTAAGAGTATTGTGAAAAACGCCATTCACTTGTTTTAAAATTATAGAAGTTTAGTAGTAATGAAAATAGTGATAAAGAATTAGGACAATAAGAGACAATAAAAAGCAAAGAATTATGGATGTCCGGGTGTCTGGCCTTCCACAGCCAGGCACACCTTGCTAACAAAGGATTACCTCTTAAAAGTAATAGCCTATTGCATATTCATATATCCCATACATAATTCAAACATTCCTTTCAAACTAGGGTGTTTCTGCTTAATTTCAGCTTTCCTCCCCATCTTGTAAATCAGTTTTCGTGGTTCCTCCAAGTCTGAGCTTTCCCCATAAGGAGGCAATAATTCTTCTCTGGGGATCTTGGTGTCTGTTGCTGTTGTCTCTATCCAGATGGGACAGTGTGAAGAATTTCTTGATTGTCTTTTCCATTCCTTGAGTTAGTTACAAAAAATCTTAAATCACATGGTAAAAACTGTATTTACCATAGTACTTAAAATAGAATAATACAACACCACTTAAAAGAGATTAATACACCATAACTTTCCAACACAACACATACAGCATTCATTTTAATATTTGCGAAAAACAGTCATAAAATATGCATTTTTCACAGAATTAAAAGCAGTTTTTCAGCAGTGTACACTCTATGGCATCTAATTCCTGAGAAAGGAGTTGAGTCCTGCCTCCCCAGCCCAGGCTGGGCTGTGAATGCAGCTGGCCAGAGCCAGCCCCTCACCCTGCTGGGCTGGGAGCAGCTCTCACTGCTGGATTGCTCTCAGAGCAGGACAAGGAACCTGCAACCCTTGCTCAGACAGTGCCCCCCCGTGTGCGTGTGCTCCACAGCCACACACCCAGAGCCAAACCTGAGCCGGGATCTGCACTTACCTGGGCAAACATTTGTTCTGTGCTCCAACAGCAAGGTGAGCGTGCTGTTCCCCTGTGTAAACAGCAACTCCTCAGACATAAGCACTTCTCAGCTCTGCTACTCTCCCTTCTTGAAACAGCCACTTTCCACGTGAAATCTGCTGCATTCTCCTGTGTCAACAGAGCCAGTGCTCCAGGCTGTCCTGGGCTCCTCTGAAATGCCTCTTGTCTTGGATGGGAACAGGCCCAGGGTGTTTATTTATCCATTTTTAGGTGCACTCTGTTCCTTGTGCCATCTCAGCAGATGGGTCTGCAAGGCAGGAGCAGGGAGAAAGGATGATCAACAGCACAGACACAGAAGAAAAAAGGGCTCAAACACACTGGGTTTATCCTCCCAGGCTAACGAGGGACCTGTCTTGAAGGAGAAAAGCAAAGGGATGAAGTAGTGTCCCCTCCCTGGTCTCAGTGCTGGTGCTCCCTGGGAGATGGTGACCAAAGCAGGAACATGGGGGGACCCAAAACAGCCAGAGGTGAGTCCTGGAGTGGGAAGAATGAGGCTGGAGGGAAGGTGCCAGCAGAGCTCCCTGCAGGGCAGGTTTGTGACCCCTCCCAGTGTCTCATTTGTGACCTCGTGCTGGTGCCTTTGGAGCTGCTCTGGGGCCAGGAGGAGCAGAGGGAGCTGCAGAGCCCAGCAGCCAGCCTGGGACAGCTTGGAGCCACGGGGAGGGCAATGAGGAGCTTGGGCTTAGGAGCAGCTGTTTGTGCCCAGCAAGGGCCCATCCATGGGGAAGGGCCAGGGAGGAAAATTCCCTGAGTCAGTGAGTCCAGAAAGGCTTTGATAACCCTGAGTGTGATGGAACAGCTGAGGAGGAAAATGTCTGTGGGGTCTAAATGTCTTCTTAGCCACCCAGGAAACCCCTTCAGCCCCAACAGATGGGGGCACCACACAAGCTGCTGTTGTTTTCACTGGAAAACATTTTGGCCATGACTTTCCCCCCTGGTTTTAGGCTCCTGTCAGGACATGTTTGGTGATGTGTGGGTGAGTTATCACCACCCAGCCCTCTCTGGATGCTCATTTGGACTGCTCAGCTCTTCTAAGCTGCCTGCAGTGGTCTGGGACAGGGTGATGGTTCCTTATTTCTGCTGTTTATGTTTCTGCTGAGATGTAAATGCACAAAACACTGAAATGTGCCCACATCAAGGAACTGGGGAATGGGAAATCTCCTGTAGCACCTAACTGACCCCATGCCACAGGATGGGGTCTCTATATGTAGGGAAGCCAAGGCAAGACAAGTAAAATGACTTGCCCAGGATCACTCATCAGAAGGTTCTGCACATTCAGGAGGGTTCAGAAGGAGTAGAGAAGGGCACCTGAGTGAGCTGGTGAATGGAGGACACATGGTATAAAAGCTTTCTAGAAGAACAGAGCTTGCTCAGCCTTGATAAAGCAAACTGGCAGTGATGTGATTTTTTTTTCTCTATAAATACACCTGGAGGCCAAACACCAGCGAGGGGGGGAAAGCTATTTCAGCTGAAGGACGATAGTGGCACATGAAAACATCCATATTTATGTCTGAGGAAGTTATGGGGAGAGGGAAGGGAGAAATGGATGGCCTGGAGGGTAGGCAGGGGTGATCCAGGCAGGGCCCAAGCAGGAGCTGCCTCTCCCAGAGGAGGATTCCTGTAGGATCAGTGGCCTGGCAGAGCTCAGGGTCCTCACCCTTCCTGCAGGATTAGACAAGGAGAAGGGAGGGGAAGCAGGAGCAGGGCTGTGGAGGAGAGGGAGAGATATTCAGCCCCAGCCTGAGCAGGGTGTTCAGGGAGCCCTGGGGAAGAAGGTGGCTGCCAAACTGCTCCTCAATGTGAGCAGCAGGAAAACAGCTGCCTTGGCCCACAGGAGAGGCTGGTGCTTCATCCTCTCATCCCCCAGGCTTCCCACACACTTGGCAGGTGCTGGGGGGGGTCCTTACATCCCTGGTCTGTGCTTTGGGGGATCCCCCCAAAATGTCCCCAGCACAGCACAGCCCTGTGCTCTGCTGTCCCCTTGGCTCAGAAGCAGAGCCAGACATTGCTTTCTCACCCCTGCCTCTTGGAGCAAGCTGGGATTTCCATAACCATTAAAAACAAGGCTTTGTTATTAGCCCTGTGAATTATTTATCCTGTCATAATGAATGCAGGGCCGTGGCAGAGCTCCCCAGCTCGCCTGTCAGCAAACACCAGCCAGGCCTGCTCAGCACTCGGGCATGAAATATGCATGGGGCTGATGGATGGCTCCAGCTCGCTGATACTGCCCAACAAAGTGCCCTGGGCATGGACACCTCCCTCGGGAAGGGCTGTGCTGAGATCAGCTGGAGTGGCAGGAGAGGAGGCAGCTCCCAGGGAGCCCAGGCTCATCCCGCCCTGCAGCTCTCCCCTCTGAGCACAGACACCTTCCTGGGATGGGATCTGAGCCATCCTCAGATCAATCACTCCCTCAGGCTCTGGATTCATGTCTGCTCTGTTTTCAGGCCAGGTTGGGGGAGGATGAGCCCCTGCGAGTGCTCCTTGCCTTTCAGAGGTGCCAGCTGGGCTGCAGGGACACTGACCCCGAGGGAGATCCCTGCTCTGCCAGGGCCTCCAGGACCATGAGGAGAAGGGGTGGACTCCTCTGCCTGGAGTGGCTTCACAGGTGTTAATCAAATGCCTGCAAAGAAGGAGGGAGATGGGGAGTAGCTCGCCTAATTAATAAAACAAGAGGAAATCAACAGCTGCTATGAAGCTGCTGAACTCCTTTGCTCATTGCTCAGACCAGCCCTTAAGAAGCAAAGCAGTTCCAGAGTAGGAGGCTTTCTCAAAGTCAGCAGGCTTTTAGGCAGAGAGCTGTGCTGGGAGCTGGGGAGCAGGATCCCACAAGGACAGGCACTGCAGGACACCACTGGGACTCTGTGGCAAACTCACTGCTCATCAGATTGGTGAAAAACAGACCAAACCCAGGCCTAGTGCAACAAGTCAAGCTGCCAGGGATCAACACCTGCACACTGACGCTCCTTACCCCACCAAAATCCCTCCCTTTAACTTCCCCCTGTCAGGCTGGGTGCTCCAGGACACTCTGTACCTCAGCACCCCAATGCTGCTCGATTTACAACTTTTTCCTTTCCCAAACTGCCAGTCCTCATAGATGACAGTGGCTGTGTCCAGAGAAAAGCTGGTCTCAATTACAGCTGATTTAAATCCAATATATGAGCACAGAGCACGTAGATTTGATCCAGAGGCTGTAAGAGCAGCAGTTTTGCAGCCTGGCCCCATGAAATTGCTCCAAGCAGCCTTTCCCTGGCTATGGTGGTGCCTGAGAAAGGATTATTCCAGAACATGCAATGATCTGACTCTGCCATGCAGGTCTGAACCCACTGGCATGAGTGGAGCTGCTCCCATCCCACCACTCAGGGGGTTTAAACCAAGGAGAAGATAAAAGAAGCATTAAAATTTATTGTGTGGGCTAATCCTGGCCCAGCAGTGAAGTGCACTTAGAATGACCCTTCTCTCATTTGATGTTTCTCTTATTCAGGATCTTTCTGGCTCCAACATCCATTTCTCTGTCAACAGCCCTCAGTGCATCTCTCTTGCTATCTTTAGGCTCAGTTTATTGATCCCTCATTCCTATCTATCCATCTCATTCTTTTGTGCTTATTCCTGCCTGTCACTCCATTTACTGCAGGACGCCTGTCCTGGTTTACAATGTGCTGCTCATTTCAGCCCCTTATTTCCACATTTCCCCTTCCCTGGTGAGGAGGGACATGAGGCAGGGAACTGCTGGGCAGCCTGCAGTGCCCACCCAGCTGGGAGACGAGCAGCCAGAGCTGTTTTCTGTCCAGAAGCAACCCCCTCTGGCAGGGCTGGAACATCCTCTCGACCGCTCCTGGGAGGGAGTTAAATATAAACCAAGCACCGGAGCTGTGGTGTCAGACCTTCTGCCCTGCAACTCCTGCTGTGACACACCTTATCTGAGAGATTAGTCAGAACTCTGTCCTAAAGCTGCCTCTGAATCCCAAAGACCAGCCATACCCTTGGAGATAAGGGCATCTGTGTCAGCAGCGTCAGTGCTCCCCGTGCTGGACCACGGCAGAGCAAGGAGCAAGGAAAGGCAGGTGAATGGAGGGGAAAAAAAGGCTGAGAAAAGGGGGAGGATGAAGGCGTGCCCTCGGAGCTGCTCTGGTTTTGTTTTCACCTTTCATGTCTCCAGAGGTGAAGTGGGGAAATGAGAGGCCAAGAACAAAGCCCTGTCACTTACCCTGGCTGGTTAACTCATTATCCTTAATGTGTGCCATGCTGTGGCAAGCAGAACAAGGTGGAGGAGAAGGATTTCTGTCTCAGAGCAGGGAAATAAAATCCCTCCCTACTCAGCAGACAGCCACTTTTCAGAGGGTTTAAGCTGATGGATGCCCAGACTGTCCAGACACCCCTCCCAGGGCTTGGCAGGCTGAGACCCTCACAAAGGGAAACCAAGCCTTCCTAAGGATGGTTTGTAACTAAAAAGCACCCTGCCCTCCAGGCAGAGCTAAGCAGGGACACACACAGAGTGTGGAACCACCTGGAAAACCAGCTGGGAGACCAGTCTGAATGAGACTGAGGCCTCAGGAAATCTCAGGGGATCCCCAAATCCTGAACTCACCAAGAGTACAAGGTGGAGCAGCAATAAAGGCTGAGGGGGGAACATGAAAATATGGCCAAGGGAACTGCCAAACCTGGCACCCCTCTCTTGTGGGAACAGATACACCTCAGGGCAAGCATCTCCAGAGAAGCTATGGGGTTTGCACTGAGGACTGTCCTGTGGGATATTATCCATGAGGGCAGCACTGCAGACGTGTCCTGAGTCACAAAAGCCTTGTGCAGTGGAAATCTCAGGGCTGAACCTCACAGCCCAAAGCAGCTGAGGGGCAGAAGAGCTGCTCTCTCCATTTCTCTGCCTGAACCATCCCATTGCCCCTGCTTGGGCAAGCAACACACAAGGACTGTTGCAAAAACCATTTTTTGTCCTTCTGACAAAGCCACAAAAGAGAGAGATGAGGAAACAGCCATCCATGGCAGACAGAGACTGCAGAAGATTCATGCCCCCAGTAAAAACTGTCTCCACATTGTAGTCCCAGCAATTCAAATGGAAATTGTTTTTACAGAAGAAGGACAGTAACAGGGAGGCTGCAAGGGCACATCCTTATTTAAGAAGTCCTGTTGGGTTCTTGGGAAGAAAAGGAAAAAGGGATGGGATGCTGTGGGTAAAGCCACAGTCTAGAGCTCCAAAACCAGTAATTCAAATTCCTCCCATGCTCTTTGCAAGCTGGTGGCATTGGAGGTGCATGCTGGCACTTCCCAAGCAGGAGTTTCCCCACTGCTTGGTGCTCTCTGACTGGCCCAGAACACTGAGCCAGGATGGGGAATGGTGCCTGGGCTCGAGCCCTGTCCTGCAGGGATGCTGCAGACAGGGGAACAGCCATGGGCACCCCCAGACCCTCTGCTCGTGCCTCCTTGTCCCATCACCAGCTGCAGCACAGCTGAGAGGAGCCAGATCCTGCCTGGCTCTGTGCAGACCCTGCTCCTCCCTCCTCAGCCAGCTCACAGCTCATGACTGCATTCTCCCATCCAAGCCTGCTGGCACCTCCAGGGGTGCCATGTGCTGGAGTGGAAGAGCTCCACAGCCTCAGGACACGAGTCTCACTTTCCCAGACACTTGGGGATTTCTGAAGGAGTTTTGAATGAGTTTGAGATGGGACCTCTGAGGTTTTTTTGATGATGCAATTTATTTTCTTATCTTCTACATAGGCAGGAAGGCTCACATCATTACTGCATGGTTCAGAGGGTCACAAGACCCTTAGTTACAAAACCTTTTAAGGAGTTATTGACCAATAAAACTCTGCCAACAAAGATATTTATGGTTTTGACCCAATCCTTAAATATTTTATCTTATGGACTCATGCTACAGTGTGAGCTTTCTTAGCCAGTCATGTCATGACACACAAACCTACAGTGCTGCATTCTAAACTCCTTGTTTACCTCTGTAACTACTTTTAATTTTTCTATATCTTTAAAACTCCAAACTTTCCTTTACTTAGCTAAATGTGTCTCTGCTTTAAACTATAAATTCACATTCTCANCCTGAGATCAAATCCAGGGAAGGGAAGGGAAGGGAAGGGAAGGGAAGGGAAGGGAAGTTACTCAGCCTTAATTAGCCTCATCAAATATTCATCTGGTCATTCCTGTGAATTTACAGAGAACATCAGCAGCATCAATACAACTCATTTGCTGCCCAGCAAAGCCATGAGCTGCCATGGCAGAAAGCAGTGCAGAACATCCTGTCCTGAGGATCAGTGCACAGAACTCCAGCAGCAGCTGGGGAGCTCCCCAGTCCAGGCCAGAGCTGGGTTTGGAGGTGGGAGCTGAGAAATTTCCTGTGCTCAGGAGACAACACGAGCTGTGCTGGTGAGCAGGTAGGAAACACCTCAGCCTGAGTGTGCCAGCAGCAGAGCCTCACCATCCTCCTGGTCCGAGACCAAGGCTGGAGAAGGGAAAAGGAATAAGAGGCTCCATGCAAACAGGCCTGTCAGTCTGAGCTCCCCCAGGAAGCACGAGCTCTCTGTGGCTGACAGAAAGCAATCAAGCCAAGGCCAGCTTACAGGGAACCTTTGCCATTGCTTTGCAGTAGAAAGATTTCCATAAACTGCTGGTTTGGTTGTTTTTTTTCCTGAGACATTTTGTCTCAATTTGTCTTTCCCTAAAGGTCATTCCTACAGACAGCAGCCCACTGGAGCCCATCAGTCAGAGGCTCTGACGAGCCAGAGGATCTGTCAGACCACATTTTGCCTCCCAGCTACATTCAAGGTTTTACATTCAACACTTTTAATTCCCCTAATGGAGCTTTCCCTTCAAGGCCAGCACGCTATCAGAAACCAGGGAGCACCAGCACAAGGCACAGGAGAACTCTTACAATCCCCATTCCTACCAGGGAAATGCAGGTAGCCACAGCAGGAAAGCTCAAAGTGAGGTCCTCCTCCAGCCCTGAGAATGGTGAAGGAACTCCACAAGACACTTGTTCTGCTCCTGCCAGTCCTTCTGGAGGACAGCACCCGAGCAGGGACTGCAGCTGGATGACCAAAAACCATGCAGGTGGCAGCAGCAGCTCCAAGAGGAGTTGTGTCAGCACTCAGCATTAACTGTAATCATTTCCAGCTCCTTTTGCTGAGGTGCTGGAAGGCCTGAGCTGTGCCTGGGCTCACAGCAGCCCAGAGTTATTTCACTGAGGTGTGCAGGGTGGCTCTGGGATACCTCAGGACAGAGACCTGGACCTGGGGAGCAGAGACAATGGTCTCACTGTTCAGCACCATATAGCTCAAAATCATGATATAAATAAATTCTTTAAAAGCTGAGGTAGGGTGACCCCCCCTGAGCCCCAGAATAAGCTGCAGAGGGAGCATTATGAGCCCCACATCTCAATGCACACCTGTGAGCTAGCAGAATTCCCCCAGGGTAACAGGAGCTGTCTGTGGATGTGCAGGGTAACAGGTTCAGTCAGATGCCACATGAACTTGTGGACCAGTGAAGAGTGAGATGAGCATAAAGCCTGTTGAACAACACATAAAACCTGTCCCAAGTGGATTCCAAGAGGAAGAAGAAGCTCCCATGCCAAAGAGCTGGGGAGGGTGATGGCTTCTTGTCCCCTCTGGACCCCAGGGTAGCAGGGGGAGCCCAGTGCCAGGGGCACAGGGGAAACGCTGGCTCTGGCTGCACAGCAGCTCTAACTGCAGCCCTGCTGGTGGCATTTGTTAGGTATTGATTGCACAATCAATAGGCTGTCAGGGTTAGTGGCATTTTAACTGGAGTAATAATAACAGCTGTTCATTGCATTTTTGGTTATATTGTTAAAACTTTTAATTACACAGGCAACGAATTTTGGGCTTGGCTTTTGGTAGATAACACCCCCCAGCTGGGCTAACACACCTCTGCCCTGCCCTGCCTCCAGGGGGGATGAGTTCAGGGTGTCTGACTGCAAGGAGAAGCTCAGCCCCACACCAGCCTGATGCAGGGTCCATCCCTGTCTGCTTCACCTCCTGCAGCCTCCCCCAGGCTGCCTCAGGGGACAGATGTGACAGGTTCCATCCTGAAGACCGGCACAGCGCCCTGAATTCTGCCCCAGTGTGGGGCTGCTCAGCCCTGGCAAAGCCCCTCTGAGTGCCCATGGCAGCTTTACCTCCTCAGTCCAGAGGGTTTTCCCACCATGAAGATACAGAGGGGATCGGCCAACCAGCACAGAGCTGGTAAGCTCCAGGTCCCTCATCTCAAGTGGAGACTTCATGCAGCTTCCCGCAGCAGCCCAAACAAGCCAGGCATTTCTCCATTTCCTCTGACCCCCTGTCCCAGTGACTGGCAGCATCTCAGGGGCAAGACACAGCCTGTGCTCTCAGCCCACCCAAGGCAGCAGCTCCCCACAGCATGCTCACTTTTAACTTGCTTATCCAAGCAATAAAGCAGCAATGAGAACTGGCAGCTAATTAAAAATATCGATTCATGTGGCATTCAAACCCACCCTGACCAAGTCACGGTGGGGAAGGAGGGATGAAGAGGCAGAGGGCCAGCAGGACTGCAGCGCTGCAGTCCAGTGTGTCCTTCTCCCTGGGATTTCCTACATGGGGAAGAGTCCTCTGCTCTAACAGCCCTCTCCTACAAGGCACCATCCCCAAGACACTGGGTCTTTTCTTTACCAGAGAAATCCCAAGATTCCCATTCCCTCAGCTCCATGCGAATCCTCGTTTGACTTGCCCCAAGTATTTTTAAGGCTGGCTGACAGCAGGCAGACAACAACCCAGAAATGGGGGGAAAACAGTCAGGATGTGTTTCTGCAGTGAGGCTCTCAAAGGTCAGTGCTTGCAGAGCCCTCTGACCTTCACATCAGCAGAGCAGCACTCGGGAGATGTTTGTCTGTGTGACTCAGGTACGTGCAGGACTCACGGCGTGCCCGGGGCCAGAAAATCCAGACAACTTCCAGCTCACCTGCCCTGCACACCACTGCACAAGATGGTTTTTAAACCAAAGCCAGTGCCTGTCACACATGGGAATGGGAGTGGGAAAGATGGGGGCCATCCCCAGGGTCTCAGGTGATGCCTCAGGTTTAGCTTTTATATTTTTCAGATTCTGTGCTGCTTTAGTGTGTGGGTCTGAGCTTCACATCAGGGGATGGTGAGCTCTCTGCACAGAGCAGGGAGACAAAACAATTCCTTCTCTAGCTGGGGACCAAGGACAAATGATCCAAATCTCAGCCCAAGAGCATAAACAACGTGGGCTGAGGAGAGAAAAAGGAGAAGGATGGGAGTGCATAACCTAAAGCTGTAATTGGACAATTAACTCCAATATGGACCAAACTTATAAAAGGGAGAGACCCCGTAACTGGTGGTCCATTTTTTGTGGCCATTTTTGGGTTGTGCTGCCCAAGGTGGATCCACTGAAGCTCTTTATAAATCCCTGCTTTATTCTTTAGCTCCATCTAGTCTCTGTTCTAGGTCAGCCTTCACAAGGCATCACAGGTGTCTGCTGTGGCCAGGTGTCCCTTCAGCAGACAGCTGATGGGAATGGATTCAAACTGGAGTGTATGGAACGGAGAG
Organism: Chloropsis cyanopogon; assembly: GCA_013400585.1. NCBI lineage: Eukaryota > Metazoa > Chordata > Aves > Passeriformes > Irenidae > Chloropsis > Chloropsis cyanopogon. The sequence goes on along the minus strand of WEZZ01015464.1, from coordinate 54,387 downwards.
TAGGGTTAGATCAGCTATTAGCAAGAATTTTGTTCTGTGAGGGTGGTGAGGCACTGGCACCAGAGAAGTTGTGGCTGCCCCATCCTGGAAGGGCTCAAGTCCAGCTGGATGGAGCTCTGAGCAGCCTGGTCGAAGGGAAGGTGTCCCTGTATACAACAGCAGGGTTGGAACCAGATCATCTTTAAGGTCAACCCAAGCCATTCTACAGTTCTATGAAGAGGAAGGTGCTCATGACAAGACAGGAGCTGGGGTTGCCTAAGCCTGGCCAGTCTGGGGGGGAAGGTGGCTGCTGAATCCTCACTTCCCACAAGGGTAAAAACTGCCCTGGCAGCCTCCTGAGTGAGGTTTGCACCCACATCGTGGGCACGGGCCCTGGGGATCTCCATCCTCTGTTATCAGTGTTATCAGTGTTATCAGTGCTTCCTCTGGGCTCTGTGGGCACTGCAGGCGCAGCTCAGGCTCCTCCTGCTCTGCATCCCCTCCTGCACTCCCCAGCAGCAGCCTGCTCCACCCAAGCCATTGCAGCCCATCCTGCCTTGCCAAGCACCCAGAGCACAGCCAGACACAGAGAGGGCCAGGGGCCACTTCCCAGCAGCCCTGCCCCCACCCCACCCCACACCTGGGGGCCACAGAGCTGGAGGGGATCAAAGATCCTGCTACAACTGCAGGTAATCCATCCAGGCAAGCAGGCAGAGGGATTCACTCCCTGTGACAGACTTTACCTGGCTCCAAGAAGGAGAAACCTAAATCCTCTCCTGTATTTCCCCTCCACTCTCCAGTCCAGAAGATGAGATGTGACATTTGGCCAAGACCAAAAGGCAACGTTTAGGAGCATGCAGGGCTGGGCTGAGGAGAGCCCCGTGATGGAACGAGGGAGCCTTCACCCTCAGAAGCCCCAGACTGGTGGGTCAGGGGCAGAAGGGCTGTTGGAAAGGCATCCCAGGATCTTCCATTCCATCCCTCCAAGGGAGCTGGTTGAGATGGCTTCACCTCCTGCTCACCCATCACCCTGAGCTGCTGTCATGGCAACACATGCTTGGATTCAGGGAGGAGCAGGTACTTGTGCTTGTTTACCCAAGGAGGAGGCAGCATCCTGGCGTTCTGAGCAGGAGGGAAGGAGGGGAGCGAGGCAGCAGTCAGCAGGGGAGCTGGCAGACCTGGACCTGCATGGTGTGCAGCTCTGCACCTCCTGCCACCCACAAGAGGGGTGCAGCCTTCATCCCCTTTGGTTCTGCTGCTCGTGGCTGGGAGGTGTGCTCCTGGGGGTGGTGGCAGTCCCCACACCACGCTGGGACCCCACGTGAAGATGGGGTGACAGAGGCTGCACAGGACAAAACTGGGACGTGCTGGGTGCTCAGCACCAACCTTGCCCTCCAAACTGGGGACCACACCTCAGAAAGGTCCACAAAGCACAGACTGCCCACCCCACCAGGGCTCTGGCAGTGGCTCCTGCCTTCTCCAGCCATTTCCCAAGAGCAGCCCCAGGACACGGCACATCCAGCGTCACCCATGGACCACGAGAACAAGAACAAGCAGAGTGCAGAGCCTTTCCTTTGGATCCTCACTCTACCTGCAGGAGAAGCAGGCAGTGCTTTGATTTCAGAGCTCCTGAACCCAAAGAAGCCTGAGCAAGATATGTCCCCCTCCAAGAAACAGCTGCATGGGAGGCTGGTGAGCACCTACACCACCTCCACATGCCAGCCCCTGGAGAATGGGTGGGATCTCGCTTCCAGCAGCTCTCTGCATTCAGTGCCTCACTCCTGGGATAGCAGCACCAGCAGCAGTCCTGGCTCCCCTGGGTACAGAGGAGGCAGGAGCTGGGGGAAGAAAAGCTGTCTAGAAGCTCTAAAAGAGGCCCATGCTGGAGGGTTTGGAGTTGCCTCCAAACTTCCCTGATTTTCAAGAGATTTGGGTCCAGCCAGCCCATAGGAGAGACACAGGGTGGTCAGGAGGTTAGAGCAAGATGGGAGCTTGCCCCTGTGCTTCACACCATTCCCCTGCACACAGATCTTCTCACCAGGTTGAGCCTGCTGTGCTTCAGGCTTCATGCCAGACCTCAGGCTCAGAGCCAGACCCTCTCTGCCATCCCTAAATCCACTGGTCCAAACTCACACAAACCTTGCTTGAAGCTTGCTGACCTAACTAAACTCTGGAGAATGGGCAAAGCCAGATGGTTCCTTTGCTGCAGCCCTGCTGTCCACAGCCTAAGCAGAGGTTATTTTGGGGTTTGCTCACTATCACCAGAATGGCCTCTTTAGGAACACCTTAAGGAAAAGAAGAAGCAGGCAGGTGGGAGGCAGCAGTTATCACCCTGGTGTCCTGGCAGGCTCTCTCCATTTTCCCTGCTGTGAAATGGGCACTTGCACTTCCCAGAGGTCGATGAGAGCTTTTTCTGGGTATCATCCAGTGACGTTCATTTCATTCCTGGAAGCGATGCTCACAGGGGAGGGAAACCCAGCGTGGCACAAAGCAGTCATGGCTGATTCACCTGAGCATCCCAGGCCTTTTCCTGCAGCTCTGGTACAGGCAGGCCAGGTCTGGAGAGGCATCCTTTGGTAGCAGAAAACATCTGCTGCAGATGTCAGGGCGCTCCCCAGGGCTGATGGGTGGCTGCCTGGTGAAGTACACGTTTCCCCCTGGCATGACCTCTCCCAAAGTCAATATATTTGCTCCACATTTGATGCCTCCCATCCACAACACACAACTGAGAAAACCCCCTGTACAACAGAAGCTATCTTTGGAGGGAGCTAAAAGAAGGAGATGATCAATAATGCATGGACAAGGCAGCTCAGAGCTTTGTGGCACATGGACACCTCTCTGCAGGGCGCTGGGCAGACCCTCACAGTGGGGTTTTCCCCCTGGATGCCTTTGGCAGCTCTCTGCTCCCCATCTCCAGGAGAGCCTTAGGGAAACCACCTGTAAAATGGGCAGCAGCCAGAGCTGGATCTGCTGAGCCCCGAGTCCGCTCCGCCGGGAATTCAGGCAGCCAGCAGTGCAGCTGTGCCACTGTGTGCTTCCCTCCAACATCTGCCTGTCCTGCTCACTGAAAAAAAATCATGGAGCTGCCGCTAATTTCATTAGCAGGCCCGTCAAGCGGTTCATCAATCCATGATTTCCTGGCTTGCCGCCTTGAGGAAACAAGCGGGATCTGCTCTGAATTCACAAAGCCCTCCCCTGGGGTCATTTGTCTGAAGGCTTAAAATTTCCCGAGTGCATTATTATCTCGGATTAAAACTGGGGGAGGGAGGGAGGGGGCTTGATTGGTTTTTCTCCCCATCCCCGGGGGTGAGGCAGCCCTCCCTCAGCCGCCAGCAGCTCCCGAGCCGCGGCCGCAGCGGGGCCGTGCGGGGCCGTGCGGGGGCACGGGCGGAGCAGAGCTGCGGCGGAAGGGGCACGGGGAAACACTCGTGGAGGCGCTGCCGAAGGCTCGGCTCTCCGCTCCGGCGGGCTGCGAGCCCGCACCGAGGGTCCCGCATGCGGGGGTCCCACCCGCTCGCAAGGAGGGCCCCGCACTGAGGGTCCCCTCGCCCGCATGGAGGGTCCCGCCCGCAAAGACGGTCCCGCCTGGATGGTCGCCCTGCCCTAAGGAGGGTCCCGCCCGCAAGGAGAGTCCCGCACAGTCCCTCCTCCCGCCCGGAGGATGTCGCACTGAGGGTCCCTTGTCCCGCACGGGGATGTCGCACTGAATGTTAGAAACGGGATTCGCACTCCCGGTACTAAACTGATTTCAGCTTTATTTAAAAAGGCCTAAACCGTGGAGGTTCCCGGGTCCGCGGGTCGGATCGGCGCGTTCCCGGTCAGCGACGAGCAGGAGGGGCTGGAGAGCCGGCGCTGGGTCTTCTTCCTTGCGGCAGGGATGTTCCCGATGTCCAAAGGCTCGGCTTACTGACTTGGAGGTCCCCTTTTTAAACTGTTTTTTGTCCTTTTGGATTGGATCCTTCATTTCCATGAAGTTCCAGGTGTTGATTGGTTTACATTCCACCCAGGTTGACTGATTTTTGTTTGGGGGGGCGAGGATGCACTTCACTTAGGTGAGATACGGTAATTTCAGTACCGTATTTCTTTAAACCCCTTTTACAGCACAGTAACCACACCTTGTAACAGTATATGTTTAACAATTATTAGCCATTTTACAGCCGTTTCTAACCT
>WEZZ01015464.1:25118-39892 GCA_013400585.1 Chloropsis cyanopogon | reverse complement strand
TCCCCGGGCTGCCTCCGGAGCGCTCCGGCTTTTCAAACGCAAAGGCGGGGCAGCGGGCGCGGCGGCCGGGCAGCACCGGCGGTGGCAGCGGCGACAGGGCACACGCACACACCCGGGTGTCTGTCACCGCCCCGAGCAGCAAGGCACACTCCAGAGGAGCTGCCAGCAGCCAGCGTTGTGTCTGGGGATGAAAGGGGAGGAGGAAATGTGTTGCTCGGGGATGCTCCTTCTCCCCCCACCCATCACCTCCCCGGGGGCTGAGGGGCCCCAGACAAGCCCAGGACAGTGCCCAGATGGAGATCACAGCCGTGCCGAGCTGCTCTGTGTCCAGTGACCCGAGTGCCCGCGGTGAAGGGTCACTGTGCACCCAGGGACAGGCACAGCCAGCACCCCCAGCGGGGCTCAGGTCCTGCCACCCCGGGGGATGTGCCTGGATTGCTCCCAGGGCTCTGCTCCCAGCCCCTGCCCTGGGGAACAGCAAAGATGGTGATGATTTCCCTGCTCCACAGGCTGCGCCACAGCTACTGCTGGGATGGAAAACTGGGAAAAGTAGACACATTTTAAGGTTAAAATTGATTTTAAAATTGACCAGACACATCCACTTACCTCTTCTGCTGGCAGCAGGGGACCGAAAGTGCTGCTCTGGAGTCCCATCAAAGAGAGCTGCAGAGTTTGAAGGTGGTCATGAAATGCACCTTTCACCAATTTCTGCCCTCTTATTTTGCTCAGGAAGTCATTCTAATGCCTAGTTAGCAACAAATCTGCATCCCCGAGGCAATAAGGAAGAGGTCAGTTTTTCTGCTCTCCCTGCAGGATGTAACCATTTGCAGGGGCTGAGGCTGGATCCATCCCTGACAGGCACAGGGAGTCCTGCACCTTGTGCAGGGCTGATCTGAAAGCACCAGCACCAGCAGTCTCTTTTATCTTTGCTATCAAAGGTTTACCTTTTACTTTCCCCTTCAAAGCCTTAAATCCCACTTGTTCTGATCTCACTGAGCACCCACGCAGCAGGGAGTCCAAAGGAAGAAGCCGAATCTCTCAGCCCTGGCTGGGGCTGTGAGCACCCAGCAGCACAGGATGCCACCCTGCCCTTGTCCCCACATCTCAGACTCCAGGTGAGGAGCACTGGCAGCAATGTGTCCCCCTTCCAATTCTCTTTCTGCTCCCTGCCTGCAGCTGCCTCCAAAGGGAACATGGGAACTCCAGGAGCTGCTCCCTCGAGCACCATCGTGCACAAAACACTTTATTTGCTGTTCAGTCGCTGTGGCAGTGGCCCTGGGGACACCCAGCCCTGCCACGTGTGCTGCCTTGGGACAAAGCAGCCAGGCGGAGGAGGAGGCAAGGAAGAGAAAAAAGGAAATAAAAGCATCACAGTCCAAGAGGGACAGCATTAACCAGAAGCTTTTCTCCTCAAGATTCTCCCTCAGCCAGGGCAGCTGGGGCTGAGACACCCACGAGCAGGTCCCAGTCCTGCTGCCAAGGGAATAAACCTTACCTGTTCCCACTTACTGGGACATCAGGATCAGACTCCACAGAAAAGAAACATGTCCAGAACACACAGAGTTTATTAAAATATGCATTTTGTGGTCAGCATTTCCAGATTTACATCAGTATCTATGCCTTACATAGAAGTCATATTGTATCTTCCACAACCTGCCAGTGAGAACACGTCCAGTCTGACCACCTCTCCCTCCAAACACCTTCAAGTCACACTTCGAAGGTGATGTGCCTTCCCAAAGTCATCCCTTCTCACCCTAAAACACAGCTTAAAATAAACCCCAAACACAAGCTTCCTCCAAAACCACCACACTAACACCTCTCAAAGGAGAGAAAGCAGACAATTTACCTCATTTCCTGGCCCTACTCACACCCCCCTTTACATAAGAGTTGGGCCAGGTCCTCTGGTGACCCCGACCACAAGCCACAGGAGCCACCTGTCCTGCACATCCCCCCTGCCACAGCCCAGCACACCGAGCCCACCACACCACCCTGGCTCTCGTCTGCAATAAAGCCCAGAGCTCTCCTCAGCTCAGCCATCAGCCAAGGTTCAGACCTGCAATTACTCTGGGACAGGTATTTATTAGTCACTGTCCAGCTGCCAGATTTACAGTCACGGCCGCTTGATGCGGTGTCAAGCAGAAAACACCCGAGCACGGATGTCTGTAAATAAGCTACTGGGACATCTGGATGACATGTAGATCCAGCTATAATTAGGTACAGGTGACACAGAGAGGTCCTGTTAAGCCTTGCCAAAACCTGCCCCCAGGGCCTGCATGCACAACTCCAGCAGATGTGCTGGATGAACCACCAAAAACATCTCAAAGTCACCTCAGAATCGAGTGTTACTAAACTCTGGAGGAGGAAACAAACAGAAAAGCTGTTAAACTGAGCTTGTTTACAGCTAAAGAGCATCTGGGTCAGGAATTTCTCTTGCACCATCACTGAAGTTGCAGCTCGGCAGCAAGATCTGGGAGAGACACTCCTCCACTCCCCTCTGCCACGGGAGCCTAACAAATATCTATTTTTCCTGACCTTTCTGGTGCTATCACTGTTGCTATGAGGTTTTATAATCCAGAGAGCCACCACGGGAAGGTTTCCCATGTAAACCTCTCTGGGAAAGAGCCAAGCCCCTGGATAAGCCCAGATGTCAGCCAGGCTCGTACAGTCCCTTGGGATCTGAGCAACTGCAAACCTGCTGTGGCTGCAGGGGTGGGAGCTCCTGGCCCCCCCAGCTCCATTCCTGGAGAGGGGCTGGGGCACAGGAGAGCTGGCAGTACCACCTCCACCAAACAGCAGCGGCACAAGGAAGAAAAGAAAACCCAGCAGAAGTTTAGAAACACTCAGTCACTCTACAGAAGAGGAGGAACAGACCACAGCAGTTGGCTGAGAACTTTTATGAGGTCAGAGCTGAGATCTCCAAGGTGGGATGTGGCCAGGGGAGCGGGCCCACCCCAGGCTGTGACTGTAACAGGGCCCCACGTCCACAAACACCCCGTGCCTCGGGTTTGCATCTCCTCTGGCAGCCTGAGGGCAACTGCACAGAACAGACACCCCCTGTGTCAGCCACCAAGCTCTCAGGAGACCTCAGCTCTTCACAGCAGCTTCTCACACCTTCACTGTCTTCAAGGCCTGAAGGACACACATTCTTGAGGGCCCACAGTGCAAAAAGCAGTCCTAGTCAAGAGAAAAGAGTTTCACTGCTGGCAAGTACACGAGAAATGCTCCTCTCCCTGCCCTCAGCCACCCTGCCAGGGCGAGCAGGGGAGGCTGGGCACGGGCTGTCATCTTCTGAGCCAGAGCCAGGTGTTGATGAGGCAAGCAGAGATCATCACAGAGTACACCAGGGCCTCCTTCTGTCTCCAGGCGTGGCACTGCTCCTCCAGCACACGCAGCCTCCCCGAGATCCTCGCCAGCTGCAAGGGAAGCAGCGGGCCACTGTCAGCACCCCAGAAGCATGGGACAGCAAGGGAGGGACAGGTGGGAGCTGCTGCCTCCCTCAGGTCCTCCTTCTCTAGAGCAGCAGCTACCTTTGTGCGGGAGGAGCGGCAGCAGGTGCTTCAGGAAAAGATTCTCCCCATCAGAGAGCATCTGAGCCCCTCTCACTGCCACCACAGGGGTCTGGCTGGGTCCTTCAGCCCCTCGGGATAGGAGTTTGATGGATCAACACACGTCAGTCCTCTCCTTAAGGCAGGACCAGTCTGACAGCACCAGCCCAGAAGGACTGAGCAACTGCCCCCTGCAGCCTCCTCACCATCCCCCGGGGTTTTCCCAGCAAACATCTGCAGCCCTGTCTCACCTGCCTTCTCATTGCTGCCATCTCCGTCACCCCGGCCTCCTCCACGGTGCTCTCTGCAGCTGCCATGGGCTCCTGGGGGCTGGGAAAGGAAAGCAGAGATGCAGGAGGACAAGAAGTGCTCGTGGGGGGGCAGCTGACCCCCAGAAATGCAGCGCTGCCACGGGGAGCTGAGCCAGGCAGGGAGTGTGTCCCCAGGCTGTGCTGCACCAGGAGAAAGCCAACAGCACCTGCACAGCACCCACTCATCTCCTCCTAACCCCCATCATGCACAGTGGTGTCCCCAGCATGCACCCAGAGTGATCAGGACAGGCAGCACACCCCAAGACAGGCAACAGGAAACACATGGAACAGAGAGAAAACATGTCTACTAAGGCTCCATTCTCTGCAGCCCCAGGAATTCATTGCTAAAACATCTTCAGAGCCAGCCAGGTAAACAGGTATCACAGGACAGTGCTGAAATAAAGGGTGATCCCACTACATCAGCAGGTGAGGGAGCTGCCATCAGCCGGAGGGAGCTATCACTGTCTGCTCTTGTAGCAAATTTTACCTGCAATATGAAACATAAAGAAGCAACCCAAATGTTCACCACTTTCCTCCCTCCCTGGAAACACAGGGGCCCCCACTGGAATGAGCTGCTGCACTGGCAGGGGCAGCACAGACCACTGATCTCCAGGGCAGTCCCTGGAGGCACAGCCTCACTGCAGGGTCCACACCACTGAGCCACAAAATAAAGTAGATCCACAGTGAGAAAAATATAAATTCCTGTCATCATAGGTTACAGCCCAAAGTCAGCTGTTCTATAAGCAGAACTCCCCTGTGCACACCAATAATTCACACAGGCACTCACTGATCCCACAGGGGTTAACAAGCCCCTAACCCCACTCCTTGGAGACCCTGGGGAGGAGAGGGTGTTTAAACCTCTTTGCAACATGATGCTGATCTCACTGAAGACAAGCCAGAAGAGCACGTGGAGATTCACTGAATCCCTGTCTGAAACTCCATTTGTGAGATAATACCTCCACGAAATGTAGCTGCAGTGTAAAATGACAGTCACAACAGAAAGAAAATGCAATTTTCCCCAGTAGAGGACCATGAAAAAAGGACACATCCTGCAGCTTTTGACTCAAAATCCAAGTTGATACAGGTGAACACCCTTTACAGTAGGACTAGAAATTGCCTGCTGGTGACTCATACCCTTCAAGAGGTCAGCCAGATATTCCAGTCCCTGTCTGAGACCAGACTTTGCTAAAATTTCAGCACAAACAAGTCAGCACAGTATTTTTGTTTCTTTTATTGTTGCATAGGGGTACAAAGCTGTCATTTTGGAGGGATGTGTGCATCTGAAGGGATGTAAAGTACTAAGAAGAGGTGTTTGAGGGTGGCTGGTTTCAAAGGGAGACCAAGGCCTGGGGAGAAGCCCCAGAGTCATCCCACTGCATTACAGCAGCTCTGCAGCTACCATGGCCTGAATGTCCTCCACTGCTGGAGGGAGGAGGTCTTTTGTAGCCACTAACCAGATCTCTTGGTCATTAAGAAATTAAAAAGATGTTTGAAGACAGCCTCAGCCTACAGCTTTTAAGAGCAGAGACATCACTTTGGATCCTCAGCCAGCAGCAGCCAGCTGGGGAGGGAAGGCAGGACGTGCCACTGATGATGGATGTGATGATGGATGCTGGTTCTCCTCCCTTTCTGCCTGGAGGCTTGGCTCAAGGAGAATGAGAAGTATTTAGATGTTCCTCCAGGTGCTCAGCAGCCTTAGAGCAGTGGGGACACCTTAAGGCTGCAAGGATGACTTTGAACAAAGAGAATTTTCTGCAGTGGCACAGGTAAGGGTGGTGGAGATGGTTCCTCCAGCACATCTGGAGGGACTGAGGCCACTGCACACCTGCTCCAGGGGGCACAAAGGGACACCACACCCTGGCCAGGGGCACTGGCTGTGGGATGAGTGCAGCCAGCTCTTGGCCACTAATTAAGTGTGGCCAAGACACAGCCAAAGGTGCTGGGAGCCTGCAGGAGAGGCTGTCTCAGGGACAGCACCTGGGCCAGGCATCTGCTCTGGATTTCTATTCCCTTCACACACCCCTCTCCAACAAGCTCTGAAAGCACACAGAAAAATGAGTCCTTGCTTAGCAGCAAACCCCCAGCAATGCCACAGCAGCACTGGGTCACTCAGGGTGCCCAGGGACTGGGGTTAGGCTGAGCAGCAGGCTCAAGCCTGGCTGGGTTAGTGAGGTGCACCAAGGCCTGGCACCAGAGCTGGCAGACAGGACAGGTGAGAAAGGAAGTCCAAGGCAGCCATGCGGGACCATCCTGCAGCCCAGAGCTGACAGAGCTGATGCCAGGCAGAGGCCAGTCCCTGCAGAGTGACAGAGAGCTGGCTCAGGACAGGCCGAGGTCACCTGGACGGCGCTGGGTCTCGCAGAGAGTCCTGGACACGGTGGAAGAGCACCTGGCCCAGCAGGTACATGGTCTGGAAGATGTTCTGCACGGAGTAGATCCTGCCTGCCTCCGTGAGGAGGGGGAGTGGGGCACTGGGAGCAGGCAGGGGACACGAGTCTGGCCTGTGTGCACACACAATCACGCCTGTTACTCCCTGGTCTCGCACGACAGGGCACAGCCTGGCACCAGGCACTGCCCCTCATCCCTCCAGCAGCTCCAAGCATCTCTGGGCAATGCCACTAGCACCCAGACCCCGATGGCATCAGCTGGGAGAACCCTCTCCTCCACCTGATTCCTCCAAAGCCAACCATGGCTGTGTGCCATGCTGCTCTCCTGCCACCCAGGAGACCTCTGGACTTCAAGTGGGACAGAAGTCCCTGCTCCAGGATTAGCTCAGAGACAATTTCCCCACTGCAGGGACTCTGGAGCCCAAGGCCATGAGCAGAGGCTGGGGAACAACACAGCTGCCTTTAAAACAGCCCAGCACAAACATCTCTGGCACCAAAGGCCATGTTCCTCTCAGGGATGAGCAGGACTCGCCAGGCACTGCATTGCTCCGATTTGGATCCCCCAAGCCCCTCCCAGGACACCAGAGAGCTCCAAACAGCCCAGAGAGAGGAGATGCTGCTCCCCACCCGCCCTGGGTGACCCTGGGCCCGTACTCACCCCTCCTGCTGCTGTCCTGGGCTATGCAAGGCCAGCTGGGCACTGTCACTCGGGGTCCTGTCCCTCCGTGCCCTGCTGCTGTGGTGACCCTGTGGGAGTCAAGCACAACCACGTCAGCACGGAGCTGAGCCCAGCCTGGGGCTCTGTGTGGGCTGCAGGGCCAGGGCCCACCAGCACGGGGAGAGCACTACAGGAGCCCCAGCCTGGTGACCTGGGGCTGGTGGAGGAGGGGACACATGCTCAGAGCAGACAGAGGGACCCCAGCACGAGCCTGCTGATCTGAACTCCAGCCAGATCAAAAACCCCAAACCTAACCCACCCAGGATCAGCTCTCCAGTTTCAGGGAGGTTACAGCACTTGAGGAGGCAGAGCAGCAGCTCCAGCAGCCAAACCAAGTCTTTGCCTGTCCAAGCCTGGGACCTCTCTTTGGAAGTGTCTCACACAAGGTTAAAATCTGCTTTTGGCTCTGGCCCCAGAACCCTTTACACTGCTGTGATGAACCAGCTCTGCCTCATACTTCATCAAGAAGAAAAACAGGGCTTAAAAAGCAGCAGCAGCCAGTGGTGGGACTGCACCTACCTCAGCCTAGCCCCTGCCCACAAAATGCAGCAGCAGATATGGCTGGATCAAGGTGCCAGCACACAGGTGTGCACTGTTCTGGGGCAGAAAGAGATCCCACCATCCCTACCCCCTCACTCCTGGGGCCTCCTGGAGGATGAATCCTGGCTTGGGGTGGTAACAGCTATCTGGAGAACCCTAAATTTGGGATTGCTCCCGTTGCCCACCCCAGGCCCCCGTCCCTGCCCGTACGGTACCGATCACTTGCGGCGCTGGGAGCTGGCTCTGCTGCCTGAGGGCAGGAAAGGGAGGGCCCCAGAGGGGTCTGGGGACACGTGCACCACAACAGAGGGGACCTTCCTCGGCTGGGTCAACAGCACTGGCCTCAAACTGGTGTCAGATATCTCTACAGAAAGGAGAGAGGCAAGAATTAAGCCAAGCCGAATGGCCACAGGAGAGAGAAGAGAGATACACCCCCGTGGAGAGTCAAGCCTGTGTCTAGTGCCACATGGACACCATGCCCTGGGTTTTTTGGACAGCCCAGAGAGGCAGAGCCACTGCCTCAGGACAGCAAGGTTCCAAAGCTGTTTGTCAAAGACAGGGCCAAAAGTCCTGCTTCCCAAAGCAGGGACCCTACCAAAGGCCAAGGGGGAACTGCAAGAGACAGCTCCCTCTTGGGAACTGGGGACAGGGACAGCTGCCCCTTTGCCTCCACATTCTGCTCCTCACCTGTTGGAACTAAGGCCCCTCCAGACTTCTCTTGGTGACCTTTGCCCACCTCTTCCCAAGCCATCCACCATCCTGCCCTACGTTCCTGAAGAGAAGTGCATTATCCTGCATTTTCTGCCCCCATCCTCTCCTCTAGCAAAGCAAACAAAAGGGGGGTTTATAAAGGGGTTCTACTCCCTGGGATGCTGCAGTGCCCCACCAACCTTCAGCCACCCTAAAAGACAACCCAGGGCTTTACCAGCCAGAGAAATCCGATCAGGGATGTGCATCTGGAAGGAGGCAGGGACATCCTCTGTCACTGCCCTCCTGTCCCCAGGGCTCTCTGCCACCTTCAGCCTGCTGGGAACCTGCATCCTTTGGTTGATGGCCTCTGTGAAGAGCAGGTCACAGCGCACCCGGTGCAGGTCCAGCCCCCAGAGCGGCCACATCTGTGGGTGCAGAAGAAGGGATTACAAATTATCACACCCCTGATAAGTCACAGCTGTGCTAATGACCAAACAGGAACAGCCTTGCCCTTAATGGGTCACAGCTGGGACTAATAAAGAGCAGAGTGATAAAAGGGGTGGGTTGGGTAGTCAGGAAGAGCCTGGAGGAAGAGGACCTTGAGGAGGTAGAGGAGCCCTGAGGAAGAAGGAATGATTCAGAGAGACACAAGGAAGAGATCTGCTGCTGCAGAAGATCTGCTGTGAGGTAAGTCTGGGCCTGACAGAGTTAGAGCCTGCAGTCATAGTCAAGCCAGGTAAAAGCCCGAGGTCAGAGGCAGCAAGGAAATCCTTGCAGCCACATTCCAGCAGGAATAGCCAGCAGAGTCTGTCAAAGAAGCCAACAGTAGGAGCTTGCTGTAGTCAGCGTCAGGATGGCTGAGCTGTAAAGGAGAATAAACTGAGACTCTTTTCATGTTGTTAATGAGAGTCTGTGTCTTGGCTCATTCCTACCCCTAATGAGAGCTGTACTCCAACACACATCTCTGCAGGTGTCCTCAGGCGTCCTGGGGTTGCACACAGAGGGAAAGAAAGCTGCAAAGTGGCACCAGGAGCAGCACTTCCAGAAGTGCCAACAGCAGCTCTTGTTGCACCGTCACAGGGGCAGCACAACGTGCTGTAAGAAGCTAATATGCAGAAACAACCCAGCAGACACTGCAGGAGCTGTCTGGGAGGAGGGGATGTCCCCCAGTGCCCAGCTGGCAGGGACAAGGCTGCAGGTGGCCTGGGAGCCACATATGAGCTTTGCACCCACTGCCTCAACTATAGCAAGGAAAGGGCTCAGCACACAGTTCAGTGTACCCTAAAAACTAGTGGAAAAACATTATTTTCCATCCAGAAATAACATTTTTTGGATGGCTGGGATCACATTTCTGTGTTCATGTACACCTTTGACAAAAAGAGAGGTTTTCTGAAAGCAAAACACACTTTTTTGGTGGTGGGCTTCCAGGTTACCCCAGGAGAGGCTTTGGTGCTCAGTTTTTCTCCACACACACACGATCACTGCAGCATCCCCAGGGCCATACCCCACTCCCCCCATGATGCAGCACTCCCTGGGTAACCCACATCCAGCCAAGCATGGACTGTGCCCTGAGCAGAGCTGCCAGATGCTGAACCACCCTCCCAGAGGGGAAAGAAAACCACCCATCCCCTTCCTCAGCTGGGAGCAGAGCCCCCAGCTCAGCTTTCTCCCAGGTGGGNCCTGAGCAGAGCTGCCAGATGCTGAACCACCCTCCCAGACGGGAAGGAAAACCACCCATCCCCAGCTCAGCTTTCTTCCAGGTGGCACCAAGGAGGGACACAGCCCCCAGCTCTCACTGCTCCTGGGAGCAGCAGGACCAGGACATGGACACTACCTGGGGCTTTGCAGCTCTCAGGACACACAGTGGCCCTGTGCCTCAGTTTCCCTTTTGCCAAGTCCCAGGGTTTTCAGAAATGCTCTGGGGGCACAATGTCCCAAGAGTTTCATTGAGCCACACAAGAAGAGGGCAATCAATGTGCATTTTTGGGAGAGCAGCCCCAAAAGCCACCTTCCTGGTTCCCAGCATAGGCACTCTTTATGCTTTCCCAAAAAGCTGTAGCTGAGGAGAAAACCCCAACAAGTGAGAGGTGCTGAGGCTGGAAGACCCCAGCCTAATCCCCGTGCTGCCCAGGCACTCCAAACATGCACAGCACCCTGCACCCTCCTTGCTGGCACCTTTTGATCTCACTGTGCCCAAAAAGATCCTTCTTTGCTTCTAGAAAAAAAATCTCCACCCTAAGAGGGGCCAGCAGCAGCCAGGGCTGCCCACCACCCTCCTCCAAAGGGAACTTTGGACCCTCTCACCTTCCCCAGCCCCCTGCAACCCTTTAGGAGAGAGGAGCAGAAGGAAATCCCTGGGGAAGGATCACAGGACCTGTCCCCTGCAGCTGCCAGGCCTTGACTCTGGGTACAGGAGGGTGGCAGAACCAGNCCCAAAAAGATCCTTCTTTGCTTCTAGAAAAAAAATCTCCACCCTAAGAGGGGCCAGCAGCAGCCAGGGCTGCCCACCACCCTCCTCCAAAGGGAACTTTGGACCCTCTCACCTTCCCCAGCCCCCTGCAACCCTTTAGGAGAGAGGAGCAGAAGGAAATCCCTGGGGAAGGATCACAGGACCTGTCCCCTGCAGCTGCCAGGCCTTGACTCTGGGTACAGGAGGGTGGCAGAACCAGCTCAGCACCTGCCACAGCCAGCACTGCCAGTGATCACTCACCTCGTGCTGCTGCCTCCTCCTCTGCCATTAAAAGCCTTTTAATTACACAGGGATTTGCCCAGCATCAGTGCTGATTGCCTGCTTGCAGCCTTGCAGACACTGCATCCCTGTCCCTGCATTGGGGCTGTCCTGGAGGCACTGCTGGGGACCCAGGAGAGCCCCNGTTGGAACTAAGGCCCCTCCAGACTTCTCTTGGTGACCTTTGCCCACCTCTTCCCAAGCCATCCACCATCCTGCCCTACGTTCCTGAAGAGAAGTGCATTATCCTGCATTTTCTGCCCCCATCCTCTCCTCTAGCAAAGCAAACAAAAGGGGGGTTTATAAAGGGGTTCTACTCCCTGGGATGCTGCAGTGCCCCACCAACCTTCAGCCACCCTAAAAGACAACCCAGGGCTTTACCAGCCAGAGAAATCCGATCAGGGATGTGCATCTGGAAGGAGGCAGGGACATCCTCTGTCACTGCCCTCCTGTCCCCAGGGCTCTCTGCCACCTTCAGCCTGCTGGGAACCTGCATCCTTTGGTTGATGGCCTCTGTGAAGAGCAGGTCACAGCGCACCCGGTGCAGGTCCAGCCCCCAGAGCGGCCACATCTGTGGGTGCAGAAGAAGGGATTACAAATTATCACACCCCTGATAAGTCACAGCTGTGCTAATGACCAAACAGGAACAGCCTTGCCCTTAATGGGTCACAGCTGGGACTAATAAAGAGCAGTGTGATAAAAGGGGTGGGTTGGGTAGTCAGGAAGAGCCTGGAGGAAGAGGACCTTGAGGAGGTAGAGGAGCCCTGAGGAAGAAGGAATGATTCAGAGAGACACAAGGAAGAGATCTGCTGCTGCAGAAGATCTGCTGTGAGGTAAGTCTGGGCCTGACAGAGTTAGAGCCTGCAGTCATAGTCAAGCCAGGTAAAAGCCCGAGGTCAGAGGCAGCAAGGAAATCCTTGCAGCCACATTCCAGCAGGAATAGCCAGCAGAGTCTGTCAAAGAAGCCAACAGTAGGAGCTTGCTGTAGTCAGCGTCAGGATGGCTGAGCTGTAAAGGAGAATAAACTGAGACTCTTTTCATGTTGTTAATGAGAGTCTGTGTCTTGGCTCATTCCTACCCCTAATGAGAGCTGTACTCCAACACACATCTCTGCAGGTGTCCTCAGGCGTCCTGGGGTTGCACACAGAGGGAAAGAGAGCTGCAAAGTGGCACCAGGAGCAGCACTTCCAGAAGTGCCAACAGCAGCTCTTGTTGCACCGTCACAGGGGCAGCACAACGTGCTGTAAGAAGCTAATATGCAGAAACAACCCAGCAGACACTGCAGGAGCTGTCTGGGAGGAGGGGATGTCCCCCAGTGCCCAGCTGGCAGGGACAAGGCTGCAGGTGGCCTGGGAGCCACATATGAGCTTTGCACCCACTGCCTCAACTATAGCAAGGAAAGGGCTCAGCACACAGTTCAGTGTATCCTAAAAACTAGTGGAAAAACATTATTTTCCATCCAGAAATAACATTTTTTGGATGGCTGGGATCACATTTCTGTGTTCATGTACACCTTTGACAAAAAGAGAGGTTTTCTGAAAGCAAAACACACTTTTTTGGTGGTGGGCTTCCAGGTTACCCCAGGAGAGGCTTTGGTGCTCAGTTTTTCTCCACACACACACGATCACTGCAGCATCCCCAGGGCCATACCCCACTCCCCCCATGATGCAGCACTCCCTGGGTAACCCACATCCAGCCAAGCATGGACTGTGCCCTGAGCAGAGCTGCCAGATGCTGAACCACCCTCCCAGAGGGGAAAGAAAACCACCCATCCCCTTCCTCAGCTGGGAGCAGAGCCCCCAGCTCAGCTTTCTCCCAGGTGGGACCAAGGAGGGACACAGCCCCCAGCTCTCACTGCTCCTGGGAGCAGCAGGACCAGGACATGGACACTACCTGGGGCTTTGCAGCTCTCAGGACACACAGTGGCCCTGTGCCTCAGTTTCCCTTTTGCCAAGTCCCAGGGTTTTCAGAAATGCTCTGGGGGCACAATGTCCCAAGAGTTTCATTGAGCCACACAAGAAGAGGGCAATCAATGTGCATTTTTGGGAGAGCAGCCCCAAAAGCCACCTTCCTGGTTCCCAGCATAGGCACTCTTTATTCTTTCCCAAAAAGCTGCAGCTGAGGAGAAAACCCCAACAAGTGAGAGGTGCTGAGGCTGGAAGACCCCAGCCTAATCCCCGTGCGGCCCAGGCACTCCAAACATGCACAGCACCCTGCACCCTCCTTGCTGGCACCTTTTGATCTCACTGTGCCCAAAAAGATCCTTCTTTGCTTCTAGAAAAAAAATCTCCACCCTAAGAGGGGCCAGCAGCAGCCAGGGCTGCCCACACCCTCCTCCAAAGGGAACTTTGGACCCTCTCACCTTCCCCAGCCCACTGCAACCCTTTAGGAGAGAGGAGCAGAAGGAAATCCCTGGGGAAGGATCACAGGACCTGTCCCCTGCAGCTGCCAGGCCTTGACTCTGGGTACAGGAGGGTGGCAGAACCAGCTCAGCACCTGCCACAGCCAGCATTGCCAGTGATCACTCACCTCGTGCTGCTGCCTCCTCCTCTGTCATTAAAAACCTTTTAATTACACAGGGATTTGCCCAGCATCAGTGCTGATTGCCTGCTTGCAGACACTGCATCCCTGTCCCTGCATTGGGGCTGTCCTGGAGGCACTGCTGGGGACCCAGGAGAGCCCCACACCATCCCCACCACCCTGCCCAGCCCCAACCCAAAGATCTCATCACACACACACTCCTGCTTCTCCCAAAACCCCAAAGAAATGGGATTTTTGCAGGCATCCCCTACTCAAAAACAGGGCAGTAATTCCTGGGATGGTCCCAAAATGTGTCAGTCCCACAGGAGAAAGCTGCATCAGAGCCCCAGCCAGGGTGCACAGCCAAGGACACCACCAGGCTTCTCCTTCCCATCCATGGTGCTTCAGAGGAGCAAACACCCTGTGCTGCATTCCCAGGCTGTTCTCTGGGAAACCAGCACGTATTAATAACAGTAAATCTGGAGAGGGCAGATCTGGTCATTTTCTAATCACCTGTGAAACCACTGCAGCTCCCAAGGAACACAGGGATGGGAGGGGCTGAGAAGCAAGCTCTGAGACTAAGCTATTAAGAAAGGAGAAAAAAAAAAATCAGCTGTCAAAACTCATAAGAACAAAATGCTTAAGTGGCTGGATTTCCTCCTTTAACTTTCTTTAGGGCTTTTTCGAGCTCTTGCCAAGCACCCCCCACTCGCCTGGAGAGGCTCAGCCTCTGCTTTGGCACTTCTCCTTGGATTTGCAGTGACAGGGAATTTCCGGCTCACTAAACCAGAGTAGTTTTAAGTCCTGCAAGCCAGGCAAACCTGCCCTGGGGAGGGAAACGCCACAACCTCCCTCTCTCTGTCCCTCTCCAACGCAGGACACCCCAAACAAGGCAGGCGGGGGACCAGCCTGATCCGGCACACCCCGTTCGCCTCTCGCGGTGGGGAGCTGCAAGGGGCCGTGGGTTTGGTCCCAGCTCTGCCCTCCGGCTCGGGGATGCGCCTTGTCCCGGCAGGGAAGGGGGCACCGGCAGGGAAAGGGCTCCTCACCCGGCTCGGGGCGAGCCCGCTGTCCCGGGATGGCTGCGGGCTCCCCGGGCGCTGAGGGGACACACGGCCGGGGAAGGCACAGGGGGGTCCCGCACCCTCCCGGTGGGGACAGCCCGGCCCTGCCCCGGGACACGCTGCAGCAGCTCCCGCCGCCCGCAGAGCCCCGGCCCGGCCGTGCGAAGGGACACGGGGGACACTGCTGGCCAGGGGAGGGGCACTTACTTTTTTTCGCAGACCGACGCAACTTGTCGGACCTGTAAACAGCCGCGCCCGCTGACGGGACGGG
>WEZZ01015464.1:14297-25001 GCA_013400585.1 Chloropsis cyanopogon | reverse complement strand
CGGTAATTAGCCCAGGCTCCGGCATCCAGCCCGGCTCCCTCGGTAATTAGCCTAGCCCCCGGTAATGACCCTGGCCCTCCGGTAATTAGCCCAGCCCGCGGTAATGAGCCCGGTCCCCCGGTAATTAGCCCAGCCCGCAGTAATGAGCCCGGCCCCCCGGTGTCCAGCCCACCCCCNCCCGGCCGTGCGAAGGGACACGGGGGACACTGCTGGCCAGGGGAGGGACACTTACTTTTTTTCGCAGACCGACGCAACTTGTCGGACCTGTAAACAGCCGGCCCCGCTTTTCATGTTGTTAATGAGAGTCTGTGTCTTCCCGCAGTGCTGATTGCCTGCCCATAATGACCCTGGATGAGCCCGGCCCTCCGGTAATTAGCCCAGCCCGCGGTAATGAGCCCGGTCCCCCGGTAATTAGCCCAGCCCGCAGTAATGAGCCCGGCCCCCCGGTGTCCAGCCCACCCCCCGGTAATTAGCCCGGCCCCGGTGTCCAGCCCGGTCCCTCCTCGTTTAAAGCCCCAGCCGGTCATTAACGCGTTGCGACTCATCCTGGTGCCATCGCCCCCGGGAGCCCCCCTGTCCCCAGCCCTGCGCCCTAGAACGCAGGGGTCGCTCTCGCCAGGGGCAGAAGCAAACCCAGGACCTTCCCCGTGTCCCCAAAGCCCGCAGCCCCGGGGCCGCCCTGTGCCGGAGCTCATCTCTGCCCTCCGCAGCGATAAATGATCCCTTTGGGATTAACGGTACTTTTAAACACTTCTGAATGGGGACAGGGTCCAAGACCTGACCGTAAAATCTGGGTTTGAAAGGATTTAAAATAAATCCCCCGCTGCCCTAGTCTTGCTATTTAAAGGGGATTATCTAAGGGGTTTAGGAGCACACAGAGGACAGCAGGACAACCCGTGCACCTCAATCCCCTCAAGGACCCTCAGAAAACCTTCCTGCATCTCACCTGCTGGTAGCTCGGGGCTGGCAGGACACCCCTCAGGTTTCTCAGAGGGTGCACCACACGCCCAGGTGAAGTTCAGGGCTCCAGTTGGATGTATGGGGTTCACTCCCAGACACTCCCATCCTCACTGGGGACGGTCCTGCAGCCGTGGCAGGGGTTATTGGTGTCACTGTCCCCCACAACACCCTTTGTGGGAAAAAGCCACCCTATGCCACTCAGACAGTGAGGGTTTTTTAATAAATACCTTTTTTTTTTTTTTTTTTTTTTTTTTTGCACAGAAATATACCAAGTTTTACAGAATACAAACTGCAGGGATAATGACCGAGCATCAAAGACAGAGGATGCTGAGCACCCTTGTGTCTCCCTCCAGTGTTCTCTAGCTCTGGTCCTGTCAGGTGTCCCCATAACCCCGACCTGCTAAGGCTGGGGAGGGGACAGACGAGGTGCCAGCATGTCCTGCCCCAGGAGCAGCCACGCTGGGCAAGCCTCAGCTCTGGGCTGAGGGCAGCAGCTGTGAGAGGATCACTGGGGCCGGGCGGGATGCAGGCTGCTGATGGATGGACAATAGCCTTTGGTGCTGGTGGAGAGACTGGTGCTGGGTGAACACCGGGGGGTGGCAGTGCTGGGAGCTGCTGGGGGCTGGGAGCACAGCCCTTGTGTCAATGCATCAGACATGACTGGGGAAGGACTGTCCTGCTGCCTGGACCCTATAGGCAGCTGCCCAGGGAGAGGGGACACTGATCCCACAGCAAAGCACCTGGCTCTGCCCTGCACGGGCAACACAACCACCTGAGCAGGGCAGGCCCTGCTCCTGTCAAGGCATGGTCTTGTGGCTCCCACCTGTCAGCAGGACTTCCATGCCACAGCCCTGGACACCAAACACTCAGCCCACCCAAGAGGTCAGGTGAGAGTGGGGTCTTGCGTTCCATTTTACCTGCTCTGCAGGACAGAGAGCCCCAAAGAGAGGGGCCAGCAGGGCAGAGAGGTTTGGGGTAGGGAGAGGGGAGGTTTGGCCTGTCTGCAGGCTCTCACCTCTGGGGCAGACACCAGACAGGCCATGCTCCAGGAGAGTTGAATCCCCATCACTTAAAGCCATGAGACCACATTTGGCTTGGGGTCAGAGACAACCCCCTTGGCCAGCTCTGCAGCAGCCAGACCTCCAGCTGCTCAGCACCCACAGGGGGAAAGCAGAGAGCACCAGGAAAAGGCCCTGCTACTCCAAAGTCACTTACCTCAAGTGCAAGACCACCACGAGCCCTTTCTCCCTTTCCAAAGAGATCTAGGAGATCAGAGAGCACCTTCATGGCTGCTCCTCCCTGATCTCCACACAGCAAATACCACTGCAGGCACCACAGTGTGGGCTGGGCTCCCCACTCCCACTTGGCAACAAATCCACATGGGGGAAGCACCACCTCCCCACAGAGCTGGCCCCACCAACTGCAGGGATGGATGAAAGTTTGCCACACCAATCCTGCATCTCCATCACCTAATCAGAGCCCTGAGCAGTACAACAGGGCCCAGTGAGCACATGGGGTGAGGCTGAGCAGCAGCCCAGAGAGGCTGCAAGGCTGCTCTAATCATGGGAAATGTTATGTGTGTTTGAGGGGGAAGTGAGGAAATCAGATGCACCGCGGGGACACCCCCGCATTGAGCCAGGAACAAGCTGCTGCTCTGCCCTGGCTGCTACAGCACTTCTGTGAGCGGGGAGCGAGGGGCAGGAGATGGCTGGCTGGCTCCAGGGCCATCCCCCAGCCCGGCCTCACCCACCTGGGGACAGCTGGTTTTGGTTAGGAGGGTAAGGCTATTGTGTGATGGCACCAGATTGTACAGGTGAGATGGGGGCCTGACCAACACCTGAAGGGGGTGCCAGGCACGGCGAAGGGAGGGCGGCTGGGTGACTGTGAGTGTGTGAAGAGGCAGGAGGGAGGCGGAGCCGCTATTTGCCCGCGGCAGGGGCGGTGGCCACGATCTCTTCGTAGTTGGGCGGAGGGTCGTTGTAGGAGACGCTGGTCTCCTCCCCGCTGCTGCTCTCCGGGTGGCCCGTCACCTCCTCGTAGGAAGGCGGGGGCGTGGCGCTGGACAGTCTGGAGAGGACGGAGACAGAATGCTCCGGTGGGCAGAGGGTGCCGTCCGGCTGGGGGGTGCCCCCGGCTCTGCCATCCCCGGCCCCCCGGCTGCTGGCTTCCCGCTGGTACTGGGTCTCCCCTTGGCTCTGCGAGCGCTCCCGGTACACCATGACCCGGGGGAGGCTGCGGCCCGTCCGGCTGGCCAGGTAACGGTTCTGGGCGTAGGAGGGGCGGTGGCGGGTGGCTTTCTGCAGCTGGCACCTCCAGATGATGAAGAGGGCGATGACTATGAGAAGAGCCACTCCCAAGAGGGGCACCACCACGTACATAGCGTCAGAGCGCTCCGTGCTGTGCCCGGGGTCCTTGACAGAGTACACAGAGCTGGTGTAGCTTTTCCAGAACTCCATCTGTGATGGGAGCAGAGAAACAACCATCATGAGCTGCAGGTGGCAGAAGGACCCCAACCACCACCAGCAATAAGCACTGCCCTCCCCAGGCCCCCAAAAAGGGCAGCATTTTGCATGTCCCCCACTCTTCAACCTGAGGCACTGTGGGAACCAATACACAAGGTCCTGGGAGCATCCCTCAACAGCCCCCAAACCAAGCAGGGAAAAATTTATTCCACACCAAGCCCAGCCTAGAGATTGATGGACAACAGCACAGATTTGCCACGCGTGCCACGGGAGTGCCAGCTCAACCTGCAGCTGTGGGCAGGGTGTCCTGGCAAAAGCAAGGCAAGGCCATTGCCTGGGAAGGGAAAGCCATGCTGGGAGGTGAGGCCACGACATGCTGCCTGCAGCCAGAAGAGGACAAAGGGAACAGGAGAGGCTGTTCCTTCTGTCTCCAGCCTGCTGAGGTGTGAGCCCCCCCACATGCACTGGGGAGCAGCTCGGGACACACGCACCGTCTTCTCCTTGTTCTCAAACACCTCCTTGACCTCCTCGTAGCTGCAGACCTCCTCGATGCACTCCCGCTCGATGGTGCCCTGCCGGATCTCCTCCAGGAAGCCATTGGCTCTGGGAAGGCGTTTCAGGAGCGAGTGGGCATTCCTGGCCCCCAAGAACACTGCAACACACAAGGCAGAGACATTCTGAGCAGGGACACCCCCATACCTGGCCTCTGCCCAGCCAAGCTTTCCAACCCAGCTTCCTGACGCCACGTGCATCCCCAACACCAAAAACCCAGGGCTGCAGTCAGGTAGGACAGCAGGTAGGACAGCCAGAGGGGCACAGGACTCTTGGGGTCTGCCCAGAGACATATGGCACCAGGAGCCCTCCTGGCAGGGCTGAGGTGCTAGAGACAGCAGAAGCGGCAGCTGCAGCCACACAGGGCAACTGAGGAAGAGACAAAAGGCTCCACAAATATTTGTTTCCAGCCTTCTGCCCCTGATGGATTTCATCTTTCTGCAGGGCAAGGGAGATCCCACCAGGAGAGCAAGACCCCACAGGGCTGGGACACAGAGCTCTGCCAGGACACGGGGCCAGCACCCAGAGGGACTCACAGCCCACAGTTCAATACCACGGCCTGCTGGAAGCTGGTGTCCCTGCTGCCAGCTGCTCAGGGGTCATGCAAGCTCAGGTGGCATCAAGGACTCTGTTAGGCCCCAGAGAAACCACTGTCTTCTCCCAGGCCCAGGGCAACAAGGGCAAACATCCCCAAAACACAGGGACAGCACAGGGGGATATGAGTCAGGGGCCTGAGGAACCTCTCCTCACACAGCATCACATTCTCATCCCCACTGTGTTTTGATGAAAGGCCTCACACTTTGCTCCCAAAGCCTGGGAGACTCCTCAAGTCTTCCCACAGCACATGCAGTCCTGAAGCCAGACAGAGCAGGAACAGCACCTTCCTGCCTGCATGAGAGACATCAAAGCCTCTCCCCAGATCCTGCAGGGACACCTCCATGGGGTGCAGGAGGCAAGCACCTGCCAGGACCTGCAGCAGCACAGGAGGCAAAGAAGCTGTTTGCTCAGAGAGCAGAAACTTCACACCAAACATGATCCTTCCAGGATCCAAACATGCATGTCATGAATGTTTCCACAATGCAGTTCAACACACTCAGCTGTAGGCTGCCACAAAATCCTGCTGCTTCCCTTGGGAAGATGAATCAGTTCAGCTGGGTGATCCACAGGAACCTATTTACCTCCATCACCCTCAGGCTCAGTCTTCCACTGGATCAACAAGGTGAACCCATTCACACAGCAGCAGCATCAGAGGAGGCAGGGGGACAGAATCTCCCATCTGAGCAGCCTGGTGCTAACAAAATACTGGCTCCACAAGCAAAACAGTCAGTGAAAACCCACCAACTTCTTTCCTTAGGAGCATTTTCCCAGGGAGAAATGCAAGTTTCCTTCTGCTTTACCTTCCATGTATCCTGCTGCTGAAACAATACAGCAAGGTATTTGTGAGAGTATTTGGAAATATCAACAGGGACAAGATCATGGTGTAACAAACAACTACTACTGTGCTACACCAGCCTGGGCTTGGAGGCACTGAGCTGCTTTTGTGCTGTGTAGGTGCATTTTCCCCTCGTGATTTATTAATGCCTTGCTTCTGTGAGAGTTTGCAGAGGGCTGAACCACTGAGGTGTGAATGAAGAGCAGCATGAATGATGTGAGTCACAGATCTTCCCTCAGAATCGACTTTATTATGCAAACCATTTTTTTTTTTTACAAGGACAACCGAAAAAGCATTTTCAAGAGGCACAGAAGGCATCTTGCAGAAGGGCAGGGATCAGCTTGCCTTGGCTTTCACAGTTGAGGAGGACTATTCTGGCTGGAGAGGGAACAGGCTGGCAGGCTGACCTTTTCTTGAGCCTTTCCAGAAGGAGATGAAATTTTACAAAGACAACATTCATTCTGCAAATGTCCTGTACTTTGCTGGAGAAGTCTGGCCTCACCTCCTTTGCCTCCCACCTTGATCAGGCCGTGGTATAAACTCTCCCCTCCTTGGCACTTGAGCCTGAGACTCGGATTTCAACTTTCAGCACATCTTAAAACAACAAGCTTGGCTGCAGATCTCACTGTCAGGGCTCTCCATCCCTGCAGAAAGCAGTCACTGGACCCCTTGCCTGCTTTGCCATGCTGAGCTGGCCACTAAGACAGGAAATAAAAACAGACACACAGGCAGGCAGGTATCAAAAGCAGTGTCCCAACTGCAAGCATGCTGTGACAGAGGAGTGTTTTCCCCACATGCACTTTCCCTCAGGGACATAGGAATGGCAGGAGAGCAGAAACTGAGTCACTGCTCCCTCTCCTTGAAAGTGCAAAGAGCTCCCACGTGGCTTGGGAGCAGAGCAGGAAAACCACTGGCCCTCAGGAAAGGAGCCTCTCATCTCTACTGGATCCCCAACTGACATGAGGAGCAGCCAGCCAAGCAGGTCCTGTCCCCAGCCCCCAGGGCTGAGGGGACCTGCCAGTGCCCAGCAGCCTCAGGGCTGGTCCCCTGTGCCTCTCCAAGCCTCCCCACACCAGCTGGAGAACCGGTGCTCAGGAAAGATCAGAGCTTTTAGGCAGGGCAAGCAGGAGCAAGGGCTGGGTTCACCTCATCCCTGCTGGGGTTCCTGGGGTGCTGCTGGCCCCTGCTGGACACCACCCCATGTCTCAGCTGCCCTGCCTGGGGGGGACACCCTGGGGCTGCTTCTCTGGGGAAGGACTGTGGCAGCGGCTGCAGAGGGACAGCCAGGGATGGCAGGGGGCATGTGGTGGAGACCCTGCCCATCACCACATCAGGGTCACCATGGAGGGGACAGCTTGCCAGGAGACACTGCCACCACAGGGGACACCTTCCACCACCAGGAAATGCTGGTGAGCCAGCACCCGAGCTCTGGGAAGGAGAAAAGGCAGCAGTGGAGGAAGGCAGGGACCCAGCTGGGCACCCTCCTCATTACCAGAAGATTAAAGCAGCCTTTTAAAAACACTGCCTGAAGATCTCTGCTCCCTCCCGCACCAGCACAGCACAGATAATCAAAGAAGGCATACCTGTCATCCCTGGGGTCCTGCTCCTCCCCAGCATGGCTGCTGCCTCCACTTCACAGCTGGCTCTGGTGACACTCCGAGCAAATCCCGAGATCCCAGGCAGATCTCTCCATCTCCCCTTCACTGCTGCCGTCCTCCTTATGCTCCCATCACACCGGGGCACGCAGCCTCCGTGCAGGCTGCCAGCAGAGCATGGAGGGAGGCTTGAGCCCAGCTCTGGGCAGAGCACACACCTGTCTGCAGGCTCGCCAGGCTGAGCCCATCTTTAGTGCCGGCCCAGCACTGCTGTGGGTGTGTCCCAGCGAGCTCGGGGTGGGGCTGAGCTCGGCAGCTTCCACAGAGCCCCGGGGCCACCGGGCACACAGGGCAGTGTGGCCCCAGGGCGGGCATGGGCAGGGTGCCAGCCATGGGCATGAGGAGCAGTGCTGATGAGAGATGTCAGGGCAGACAGGCAGCCCAGAGAGCCCTGGGGAGGCCCGTGCTGCACAGCAAGCACCACACAGAGACAGAGATGCTGCAGCCTCCGGGTAGTCCCGGAGAGGTCAGACCTTCAGCACCTCCTCTCGACTCCCACCTTGCAGAGGGGAGAGAGAAGCACAAGTCAGGCCCTCAGACCTCACCCAGGGCCAACAGCCGATGGCAGCTGCTCCTCACAGAGGATAACAGCCCCCAAAATGCACAGGCACCCCTTTCATGAGAGGTGGCTGTCAAACATCCCCCATCTCCCCTCCAACACCACCGGCACCTCTCCGTCTTGCCTGGGGAGCACTTACTTGCCATGCTGCCTCACTCGGCCAGGGGGGGCTCCTGCCTACCTGCAGGGAAGAAAACAGGAGAGTCACTGCCAGCTCAATTTCCAGCCCAGTTTCAAACCCCAGCTTCAATTTCCAGCCCAGTTTCAAACCCCAGCTTCAATTTCCAGCCCAGTTTCAAACCCCAAACCTTCACCACCCAGGACCAGATTCATGCAGAAAGCATGGTGCTGAGTGGTGGACCCACCAGATCCCAGCCGAGCAGTGCCCCTGCAGAGAGCCAAGGATTCCAGCTGCCCCGCTGCTCTTCACCTGCCTGGAGGGGCTCAGGGCACCCTCAGCACCCAGAGTGCTGGGGCAGGTCCCAGGGAGAAGCAGGGCCCTTGCAGACCAGCACAGTAGGAAGGGAAAATCTGGATGAAGGCTAGACCCCATTTCTCACCAGCAGATGAGATGACCTGCATGTCAGACACTGCTGGGAGCAGCCTGCTGCTCTTCCCTTCCACAAGAGATTGATGGATACAGGTGAAGCAATCATCTTATTTTAGAGCAACTTCACAGACGTGTCAGTTCTCACTTCTGCAACTCCTACCCACAATCTGGCTGTTGGGCCAAGCTAAGGGCAGCAGCGGGAGTGACAGAGCTCCCCGCACACCCAGGACAACAGCTCTCCAGCTGGAAAAGCACCTTTTGTATTCCAAAAGCAAAACTAAGCTAAACAAAACCCCACAGAAGATAAACGAAGCCCTGCAGAAGCAGAGGATATCTGCTTGTTTTCCATGCTTTGTCTCCTCCCTGTGCTCAATGCCCCACGGATCAGACTGCCCTGCTGCTGTTGCTGCGTGTGACACTTGCTGTGGCAAAGCCACAACTGCCAGGAGACAGAGGGGACAGGACTGCCCAGCTCCTACAGGGATTTACTGCAGATGAAGGAGCAAGCATGGTTAGAAACAGCAGGAACTAAGCCACACGCTGGTCTCAGGCCCAGGACTTAGATATCCAGTTATTCCAAAAGCACTTGGATCTGCTCTGCTGGAGTGAGGTCAGGGACAGCACAGAGCTGTTCACAGGGTCAGCAGGGCTGGAAGCACAGTTCTCCTTTCACACAAAAAGCAGGCCCACAGAAGGGCTGATGCTGCACGCCAGCACACCTCACAACAGCCACCTTCCAGTAACTGGAGCCCCTCTCCCTGCCAACATCAGGCTTGCTGTGCTTCCCAAGGTTCCCACATGTAAAGTGGCAAGAGGGCATGCAAGCCTGGAGCTGTGTCCAGAGAGGGAAAGCAGCTTCTTCCCAACAGCGTGGGAAGCTCAGATTGCAAACCTCAGTCTGGAGCTGAAGCAAGAGCGAGGGAAAGCAGCAGAGCACCAGAAGTACACGGGAGGGGGCTGCTGCCTCCAGTGCCCCACAGCCCAGTCCCGCTCCTCTGAGCCCTTCTGGGAGATGTGGGAGGCCTCTGGATCCATCAATTCCCCCACAGGCTCTGAGCAGGGACCACCTGACCCACTTCTGCTGTCATCAGTTTTTACAAAGACCCAAAGCCCCAGGATAAAAGAAAGCACAGCACAGAGAACATGCCACAGTTTCCACACAAACCCTCGTTGTTGCAGGCATTCTCCCCCTCTGATGGACAGGAGAACAAAGACACAGAAAGAAGGATATTCCCACGTCACACATCAGGCAACAAATTTAATGCTGTTTCATTTAATTTACACTCTTTTACTTTCTTCCATGCATCTGTGTCAACGCACCCAGTGCCACAACCAGGGAGGTGCACACAAGCCTCCAAGCACGAGCAACGCCGGTGAGAAGGGCAGACATCCCAGATGCTTATTTTTATTTCCACATGCAAATTCCTGGCCGCCCCCCCTGGCTCCAGGGAGCAGGAAAAGCTGGAGCACTGCACACGCCGACGCCAAGGGGAGCAGCATCCCTCCTGCCCCCACGCAAGCTGAGAGAAGCCTGAAGCTGGAGGCTGACCCAGCAGACGCCCACCCATTCCCGATCCCCCCCTCCGGCTTCCCATCCTCTATAAATACCCCATCGATAGGAGGTTGCCAAGGCAACCGTGAGGAGGCGCGAGGGATGCAGGCACGGCGGTGAGGATGCTGCAGTCGCACATTTGTGTCTCCCCCAGGCTCCCCCATCTCCGCCCCCGCTCCCGTCACTGCTGCCAAAGCAGGAAACCGTGCCGGGAAAACACGGCCCGCGCGTGGAGCCGGCTCCGCGGAGCCCGGGGGGACCTGGGGGTCCGCACCGGGAGGTGGCAGCTCCTCGACAGGCTGGGGGGTGGCACCGGTACGGGTCGGGGGGATCCAGAGCCCCCAGTGACGCGCAGGGAGGATGCTGACTGTGCCAGCATCACGTAGCCGCGGTGCCAGCGGCTCAGCTGGATGCCAGCAATATTGGGGGTTTTCCGTGCCAAGATCCACGGCGAGAAGAGGCTACACCGGCAACGCTTGACAGGGCAGGAAGCCTCGCCCTCCCAGAACAGCCTTCACACCCCACCCTGCTCCCCGGCTGCTCCTCACGCTGCCCTGGCAGCCCCCAGCCCGGCCCTCTGTGCCCAAACCCAACTCCAAATTATCCCAGCCCCCAGAGCCGCCCCACGGCAGGGACCCCCTGCTCATCTGTCACCCTGCAGCAGGGACCCCCAGCCCACCTGCCCAGGTGTGCAGGGGCTTTCCAGTCCCTCCTCAGCTTTCAGTGCCACCCCACGGCAGAGCCCTCAAGCCTAGGTGTCACCCTACAGCTGAGACCCCCAGCTCACCTGTGACCCCACAACAGGGACCCCGAGCCCACCTGTGAGCCTACAGCAGGGACCACGAGCCCACCTGTGACCCCACAACAGGGACCCCCAGCTCACCTGCACCCCACAACAGGGACCCCCAGCTCACCTGTGACCCCACAACAGAGACCCCAGCTCACCTGCACCCCACAGCAGGGACCCCCAGCTCACCTGTGA
>WEZZ01015464.1:0-13762 GCA_013400585.1 Chloropsis cyanopogon | reverse complement strand
TCCCTCTCTTCTTCTTCCTCCTCATCCTCCTCCTCCTCCTCCTCGCTGCCCGAGTCCTCATAAAAGCAGAGTGTGGCCTGCACCGGGAAGTTCTCCAGCAGCTTCTGCCCCACGCTGTACAGGTGGTCAAAGGCCTTGGACTTGGGCCAGAGGAGCCTGCGTGGGGAGAGCCGGGGTGAGCCCCCCTGCCCGCCGTGCCCACCGCGCCCGCCCGGCCCCGCTGCCAGGGCACCTACCTGACCGGGTGCTGGAAGAACGCCAGCGCTTTGCTGGCACCGCCGTCCCCCTCCGCTGCCCGAGCCTGGGGAGACACAGCCGGGTGGTACCGCTGCCCCTCCCCGCTGGCACCGGGGTGCCACGCACCCAGCAGCTCCCCCCCTGCCCCTGAGCTGAGGCGCTCACACGGCCGCCAGGAGGCTGGCAATCCCCCCATAGCCCCTGACAGGCTTTTCGCCAGGGTAATCTCTCCCCCGTGCTCAGGAGCGGTGCCCAGGCATCCCACTAACGCCCTGAGGAATGCCCGCCCAGCTGGGAACAGCCGGCCCTTTCAGGCTCCCGTGAGGGGGCTGCTGCGGCCCTGTGCCCTCAGGGGGCTCCGCCTGGCCCCATCCCCTCGGGGGGCTCTGCCTGGCCCCGTCCCCTCGCGGGGCTCTGCCTGGCCCCGTCCCCTCTGGGGGCTCCTCCCGGCCCTGCCCCGGGGGCTGCTCCAGGGGTGATGTTCCAGGGGAGGTGAACACGGCACAGCCGTGGGACTAAAAGTGACGGCCTGTGGGGCGAGAGGCCGGTGTTCTGCCCGGCCCGGCCTCACGGGCATGGGGACAGAGNCCGTGGGACTAAGGACTGCGTGGGACAAAGTGACGGCCTGTGGGGCGAGAGGCCGGTGTTCTGCCCGCAGGGACCCCGGCCTCACGGGCATGGGGACAGAGACCGCAGGGAGTGCCGAACTCACAGCGTCCATCTCCTGCCGCCGCGTCGCGGGTCCCTCCGGCGCTCGGGGCAGCCACGGTCTCCAGAGAGGAAGGGCTCTGGGAGAGAGAGCAGCTTCAGCGCCACAGCCGCTCACCCCGGCCCGCTCCCCTCCGCCTCGCTCGCCCCCGCCGCAGCCCCGCAGCCTGACCCGCCTCGCCCCGGTACCAGCACCCTCCGACCCCCATGGCCGCTGGGATCAGAGGTGTCCCCAGCACCGCAGCCTTCACCCAAAGCCGGCTGGAGCTTCCCCAGCTCCCGCACCCCTGCCCGCCCCACTCCCCCCGGTACCTTGCCCCTGGCTCCAGCCCCGGGGGTGGGCGAGCACTGGCCACCGGCACTCGGAGCCCGTGGGTAGGCAGGCAGCAAGCAGGAACTTGCATGGTGGCAGAAGATGCTGTCCCTTCTGACACCGCAGAGCCTTGGTGGGGACACATTTATAGCTCAGCCTCGGCCGTGACTCACAAATTCTTTGGGGCAGGGGAGCGAGGGACTGGGGCTGCGGGGACAGCGGTGTGAAATTTGTCCCAGTTGTGTAAACAGAGGGCTGGGGGCGGAGGGGCTGCGATCTCTGGGGGAAAAGCAAAACACAAAAGGGAAAATTTGGACACCATTTGTGAGAAAATCCCCGGGGGGGAACAGGGGAGGGTAAAGACAATTAACAAGGATGATTAAGTGCTCTTTGTAGCCATTTGCATAAGGGAGGCAGGGGAGATGGGAAAGGGATGGGAAATGATGGTATGGGATTGGGACAGTGCAATGGGCATGGGATGGGACTGCGTGTTGGGCATGCCATGGGCACAGTGTGGTGGGCTTGTGTTGGGGACAGCACAGAGGGCATGATGAGGACAGCAATGGGCTACAGCGGTGGCAAGCACAGAGCCACCAGGAGGCAGCTGATGGCTCGAGAGAGGCTCAAGAGCAGACAGGGAGGGGAGGCACGGCGTAGGGATGGACCCCAGGGTCTTGCTCAGGCATCCATGGCCCATCACCCCAGGGAGCTGCCAGATCCCATTCCCACAGATGGGAGAGCACACACTTGCCAGTGTTCCCTGGCCTCTCCTTTGAGTTTTTGAGATGTGGACCACATAAGGAGGTACAGAAAAGCTCCTCGATGTGAGGGTGCAAGGCTGATGCAGCCCCCAGCCCCAGCAGGGCCACTCATCCCATCCCTGCCCACTGCTCCTGCCCAAGCACTCGAAGAAAAGTGCCACTGGCAGACCTCCTGCTCCCGGGAGAGTTTCAGTTTGGGACAAGGAAAGAAAATAGCAAATGGTCCCTGCTGTAGCTCTGCTATCAGCATCCAAACACCGCTGTCCAAACGCTGGCCGGACCC
The DNA here is from genome assembly GCA_013400585.1 of Chloropsis cyanopogon. Lineage (NCBI taxonomy): Eukaryota > Metazoa > Chordata > Aves > Passeriformes > Irenidae > Chloropsis > Chloropsis cyanopogon. The sequence continues at coordinate 11,460 of WEZZ01015464.1, read as the reverse complement.
CGCTCAGCTCCAAGCACAATTTGTCACCAGAGGCCCTCCCTGCCCCTCTCCATCTGTGGCAGCCGGTGAGCAGGAGGGGGCACGGGGCCAGCACAGCTCTCATTACCTTCCCCATTTGCTCCTCATTTGGGCCAGTAGTCTTACAACAACAAACCCCGTGGAGGACAAGCAGGGCCAGGAAGAGTAAACCAAAAGTTCAGGCTGGCTCTGAGGAGTGGGGAGCTCAACCTGCTGGTGTTTCACTGCCCCTCGAACCCCAGCACAGGCAGCACAGCCCAGAGTGGACACATGGATGGTGGCACAGTCACCTGCCAGCCACTAAGGCTGTCCACAGCAAGCCTCAAACCTGAGCCCATTAGGTGAACCTACCCTGATAATTTATCGACAAAAGCAAGGCAAGGTATCCCAGCTCCCCAGTCCTTCCCGACGCCCAAAGGGTTGAATTCTGATCTGCAATAAGCCTCTGATCCAGGAGGAGATTTGCAGGTGGATTGTGCAAAGCTGTAGCTGAACAACTGCAGCCCCTGATCCCCTGGGCTGGAGCCCTGGCTGCTCACCCTGCCCCGAGCAGCCGCCTCCAGTGCCAGGTGACCCTGGCTGCAGCACCCTGGGTCCCGCCCTGCACCTGCAGCCACCTCCGTGAGTACACAGAGCTCCCTCCCGCGCCTTTCTGCACCCTGGGCAGCCCAGGTGATTCTTTCCCAGCAGCTGAGACGGTGTGGGAGGTCTCGCTTAGAGCACAGCAGAGGAGACGGAAAGCTGGGAAACTTTGGTGCCAAGCATTTGAGGTGGCAGGGGGGCTGGGAGCAGCGGGGAGGCCCTGGGTGGTGCAGCACGCTCAGCCAGGAGCGTTCCCGGGGTGAGGGAGGACACTGGCCGCGGTGCCCGGGCTCAGCCCGGTTTCGCAAGGCGCCACAGAAGGAGGAATTTTTACACAAAGGAGAGGGAAAACAAACCAACCCTCTCCACCACCTCTGCCAGCCCCCCTGCCTGTGTACAGGGCTGTGGGCAGGAGGTGGCACCGGCACAAAATGCCAGCATGAGCTGCACCCCGACCTGCTCACCCCTGCACAGGACAGGTCGCGCCGCTCGGCTGGCACACTTCCAGGAAGCATCCCAAAGGAGACGCCAGCCCTGATGTAATTCTGCCCTCTGTGAGCCCCCAGGCTCTCCTGGGGATGCAGGTGTCACTGTCACATGAATCCCTCTCCATCCTTGTCCCCAGCAGCACAGAAAGGCTGATATCCATGGTTCGATCTCAGGTCCATGTCCCATTGTCCCAAAGGAGCCTCAGCAGCTGGGGGTGGGTCATGGGTGACTGCAGGTGCCTTGGGTGAGCCCCATGCAGATGGGGACAAGGTGCCATCCCCTCTCCTCAGCTGGGGGAGCTTTGGGTTCACCACCTGAAGTCACCTCCAGCAGGTCCCAAATTAGAGGGTGCAGCCACAGCTTTTTGTCTTCCTCGGCTCGAGGCATCACAGAAGACAAGGGCCCTCGAGGAAGGCAGTGGGCACTTTCCCCACAGCAGCAGCTGGCTCTCCATCGCTGCCCGCGGCGCCAGTGCAGGGGAGGGCTTTGGCGTCCTTCCTGGGCAGCGCTGCTCTGCCGCTGGAGCCTGGCCGTGGAGATAGCGGAGGTGAAAGGGCGCTTGGCGCTCCTCCACGGGCTCGGGTCAATCGTTAATCGGGAGGGATTGCTCTCCACTCTCGCAGGTAACCTCCCCGCGGCTCCCACCCCGCACAAAACCAGCACCCCCGGCAGCGGGGTGGAGCCGCAGCGCTGCGAGCGGAGCCTCCGCAGGGCCATGGGAACGTGAGCACACGGGAGGGACCTGGGCGACAAGCTGCGAGCCTTGGCTAGGCGACAGAGGTGACAGCCAGCCCCCACCATGGTGTCCATGGGGCTCCAGCTGCTGGGCTACACCGTGGCTTTCCTGGGCTACATCGGCACGCTGACGGCCACGCTGCTGCCCAGCTGGAAGACCAGCTCCTACATCGGCTCCAGCATCGTGACAGCCGTCAGCTTCACCAAGGGGCTGTGGATGGAGTGCGCCACGTACAGCACGGGCATCACCCAGTGCGACATCTACAGCTCCCTGCTCAACCTGCCCGCCGACATCCAGGCGGCCCAAGCCCTCATGGTGAGCTCCTGCGCCGTGTCCTCGCTCGCCTGCCTGCTCTCTGTCGTGGGCATGAGGTGCACCGTCTTCAACCAGGGCTCGCCGGGCAAGGACCGGGTGGCGGTGGCGGGCGGCGCAGTCTTCGTCCTCGGGGGGCTGCTCTGCTTCATCCCGCTGGTGTGGAACATCCACGTGGTGCTGCGGGATTTCCGCAACCCCGTCATCCCCGACAGCATGAAGTTCGAGCTCGGGGAGGCTCTTTACCTCGGCATCATCTCCTCCCTCCTCTCCCTGGTCGGCGGCTTCATCCTCTGCACCTCCTGCCCTGCCCGGGACACCACGGCCGCCTACTCCAGCGCCTACCAGCCGCAGCTGATGGCGAGGAAGAGCCCCCAGCCCTCTGTCAGCCAGGTGCAGAAGACCAAGAGCGAAGTGAACTCCTACAACCTGACAGGATACGTGTAGTGGCTGCAGGGGGAACCAGGCTGGCACCTCTCCCGACTCCCCGGAGCGTCCGGGCTGGCACCAAGGGAGCGCGGTAAGAGCAGAGGACACGGCGGCACGGCCCGTGCTCAGCCCTCTCATGCGCTTGGGGGGGCTGACCCCGCTCTCTCCCTGGGATTCTGAGAGCCTTGTGACTGCTTGGAGATCCCAGCTGCTGGCTTACACTGATGAACGACCCTGAATCCGGCCTCTGTTCTTTACTCCATGCTGCCAGCTCGCAGGCAGCTCCTGGCACGGCGGGACCCCAGCCTGCAGCCCCAATGAACCCACCCGGAAAGGGGAGTGGGCTTGTGGCCCCAGGGACCGGCCCGCTGGCCACGGAGGCATCACGGCAGGGTCAAGGGCATGTGCGTGGGTCTGGAGTCTCTGCTGGGGGGGGGGTTGAGTGCTGCTTGCAAACCGATGTCGCAATAAATACGTCTTTCTAGCCAGCCTGTATCCGAGCTTTTCTCTGGCACCGAGGGGCCGGCAGGGGGCTACGGAGGGGGGCAAGACGTGAAAGGTGCTCCTGGCCCTTGCTCTGGCCTGCCTCCCCCACCCCACTGATGGCTTTGTCACCGGGAGCCCAGGCAGGTGTGAGCACTGCTGAGGGGGAGCAGGGCCACTCCCTGGCACAGTTTGTCCCTGGGCACCACGCTGGGAGGTTGCCATGCACCACTACTGCCAGGGTGCCAGCAGGGACATGCAGAGCTCCCTGTGGGATAGCAGCAGGCAGCACCTTCCCTCTGTGCCCCCAGCCCTTCTTGCTTCTAGCAGTGCAGGTGTGATGAGGCTGGGGTGCCCACAGGGGGATTCATTGCCCCTGTGTGTGGCACACCCGAGTCCCCAGGAGGTGGGGAGCCCTGGCATTCCCAATCCCCATCCCAGTGAGCACTGCCACTCCTGGGGCAAACGTGGTCCCAAGGAGCAGAGGCAGCCTCTGGCTATGGTGGAGTCTGAACCGCCCAGCTCAGCTGCAGAGAGGCCTCACAAACAGGTCCTGAGCCCCAGGGACCTTGAAGGGTCTGTTTTGGGAGAAAAATGCCACCAGTGAGACTCTGGAAAGCTGCAAGGGATGGGCAGGCAGGAGCCAAGTGTGCGGAGGGACAGGCTGCACGTCTGCAGCCAGGAACAGGAACAGCAGCGTGACATCCACACAGGTGCTGGTGGCACTGGGGGTGCTGGGCACCTGCCAGGGCATGGCAGGAGAGGAGGTGCAGGCAGCCCAGCCCCACAGCCCACCAGGGAGCAAGAACATTTTAATCCATCCCCCATGTGAGAGAACCCCTGCTCTGCTGTGCCACAGCACAGGGCCACCCAGAGACCACCTTGCCCTGGCTCCTTGTCCCCCAGGGAGCCGGAGGCCTTGGTCTACCTGCTGACCCCCCATCAAGCAATTTAGATTAGGTTACGGAGTGGAAGGGACCATGTTTTCCACTGAAACGTCACGACCATCACCCTTGCACCAGTGAAATCATGTTTGCAGTGGGGTTAACACGCTCCTGATAGTGTTGGGTCACGCTTTCTCCCCTCCTCAGAGGGCAGGGAGCTACACGTGGACCCATCTGCTGAAGGGACCAAGGTGAATCTCAAGACAAAGGCCAGTGACCCATTTCCATGGCCAAGGGACAAAGCACAAAGCACAGTGTCAACCCTGGGCCAGCTGAGTTATTTATTCCTGCCCTGGGGAAAAGAGTACCCTGGGGCATGCAAGAGGCTTAACCTGCTGGCTGCAGCTCCCCAGGAGATGCTGCAAGTTCTGAGGGCTCTTTGGCCATAAATGTTGTTTTTCTGGGCAGCTGGTGGAGAGAGTGGGAGAGAAAATAGTTGGCACAAAACATCACACCTTAAAGAGGAGGAATTCCTGGGCACTGGGTCCTTGCCCCTCGCCTCCCACCCCTGTCTGCAGGCAGAGGCTGTGCTAATTAAACAAAGGGGCATTTGAAATGCTCAGAGCTCGATTGGTGCTGGGTTTATTAATGCTTTAATTCAAGGAGCAGAAGGGAAGCTTCCCCCAGAAGGAGAAAGGCAGCTGGCACAGGCAGAGGCAGGCAGAGCTCAGCGCTCGGGTACAGAAACCCCCATCACAGTGGGACAGGGACCAGCCTTTGCCCAGGGGAGCCCCTGCATTAAGCAGTGGGTGGGTTCAGGGTGGGGAACGTTTCTCCCCTCCAGCTTTCCTGTCCTTCACTGTGAATGCACCCAAAGATGTGAAACTTGGCTACAGGGCAAGGCAGGTTGACACAGATTTTCCACTTGGGAAGGAGCATGGGGAAGGGGAGGGGAGGACACTGGGTGCACAGCTGTGGTGGCAATGGTTATCTCTGCATCATTCCACAGCCACGTGTCTCATTATTGATAAAGCAGGTTCCTGAGGGCAGCCTGGATGTAGCCCAGGCTAGGGACAGGGAGAACAGAGCCCAGGCTGTGCCAGGGGGAGCTCTGCTGATGGAGGGAAGGGATGGAGCCAGGAGTGCAGAGCCAGCCCCTCAGATGGCCTCTTGCCCCCCACCAGCTCAGTGGCAAAAGCTGAGGGTGCTCCAGGATTCCCTGCAGGAAAGGTCCAGGGGAGCACAGCCGGGTTCAGGACACGATGGGCAGCCAGGGCAAAGCAGGGGGGAAGAGGGCTGGGTGGGGGAGGGCTCTCTCCATCTCAAGCCCCCCTCTCACATCACACAGGCCGGTGTGGTGGAGTGGGAGCCCTGCAGCCCTCACCGGAGGCCCAGGCTGCAGTGACTAATCCCCTGTCATAAGGAAATGAGTCCTTCCCCTCTCCTCTTCTCACTCTGGATGATGCCTCAATGGAAGGAAAGGGGCAATAAAATACTAACGTGCCCTTATCTTCAAAAGTGATACAGGCACTATAAACACTCAGTACACCCCAACCCGGGATCAGGGACTGCAACCTCATCAGCTGGTCACGAGAAACATGCAGAAAGTCACAACTTCTTCCAAAGAGGGAACAACACAGCCCATCTCCAAGGCCCCTGCATCCAGCCCTTGCCCACCAGGCACTGCCTCAGGTGCAAGCAGAGCCTCTTCTCGTGCAGAAGGCTGGGCAGGGATGCCCAGGTAATAAAGGGCACAGGTTTGCCCTAGACCCACCAGGATCTCACTCCTCCTGCCTCCCTGGAGCCCTCAAGCAGAGCTCCCTATGGCATTCCCAACCACAGCTGACCTGAAGCAGCAGCAAATAATCCATGCAAGCTCTCTGGGGAATATCAGGCCACGTGCTGGGAGGGCCCATCTCTGCCCACAGCCCCCAGGAATTGCTCAGATAGGAGAGATGGGTGGGGGAAGGAAATTCAGGCCAGGTTCCTGCTGGGCTGAGGCACTTGGAAGGGGCCAGCACATTCCTCCACCTCTCCCCAGCCACAGCACACTCCCAGCTGCCTCCCACGCTGTGTCAGAGCCTCCTGGCCCCTCATCAAGCCAGGGCTGATATGGAAGATTGCCCAGCAGCCGCTTCAGGAGCAGCAGAGGATACACAACCGAAAGGGGCTGCTCCTGAACACTCCAAATCCTGACTGCCAGGCTGGGCTCAAGGCAGTCACTGGCAGGAGTGGGAGAGGCATTCCCTGCCCCAGCCATGCCCCTGAGCCCAGGAAAGAGCCTCAGGGATCCACCTCTGGGCATCTGTGGTGCTCAGCTGGCAATTGCACCCACATTTTACCTCCGAAGGCTTCCTGCCCCCCTGGAGCCCTGGGGATGGCCCTGCCTGCAGTCAGGGCACACAACACGGGCTGCTGGTGCCCGGCTCTTCTGGTCCTGCTGGGACACCTTGCAGTGCAGGGGAGAAACAAGCTCCTCTTTGGAAAGCACCTTCTATCAGGGGAAAACTGGTGCACACACTCAGGGCTTCCCACAGCCTCCCAGTGAGACTTGTTTAAAGGCACGTTAAAGGATCTTTTGGTCCTGAAGGAAAGATATGAGGGCAGCATGAACTCCATGACACTGCAGGGGACAGAGGCCTTTGGGTGCACCGAAGGAGATTGCTAGAAAGCACCTTCCTGTTTGAACAACAGCTCAGAAATCTATCAGGAGGGTTATAAACGGTGTTTATCTCAGAAAACCTGATACCCACGGAGAGGACGCAGAGGTTTGATCTTCCAGGCATTGCATTAACATCGCAATCAGATTGTTCCATAATAATTTGAGTCTAATCTCTACTGGAGGAGCTTCAGGTTAGTGATCTCAGCAAACCACACGTACATGCAATCTGTAGCAGGAAAAAAAGGCTTTGTAGTAGAGCCCACACCAATTCAGTGAGCAAGACATACTTTTATAGTGGTACAAACATAAGGTCTTCCACAGGTTTTACAGAAATATTGGGGAAAATATACTTCATCTCCAAAATCTGCTTTAGATCTGGTTTAGAGAATTGCAGATAAATTGTCCTGCACTCTCAACAGCACCACTGCCAAGTGATGGTTCCACAGCACCTCGCTGGACAGAAGAGAGGAAGACCAGAAGATCTCAAACACCTTTACATGGAAAAAGAGAGCTGCAACCACCTTAGCAAGTCTAGAGAGTCATCCCAAGCAATCCCTGCCATCCTGTCACCTCCATGCCTGAGGGCACCAACATTTTGGCAGCTGCTAACAAAGGTTCATACCTAGAAGATGCTCAGACCCCAGGCACAGCCGAGGCCCTCCAGGCTCTCTGCTAAGCACCACGAGTCTGGAATAAACAAATCTCCCCGTAAACAGAGAAACCAGGGGGGCTTCACCAGCTTTGGGTTGCCTTTTATGTCTACTCAGGATTTCAGGGTGTGCTCTGGATAAAGTTTTTTCCACACTGGCAAACTAATCTTTCCCCAAGTCAGGTGTCTTTTTTCCCAGAACTGACAACACCCTCTGTTTCTGGGATGTCCAGCCTGCTAAAAAAGGCTGAGAGCAGAACAAGACTCGCGTCAGAAGCAGCATGACAGCTTTCCCAGAAAAACTGTCTCTCTAGGTTTCTCAGGTCACTGGAGCAAAGTCCCTCAGCACCAGCTCTACCTGGCAGGTGCTCCCAAGATTTCTCCAACAGATGCATTTTCATTACCCAAAATTTTAGCCCTTTCCTTTTGAGGCAGGGGGCACAATTTCAGCCTTCAGTATTTTTCAGGGCATAGAGAAGCCCAGAGATTCTGCAGACATTACAGAGGGCAGACCTCAGCGATCCCTGGACCCACCACTGTGGTGCTGATGTGCCCTTTGAACAATTCCAGTACACTTTTACAGGAATGAGGGCACTGCTCTTTTTCTCTGGTTCTTTCCCAGCTGCCATAGAAGCCAGGCACACATCTCACCAAACACTGGAGCCTCTGATCCTCCCACAACTGAATGCCTCCTCCTCAGCCTTCTGCCCTTCCCAAACCCTTTATTTTAATGTTTTCAGGTTGTGAACTGGCAGGGTGTTTCACCCCAGGCCTGGCTGCTGGCTGGGGCAAGGCTCACTCCACCTCTGTGCTGCCTGGGGAGGCGGCAGGGGAGAGATATCAGGGAGAAAAACAATTAGTTCCTTCTTTCAAGGCAAGGAGAGCAGGCTTTGGGTCCAGGGACATCCTCAGCAAGGGAAAGGACCTCCCTGTTGCAAGGCAAAGCCCCTGGAAGTGGCTCCCAGAACAAAGTCCCCACAGCTCAGGGAGCTGCCAGGATCCTGCTAGCACACAATAAACTTCCAGCTGCCTGGGCAGACCTGTCCCTGTAGCTGCCACCCCAGGGCCTGCTCACAAGCGAGGGTCTTGCTGTGGGTTATGGCCTCCTTCCCAAAGCTCAGGGAGTCCCATCTCCCTGCTGGGGTCACCAGTGTCCCAAGGGGCTGATTTCTGCCTTGGGATTCTGCAGATGAGAACTGGTATGTTTTACCTCACAGGTCACGGGCAGATGCAGCTAATCCACCCAACTTCAGTGCTGAGTAAAATCCTCATGGGGAATAAAAGGGAATCAGAGTGCAGAACACAGTGTAAAGGCAGCCCAGTCTGTGTGAGGAGACAAGTTTACCCTCAGCTGTCCCTGAGGGCAGCTGCGCTTTCCCATGGAAGCTCTTTGCAAAGCAGAGGGAGGCTGCCCAGGAAATGCAGGACTAAAGCTCCCAGCTCGGTGAAGGGATGAAGAGAGCCACAGTGCCTTCAGCAGCGTGAGCTGAGGGGAAACACAGCGCTGCTCTTCCCTGGCTCCCCACACCACTGCCTGCTCCTGCACACCCCCCACGCAATGCTGGGACCGAGGGCAGGACAGGCTGTGTCCACCCCAAGCCTTGCCAGGGCTGCTGGCTGCAGCCCCAGGACTCCATGGGGCACAGCATGGTGCTGGCACAGGGGACACTGAGAGCTCTGGGAGGAGAAGGCTTTGCCAAACATCCTTATCTCTGAAGATGCCTTTCTGACCTCCTCACCTCCAGTAAGTGTTTATCTCCACTACACAACTTAATCCCCCCAAACTACTCTGGCAGCAACTCCTGGCACAGGCATCCCTGAGAGAGCTTTGAAAGATACAGAAGAGAAGTGCCAGGTTTCAAACCCAGCTACTCTGATACCAGCTTATCCAAGGAAAATTAATAGCTGCAGTTTGCCAAGCTACATCCATTTAGGAAACGCTCCATCACAGAACTACTTTGTGTGTTATTTCCTCACACTGGGGAAAACAAGTCAGTTCAAGAAATGCCAAAAGAGCCATGTATTGCTGTGAGGAGCATATATTTTTATCTTGCTGCTGATGTCAGACACAGAGAGGTGAGAATATGAAGCCTGCTAACTGTTCACAGGCTGCTGAACGCTTCCGTAGGCTCACAGATCTCTGCTGATGGATGCTTGCATCAAAGCTGGCCTTTGCTCACCACCTCCTCATTCAGCAAAGCCCATTCCTCTCACTAAGTGTCTGTTTTCTGAGTGCCTCAGTGTCTGTTTTCTGTACATCACCGTGCTGGGCTTGGCTGGGCAGACTTAATTTCACTCAGAGCAGCTGCTGTGGGGCTGGCTTTGGTTTTGTGCTGGAAACAGGGCTGATAACCCAGGGGTGTTTGAGTTATCACTGAGCAGGGATCACACACAGCCAGGGCCTTTCCTGCTCCCCATCCTCACCAGGGAGGGGCTTGGGGGGCACCAGGAGCTGGGGGGACACAGCCAGGACAGCTGATCCCAGCTGACCCCAGGGATATCCCAGACCTTGGGGCATCACCCTCAGCACATAAAGCTGGGGAAAGGAGGAAGGGGAAAGGAGGAAGGGGGGACATTCTGAGTTTGTCTTCCCAAGTCACTGTGACACCTGATGGAGCCCTGCCTTCCTGGAACACCTGCCTGCCAAGGGGGGCAGTGGATGAATTCCTTGTTTTGCTTTGCTTGCATTCATGACTTTTGCTTTAGTTATTAAACCGTATTTATCTCAAACCCACGGGTTTTCTCACTTTTACTTTTCCAGTTCTCTCCCCCATCCCATGGTGGGGAGGGAGTGAGTGGCTGCGTGGGGCTGAGTTGCCGGCTGGGGTTAAAGCATGACAATCACTCCAACATGTTCTCCTTTCCCTGGGTGACAAGAATAAACCAGGAGACAGGTTTGAGCCCAAGGGCTTGACACATGCCATGAAAAACTCTGGGGATGTCTGTGAATAATGTTCTGAAAAATAAGGTCAAGTATGTTAGGGATAAAGTTCAGATGATAGAGCTACTTAAATGGGAGGGAATAAAAAAAGATGCAAAGAGGAGGAGCAGCAGCAGCTCAGATTACGCATATGTGCCGTGAAGAACATTGAGATCAAGTCTGAAGGAGGTGTGGACATTTCCTGCTTTAGAAGCAGCTTTGGAGAAGAAAATAAAGGTCTGTCTTTTCACCCACCCAGGGGAGATGCTTCAAAGGATGATTGGCTCTTGGGATAAAACTTCCCAGAATGGTCAGAAGCATGGATGATCCCAAGATCACCGGCTGTTTTGTACTTCAGAAAATATATTTCATGCAACCATAAAAACTGGTGCAAGCATCCCAAACACTGCTAAAGTAAAACTTTGGCTCATTGCAATATCCTGGTACAGATTGAATCTCCTCAACAGCTCTGTTGAAAATTGAATATGATTAGGGTGTAGGCCTGTGGTTTCAGGACTGGCTGGAGAGATGTCAGAAGCAAAACACTAAACAGTGAATGAAGGTAAGAAACATTACCTTCAAACCATGAATGGAGGGAGATAAGGGAGCTACCTTCAATCTCAAGTGTTCCCACCTGCAGCACTGACCTGAAAACACAGTAAAGAGCACAATCTGAAAATGTCAAGAGAGGTCACAGAAACAGCTCTGAAATCTTGAAAGATGAGCTGGAAACAGGATTCAACCAAGCAGAAGATCAGAAATGGTAGACACAGACACAGGTCTTACAGACTGCAAAAAACCCTACAGCTGTATAGACATGTCCTTCCTGCCTGCAAAAGCAACCGAGAAAGTCCCTTCTGTGGTGAGGTGTAAGTGCAGCCCTGGGGGAAATGACACCATGCAGGATGGGGCACTCTCTGTCCACATCGCTGTGTTGCTCAACTCTGACTCTCAGGCAACGCACACGGCACACGTTTGGTGATGTCACCTAAGCACTGGTTCCTCTCACATGGTCTCATGGCTTTCCAGGTAAAATGAAGTCTTTGAGTCAAAGGAGTGGCGCTGTGCTGGCCACCCACCTACTCCATACCCACGGCGCCAGGGACCCCGGGAGAGGAACGGTGGCATTTTCCCTGTGAAACAGAACTGAGCCGACCCAGTTGCCGGTGTCAGTTTGTGGGAGGCACTTGGCAGTGCCAGGGCAGCCCGAGTTGGAGGTGGTGGCAGGTTGGCCCCAGGAGCTATCTTCTGCCGTCCGGATTTCCGGAGACAGCCGGCCGGCCAGGGCCAGGGGCC